>CM048747.1:278977153-279319653 GCA_026315105.1 Locusta migratoria | reverse complement strand
TATCGCAAGTGGCTCTGCCCTTGATCGTGTACACCTTCCGGGTTTCTGGACTGGAGTAAGTGGTGGTGGAAGGGTGCATAGGGCAGGTTTTACAACGGGGGCGGTTGCATGGGTAGGAGCCAGAGGGTAGGGAAGGTGGTTTGGGGATTTGATAGGGATGGACTAGGAGGTTACGAAGGTTAGGTGGGCGGCGGAAAGACACTCTTGGTGGAGTGGGAAGGATGTCATTAAGGATGCATGTCATTTCGGGGATCCAGCAGGGATACGACTTCCTTAAATCCTGCCCCTTCCGTTACCATCCTTTCTTCTTCCCTTCTCTCCCACCTGATGAAGGAACTGTGTTCCGAAAGCATGTCCTTTTTGTCCCCTTTTTTCTGTTTCTTCATTTGTGTTACTATCAGCAGTACAGCACAAAGGTAAGTACTGGCCAGCCATTCTATCTCATTTGAACAATTCTTTTATAATCTGTGACTTGTTTCATTTGCACGCTAGTTGCATTCATGATCACTATCTATAGATATAGCCAGTCATTTTCAGTCTTGTTTAAGTAATTTTGTATTAAGTGTTCTATTAATTCATGTTCAAACTTTGTATATGTTGACAGTGACAACTGGTCACAAACTGTTTTTTTATTTATTTATATTTTTTTAAGCTGTATCATCCTTATTGTTAAATATAATCATTTATTTTGGAATTGTTTTACCTCATTAAAACCCCTCACTTATTTTGCTGGGATATGTTTTCATGTGTACGAATAATGGGAAATAATATATCATTGTGAGATCTTTACTTGTCGCCATTCGATGGTTAGTATAGGCTCAGTTAATTTTTCTATGCTTTTATATAAAATACAGTGGTGACCCATTATAAAGATAAATTTGCATAAAAATTAATTCTTAGATATTACAATAAATCTGCAGGTACTCATGCCTGGTAGTAAGCATGGTTCAATAAGGAACGAAAATGTGATATCTGTCAAAAGCGACTGTGTATCCCCATTCGTTTGATGCAGTTGAGCCAGTTCCTTCAGGTCCACCATTGACCTTCAATGTCCTCCCTTGTGTATTCCATGGCTGTATAAATCATGGATAGTTCATGGTTGAAGGCTGATCACTTCCTTTGTGCTGCAAGAAGTTTCTTGGAGAAGATATGGAGGGGTTGCATAACACTGTTGATGTGTTGTTGTAACACGGTGTCAATACAGGTGTTGCTTGTGTCCGTAGTGAATGATACACAGATGCCCACGATCAGGTGTTTGCTGTGTTTGGTGTGGCAGTGCATGTTCTTGGTACATTTGCATCATACAGCTGGCACATGTGTAATGTCTCACACTTGTTATTGTACTCATGGAGTGGTGGCACTGGTTAGCATTGTTGTGAAGTGGCAGTGGAAGTGGTAGTTGTGTACGCATCGCTCAGCTGGCGGTGTGGGGTGCTTGGTGAGCAGGTGGTGCAGGTTGTCATTCTCAGTGCAGAGATAGTTAGATTCATGACTAACATGTGTGATGTCGATTATATCTTTGTTAAGGCAGGCACTGAGTCGTGCATATTTGACGGATGCGGTGATGAATTCGTTAACAGATTGTGGGTGTATGGGCCAAGGTGTACATAGCTCCCAGTGATTTGCATGCCTGAAGGATGATGAAACAGGGCAGCAGACTGAATGTCCACTGACAAGCCATAGTACTTGACGATATTAATGCCCAGGACAGAGGAATCTGCTTCCATCACATGAAAAGTCCAGGGGAAGAAGAGGTCTTCTAAAGGTGGAGGCGAGCTGAAACATAGACAGAGATATCTAAATAATTTGCAGCTCTGAGGGTGCCTGGATTTAGTCATGAGCTCAATAGGGGTGAGGTGGCATGGAATCATGCTTGTTTCCATACCACTGACTACAAGGAAGCGGCATTGGTCTTCTCATCAGGGACATAGTTGGCCCGAGGTGGTGTGTGGCACAGATAATGACTGACTGTCATGGTGGTGCTTGTGGGACATCACAAAGGGGGGGGGGGGGCAGTGCCTATAGATCCCTGCACAAGGCATTCGACACAATGCATGGTGGATGGGGATTTCGTGCCATGTAGGCACGTGTCGCATACTATCAACACTGTGGTTACATAGGTGCTTGATGTTGCACTCACTGCAGGTGAGTCCGGGGACCAGAGATGGTAGAGTGGGGCAGTGTGATGGTAGAGGCACTCGGTGAACTGATGTGCATATGAATGACCACTTGATGGTGTTGCGTGACCCTGTACATGTGATCTGCATTTGCCAAATGTTTTTCCAATGTAGATGCAGAGAATGACAGCAACTGGATATGAATGTCTGCTGGTAGTTTGACAATGCAGATTGTCCATACTGTCGTGTCAGAAATGGATGTGGGCTCGACCAATGTGTAGAGGTGTTACCATAGCTCGGATGGAGTCTTATTGCCTTAGTGCTCTTTGAACAGAATGTGTTGAAAGTCTCTTCTGGGAAGTTGGAGAGTTGCTCCAGAAGTAGCAGTGTTGCATTGGCAGGCTTCATAGGTGCAGGGGGCATTAGAATCAGGTCACTATAGTTGTAGCCATGAATGATATTGGGTCAGATGTGCCCATACAACAGCATCTTAGCTGGTTTCAAGTGACAGACGAAGTACACTTACATAAGTTCTTTGCACTTGACGAAACATTATGGCCCACAAATAACAGCTCTCGCCACTTAGATAGAATTTGTTAAATGTCAGTACCATCAGCAATGACAAATTGCAATGAATATATTAAAATACTTGAATAACTCACTACAATAAAGTTTAATTTTGGCAATACTTATAACAGTTGCAGAAGACCATTCACAACATTACTGAACACACATTGGCTGTTCACGGATGTATTACTAGATGTGCAGACCAAGCCTAAACTCGACTGCCGGCATTTGTAGTTCCAACTACAATCAGGTTCAGTTCCGTGTGAAAGTGACTGATTAAACAAATGAAATGTGCATCATTGTTCGCAACACTGTTAACATCAAGGATGGCCTCGATGAGCATGAACCAAATTACAAGGCTATCTCTGTTCAGGTCTGCCATCTTAGTCAATCAGCTTTTGTGTGCTGGGGAATAGACAGTGTGAATGGTGCTTTGACCATTGGGGTGTCTGTGTTTATTTGAAGCATGACAATACAGACACGATGTTGGGAGGGTACGGTCATCGACGTCGGACACACCATCAAAGACAGCATCACAGTGGGAGTGGACATCACTGTAGATTTGTGTGCCACAGTTGGAGAGGACAGTGCGACTCTAACATCTGAGGCTGGAATGGGTGTCAAAGTTTTTAACATTGCAAATCAGCTTGGATATTTGCCGAGAACAGAGTGGAATGAGCCTTGGCAAAGGGTGTTGGGATGGGCTCGGGTGTTGCAATGGGTGCAAGAGGTGCAGGCACAAGTTGGAAGTGGTGTCAACAATCAAATATGTGAGGCTGGAATGGGCATTGCTATCAACAGAAAATCACTGTGTCTGTGAATCAGTACAGGAACAGCCGCATATGTGTGGGTAAAATTGTCGAAATGTTCGCACTTGGTTGTAACACGTTCCACTAATGCGGGAAAGATGGATTTATTAAATGTTTCATTTCTGTAGGTGCATAAGGAGTTTTATGGCCTGTTGGAAATATAGCTTACGGGCACGACTCATTGGTTATTTTGACAGAAAATGAAATAATGACATGAAATTTCAGCTAAAACAATCACTTTTAAGAACCTATCAGTTTCACACAACAGTCGAGTACCAGCTGAAATGTTAATAATAAGATCACAGTGGTAACAGTCAAAGAGTCTCAAATGTTGTCTACATTATCCCTTTGTCCTTTTGTATAAAGTGTTTCCATTACTGAGTACTTCATTCTGTCAGGTAATGGACCATTTCAAAAGGAAAACTTACGAATATTGCTAAGTACTGGGTTTACAGAGGTGGAACAAAACTTGATTATTTTGCTAGGTAGCCCACAATATCCATAAGAGTCCTCAGGTTTTGGAAATGTAATTATTGACTCAATCTCTCCTTTGTCAGTATCATGGAGGAGTACTTCAGATAAATTTTCTCCAGCGGGATTCGAATGTGCACCTGTTGTGTCCATAAATTGTCAGACTATCCACTCACCCACTGAACATATGTGAGAAGTGGTTTATTGTAGTAAATATACCCACATAGAATTCTTATACCTCAACTATTTCTATGTGCTCAAATAAGGTTTTCCAAATTAAATGATACACGAGTTAAAGTGCAATAAATCTTGACATACACTGCATCTTAACTATTATATTGCTTATATTTGATGATGCGAACAGCAAGCTGAAGCTGCACAGACTGCTGGAGTTGGCAATACTTGCGCTTATGAGTTTCGGCATGCACAATTCTCTGTTCTTGGACTTTAAATTATTCATGCCATGTAATCTTTTTGTCCACAATTGTACATATATCTGATCTATCAGTTACCAAAAAAATTCCATTATGCACTGACTTTATATCTGCAACTTTGTGTTGCTGACCAGATACTTACTAAGTGAATGACCATATGATTTTTATTTTATCCTGAGAATTAGCTATTCTTTTTGCATACCATATAGTTTTTCTCTCCTTAATTACATTTTGTATATTGAAAAGAGAATATAAAATGAACATTAACAAGATCAAAACAAAGATAATGGAATGCAGTCTTATAAAATCAGGCAATGCTGAAGGAATTAGATTAGGTAATGAAATAATGAAGGTGGTAGATGAGTTTTGTTACTTGGGTAGTAAAATAACATATGATGGCCGCAGTACAGAGGATATAAAATGCAGAATGGTAATGGGAAGAAAAGCATTTTTGAAAAAGAGAAATTTGCTAACATTGAATATTAATTTTAAGTGTAAGGAAGTCGTTTCTGAAGGTATTTGTGAGGAGTGTTGCCTTGTACGGAAGTGAAACATGGACAATAAACAGTGCGGACAGGAAGAGAATAGAGGCTTTTGAAATGTCGTGAAGAATGCTGAAGATTATGTGGGTAGATTGCATAACTAATGAAGAGGTACTGAACAGTATTGGTGAGAAAAGGAATTTTTGGCATACCTTGACTAAAAGGAGAGATTGCTTGGTAGAACACATTCTTAGACATTGAGGAATTGGAAATTTAGCATTGGAGGGAAGTGTGTGGGGTAAAAATTGTAGAGGGAGACCAAGAGGCGCATATAGTAAGCAGATTCAAATGGATGTTGGTTGCTGTTCTTATCAGGAGATGAAAAGGCTTGCTCAGGATAGAGTAGGGTGGAGAGCTGCTGAAGCCCGGACTGAAGCCCATAACAACAACAACAACAACAATTATATTTTTAAGAACCTTACAAAACTGTTCCAGCATGATTCTGACTACTTCTAAAATTTTGATGTATTTCCCACTTTGTTCAACAAGATATTCTTATTCCTCTTGTCAATCACCAAGGCTGCCTGTTAGTGGTGTGTGTGTGTGAGAGAGAGAGAGAGAGAGAGAGAGAGAGAGAGAGAGAGAGAGAGAGAGAGAGAGAGAGAGAGAGAGAGACTTTGCACAAATCATTTTTTTGTAATTTAAGTAAAGCATTTTACTGTGTAGAGGATAAAGCACACTTAGTGCTGGATTATTGTGGAGTGGCATTTAAGAGCAGAGCTGCATGTTGGGCCAGCTACTGCAGCACTGCTCAGGTCCCAAGTGTAGTACAGAGCATGGTGGTAGCGTGGCGCACATGCCCAAAGACTGCCGAAGTTTACTGACGAGTGGGAAGAGTCTTCCTAGCCAGCGGTCACTTTCTGTTGAAAAATGTTGCTATCATAGACTCAGAAGGTGATTAGTAAACAGTGCTGCTAGATATTATATTTTCAATTTTCCACAAAATGTTGGCTGTTAGGGTTCAATTATTTATACAACTTATTTAATTCTTACCTATTTTCCTGAAATTAAGTATAATTTATGAAAGCTATGACTTCAACATTCCCATATGAAGACTATGACCTCAACATTTTCCTAAATGATGCAATCCATAAATTTCACATATTTGCATGACTTCTCCACTAGTGTGGCATCACATAGTTTGCAATTTTAAATTTGAAAATGTTTAATTTAAAACACCTCTTCAAAAATAATTTCTTAATTTATAGACAAATTCTTTTTTCTTTCACAAAATTAAGAGTAAATAAAATATTCTAGTAAATTAACAAAACATAACTAATCAAATGAATGATATAAAATTTAATCATCTTGAGTTCATAGCCTTTGAACACATTCCTTTATATTATGGCATAGTAGTATTTTAGTTTTTTTTTATTTTGGTAATGTTGCACACATTTGATGTGTACACATCTTCATGCAACAGTTATGAAACAAAGAGCTTCCCTAGTATGTCTAGCTGCAAATCTTTCATGACAAATCTTTGTGATATGCAAAATCTATCTTAGTGCATATGCGATTTCATATGTTGGTTATTGGCTTCGTATCTGCGTTCAGATATCACAGTGTGGCAAAGTTTAATATATCTTTCTAGGACACATCACAACACACATTAAAATTAAATATATCATAATGATGACTTCACATATTGAAGTCTGATAGTAATTTGTGTTACACTTGATAATGGCCACATTCCATCCAATGCATTTATGCAACAGGACGACACTTTAACAGAGCTCCAAATGAAGCTGTGCAGGTAAGAGGAAAGCAAATTGTTTGTCACAAAATATGATAGTTCTACTACTTACAATTTTATCACCACCGCTTTTATAAAAGAAATAATAGATTGTGAAAATGAATGTAGGTATAAATTAGTATTTACAATAAATTAATAAATGTAGATACAAATTAGTAATTTTACAAGAAAATTAAATTTAAAAAATATGAATGTCTGGTAACATCATGTAAAGATACTTTTCATTAAACTGACATGTTCAATGTCGTTACATAATGTCATATTCATGATATATGGAATTAGTATTAATGTTTTATTACTTGCAGACTATATTCTGCTATCATCTCATTCCACGATTCGTTCAAAATTAATCTGTTATGATTACTGTCACCTTGTCCCTACAAAGCGCACTATGTGAAAACGGTTGTTACCAATGTCTCCATTGAAGCCATTTTCTCAATACGTAGCAATTTGGAACAAAAGTACTGACAACAGACTGAGCACAACAGCTGATGCCCCACCTGCAGCTGAGAGATGCTGGAGTTACCTAACCGCAGCCGAAATTGACTCACCACTCTGGTCACCGTGCTCTGAAACAAACGGGTTTGATTCTCTCTGCTGCTCTTCTCACGGCCGGCGCAAGGCATGTGCGAAACGTGCGGCCGCACGGGGCGGCAAATCTGCCACCCACTCTTATTTATATATTTTTTAGGACAAATTCAACATTCATGCCTAAGAGGGGATTTGAAACCAAACCTCAGAGGGAGCGGCTTTGGGTACTGTCGCATGGCGCCTCGACTACCTGCCGGCAGCTCCTGTTAAACAAGGGGGGAAGGAGGACCAATTTCTTCCTCGCCACTGTGGCAGCACCATCATGTTTATGCCGTTGGAACAGAGAGGGGGAAGCAGTCTGGCACACACGCCAGTATTCTTATGAGTGGTGCGCTGCCAGCCTGTTACGGGTCTTGCGTTTACTAACAACTAATTTTGCAGGAGACGAAAGCTAATTTGTAAATTTGAATGAAATGTTTGATACTGCGGTTACATATTAAGCCTGAAGCAATTTTGCTAAGCCCTTCAATGACAGTTTACGAGTGTTTCATTCTTCGTGCATTATGGAGAAAAAAAATGGTTGAATATTACTACAATCAAACATGTCAAACACTTACAATGGCTAGAAGTATTCCAAATGGGCAAATATGCTGCGAGTAATTACAAGGGATAAAGACATTGGTAGTAAGCCTGGCATAAGTTGGGTTTTGACGTATTTTTGAACATTTTTGCTATCCGTTTCTGAGTGATAGTCGGACGTTTTGGTTTTTGAGCCATGAAACACCTGTCTCCGCCTGCATGAACAACAAACTCTGACCGGCAGTTTTATTTGACAATACTACTCGCACAAATTTATTTACTGTATAATGCGTGTGAATCCACGTCTCATCTAAGTAAACTATTGGTCGCTTTGATTCTGATGAAAACCTGAGAAAGTGTGGTCTTCTAGCAACAATGCCCTCTCGCCTGCACAAAACAAAACGTTAATTTTGACACCCTGTAAAACGAAAATCCATAGACAGAACATTGCTTCTAAGCGCTTCCTTGCTAGCTTTGAAGCTAATTTCTGTTTTACAAAATTGGTGCAGTTTTCGCAAAGTTCGTATTCCTTTCTATTGTTTGTAATGCCATAGAAATTTCTGCCTGATAATACATTTATCCATATCATCGGTCACATACTTATAGTGAGCTTCTTTTTCTTCTTCTTGGGCGCTAGTTTAGCTAGTTTAACCGTAGCCTCGCTGTACCTCGTCACGTGACCTACAATAGTTGCTGGCACTGCCGCGTCACCACTTCGCCTTTCCAGGCGATAGGTATTGTTCATTGTTGCGTTCTCTACAACGAAAACTACAGAATTCATTTCGGTAGATGGCCGAGGGAGTCATGATTGGACAGAAGCACTTTCATTACGTTTTGTAAGAACAGAATAATTGGTGCATCCAAATTTCTTGTAACTTGGGATATAATAGGGAAGTGCTTTTCATTTTCATATAACGTACAATTAGTATTGCACGTGCATGTTACTCATAGATTAGAATTTGCCTCATTCCAGATTGCAGAATACGAAAATTTATTTTTCTTATGATCTCTTACTTCAAAAATTGGCAAGTCAGCAAATAAGCACGTGTCGTCTCAATAGCTAGAATGAAAATAAAGCACAGAAAAGTGACGTGATACGCCGATGACTAATTTGTTGCCCCTTATTCCATAATCAGACATGACAGAACTGACACATGCAAATTACGACAGATGTTGAGTGTCACTTCCTTGAAATGAACAACCGCAGTGCAGTTAGTTAATATATTTCGACTAGCATTAGTACCCGTCGATGCCCAGATGCGTATTTATTGCATTATATGTTACTGCATCTCCTTATTCTTCCTCTCTCCATTGTCTTCCGCCCCACTCTTTGACCATTTCACCTGCGTCTAGTGAAATTTGGTCTGCAATTTCACGTGGCTCAATTCTCATGACTTCAACTCTTGAACAGTGTATCCTACAGTAATATAAGATTCCACACACATCTGAACATTTTTGTAAATTCACAAGGCTTATTAAAATTAGCTAGATTTCTTCAATCAGGTTTGACTCCATTTTTGAGCTGGTGCCCAGCAACTGTCTTGTACAAATCTGAAGAGAATGTCACCAATCAGTCGTAATTTTTGCTTTTATTTTCCAGATCTACATAGATTTCAGGCACAGTGTGGCTCTTCTCAATACTTTGACTTATGTTTTACATCTATACCGTCGTGCTGAACGTATCTGTAAGCAGCGGTGGAGTAGCCGAGCGGTCTAAAGCGTCTCGCTGCGGAGCGCATGGTTGCTCGCCGTGGAGGTTCGAGTCCTCTCTGAGGCATGGGTGTGTGTGTTTGTCCTTAGGTTAGTTTACCTTAGTTTAAGTAGTTTGTAAGCTACGGACTGATGACTACGCAGTTTGGTCCAATAGATTTACAAACATTTGACTATTTCGTAACTGTAAACATGACGGTTATATGGAAGGACATATTAAAAACTTTGAGACTGGCCTCACATTGGCCGAAACCTAGGTAGCTCGGAAAAGTAAAAACAAAAATTGTGATTGATTGCTGGCATTTCCTACAGATTTGTTTAAATAAAATTCCACAAACGTTTTGTAAAAAATAAATAATTAAATAAAAATAAAAAACGGGGGAGGGGGGCGGCAATTTAGCAGCTTGCACGGGGCGGCATTTGGGCTTGCGCCGGCCCTGGCTCTGCTCCACACAGTTCTGCTCACAGCAGCACTATAATCGTGCGGTGCTCCACTCTGCTCTTGCTGTGCTGCTCCATTATAACTACAGCCTTAGAAAAATTTGAATTCTACAGCATTAGCTGTAACAGCCTTAAGTTATTAATATTGCACCTACACAATAGAAAGCAAATTGTCTGTGTTGGCAAAGAAATGTCAAGCATACAAGTAATGACAGGTGTTCTAAAAGTATCTGTATTAAGCCCTTTGCTGTTACTGATAGTGATTAATGATCTGCTATCATTTATCAAGTTCACTACATACACTCCTGGCTATTAAAATTGCTACACCACAAAGATGACGTTCTACAGACGCAAAATTTAACCGACAGGAAGATGATGCTGTGATATGCAAATGATTAGCTTTTCAGAGCATTCACACAAGGTTGGCACTGGTGGCAACACCAGCAACATGCTGACATGAGGAAAGTTTCCAGCAGATTTCTCATAAGGAAACAGCAATTGACTGACATTGCCTGGTGAAACGTTGTTGTGATGCCTCGTGTAAGGGGGAGAAATGCTTACCATCATGTTTCCACTTTGATAAAGGTCAGCTTGTAGCCTATTGCAATTGTAGTTTATTGTATCATGACATTGCTGCTCGCATTGGTCACAATCCAATGACTGTTAGCAGATTATGGTATCGGCAGGTTCAGGAGGGCAATATGGAACGCCGTGCTGGATCCCAATGGCCTCATATCACTAGCAGTCAAGGTGACAGGCATCTTATCCACATGGCTGTAACGGATTGTGCAGCCATGTCTTGATCCTTGAGTCAACTGACGGGAACGTTTGCAAGACAACAACGATCTGCACGAACAGTTCGATGACATTTGCAGCAAAATGGACTATTAGCTCGGAGACCATGGCTGTGGTTACCCTTGACGTTGCATCACAGACAGGAGCGCCTGCGATGGTGTATGCAATAATGAACCTGGGTGTACGAATGGCAAAACGTGATTTTTTTGGATGAATCCAGGTTCTGTTTACAGCACCATGATGGTCACATCTGTGTTTGGCGACATCGCGGTGAATGCACATTTGAAGCGTGTATTGGTCATCGCCATACTGGTGTATCTCCCGACGTGATGGTATGGGGTGCCAGTGGTTACACGTCTCGGTCACCTCTTGTTCGCATCGATGACCCTTCGAACAGTGGCCATTACATTTCAGATGTGTTATGACCCGTGGCTCTACCCTTCATTCGATTTCTGCGAAACTCTACATTTCAGCAGGATAATGCATGACTGCATGTTGCAGGTCCTGTACGGGCCTTTCTGGATACGGAAAATGTTTGACTGCTGCCCTGGCCAGCATATTCTCCAGATCTCTCACCAATTGAAAGTCTGGTGAAAAGTGGCTGAGCAACTGGCTCATCACAATACGCCAGACACTACTCTTGATGAACTGTGGTATCATGTTGAAGCTGCATGGGCATCTGTACCTGTACATGCCATCCAACTTGTGTTTGACTCAATCCCCAGGTGTATCAAGGCCGTTATTGCGGCCAGAGGTGGTTGTTCTGGGTACTGATTTCTCAGAATCTGTGCATCCATATTGCATGAAAATGTAATCACATGTCAGTTGTAGTATAATATATTTGTCCAATGAATACCCATTTATCATCTGCAGTGCTTCTTGGTGTAGCAATTTCAATGGCCAGTAATGTATCTATGCAGATGATATAACTTTCCTTCATTCTATCAATGATTGTAGTAGCCTCAAAACTTGTATTTTCTGAGAGAATGGATCAAGCATTGTATTAGTGAAATGCAAATGGCTTCTCTCTAAATGATGACAAAATGAGAATTTGTGTTTAGTCCAAAAGACAACCTTCCACCAGATGGTTCTAGTTATGTTAAGGTTTGGGTGGTTATTTGGATAATTAATTACCTGGAGGCAACACGTACAACACTTAAGTGTTAGAACATCTTATTTTTCATTCTTCCAAAGAATACTGACATGTTGTTGTTGTCCTCAG
This sequence comes from Locusta migratoria, assembly GCA_026315105.1. Classification (NCBI taxonomy): domain Eukaryota; kingdom Metazoa; phylum Arthropoda; class Insecta; order Orthoptera; family Acrididae; genus Locusta; species Locusta migratoria. Next base: position 279,307,682 of record CM048747.1, on the reverse strand, counting down.
TCTGGAGACTGGTTTGATTCAGCTCGCCACCCTACTCTATACTGAGCTAGCCTCTTCATATCCTCATAAGAATGGCACCCTACATCCATTTGAATCTGCTTACTATTTGTTGGGGTAATTTCTGATTATTCATAAGAGGCACACTTTGTTTTGTGAACTAAAACTCACAACTGTAATTAACCTACACATTTACTATGTTTTACTTTACACTAAAAAGAAGTTACCAGAAGCAAAAACAGAAAGAAAATGTCATAGTTATGATGCTAGAAGGGACAGCTGCATTTACACTTTGTAACACACACCATCAAAATCTCTCAACAGCTATGAAGTCAGGGGACACACATTATTTAATAAACTACCACAGTCTGTACAAGAATTCCTGAACAAGTGTACAAGCAAACACTGTATGATTGGTCAGTTGCCCACCCATTCTAAATGAGTACCTCAACTGTAACATAATACTCTTACTTTATTAGGAGGACTGTTTATTTTGAATTATCAATTGTATGTATATATGTGTGACTTTGGCTATTGCTGTAATGGCTGAACAACAATAAAATTATAATTATTAGTGTAGTAACTTGTATTCATGTCATTTTTGTTACAAAGTGTTATATGGTATATTGCAACAAGAGTGAATTATATTCAAGTATACTGAGTTTGTATTCAAATAGTGACATCTGTACATGCGGATGTTTCTACATTTTGTAACATCAAATAGACCTACCTATATGTCAATTACATTTTCTAAAGCCTGGTTCATTGTTAAAGTTTGCCATTCTGGTACAGTTATTGAAGTTTGCAATATATGTCAGCATTACAGAGAAACTTGTGATAGGTAAAAATTAGAGACATTAGACCCTGAAAATTGAAAGTATTAAACAATAAATACAGACCATTTACAACTCACCTCAAAGACCTGACGATGAGCTATGACAGGCACATAAAAAAACACACACACACACACACACACACACACACACACACACACACACACACACAACACTTAAGCTATTGACCATGGCCTTCTTTAGAAAACAGAACATTCACGCAATCACGCAGGCACACAACATAGTTACACAATCATCATCTCCGACTGCAGCACACTGAATCATGCTCTGTGGTGTGGAAATAGAGGAGGGGGAAGGAAGGTTCCATCGTGGTATAGGGGATGGATACAGCACGACCTTACAGAGAATGTACATATTAGATGGGAGGAACAATTTGTAGCTTAGGAATGGAGTGGGGAGGCAGGTGAGTGGAGGAAAGCAGAACAAAATAAAGCAAATGCATGTGTGTGCACAAACACACACACACACACACACACACACACACACACACACACACACACACCACAAAATAAGAGAGGTTTAGGATAGAGGGGATAGGAACTGTTGGAAAATCTGCTGTAAGGATAACTCCCATCTGTACTGTTCAGAAAAGCTAGTGGTGGGTGGAAGGATCCAGATGCCTCAAGTTGTGAACCAGCCATTGAAATCAAGCTTATGCCCTGCTGCATGTTGTGCTACAGGGTGGTCCACGTTGATTTTTGGCCACAGTTTGGCAGTAGCCAGTCATCCTAATTGACAGCTGGTTAGTGGTCATGCCAATATACAAAGTTTTGCAGTGATTTCAGCACAGTTGGTAAATTACATGGCTGCTTTTATAGGTGGCCTGGCCTCTGATTGGGTACGATAATCCTGTGACAGGACTGGAATAGTAAGTGCTGGGTGGGTGCATTGGTCAGGTCTTGTAGTGGGGGTCTTCCACAGGGATATGATCCCGGTGGCAGTGGTTTGGGTTTCATTTTGGCTTAGGAGTGGACTAGGATGTTATGGAAGTTGGTAGGTTGGTTCTTAGTGGTGAGAAACTCATGGATTGATTCTAACGTCTCCTCTCCAGCACATACATCCACACTCCTGGTGATGTTACTCAAGAATTTTACAGTCTGACATGCAAATCTGCATTTCCCTAATCTTGGGATCATACCAGTGTGAGACACTGCCTGTAATATGCCACTAAGATGCGGTCATATCCAGTCCAAAGAAATGTTTTGCCCCCTCAAACCTTGCTAGTAGGTCCACTACGGATTCAGGCCAGTCTTGTTCTGTAATTAGACTCTTGTTGAGCTGTCTTGCATCTAGCAGCAATTAAAAACCACCTCCTGCTTTATCCACACCTAATACTCCATTATTATATGAACTGTTGGAGTGCCTAATCACCTGCCATTCCATTTTTTTTATCTCCTTTTCCACCTCTTCTCATTTTGACAGAGGAAAGGTGGTAGAGATGTGAATAAAATTTCCCCCGTCCTTTACTCTGAGTTGACATTTGTAATTTGTGAATCTTCCCAGTCGCTCTTGAAACACACTGGCATAATGTTTCAACTCAGAAAACAAGGCAGCCTGCTGCTCTGTAGTCAGACAGCTCCCTTTCTTTCTTCTGTAGCTCATCCCTCAGCTCCCAAGGGATGGGGGACACGCATGCCTAAGAGGGCTGCCTTTTACCTGCAGAACTGACCATCCACCCTAGAGAACCTGTCCCATCTGGCATTGGCTGTGCAAACCGGATGGCTACTAAGGATGCCTCCATTCTATGTAGGGCTAAGGATTCACAAAATAGCAGACTGAATCAGCTCCCTACCACTGAAATGTTGACTGTCTCATGCTCATAATCAACTATGGCATTGGTGCAGCTCAACCAGTTAGCATCCATGATTATAGGTGTGGACAGTTGTGCAACAACCAGGACTGGCTGAAACCACATAACTCCTTGTAGAGACAATTCCAATGACACCTGGTTTTTTACTGGCTTGGGTCACACACCTATGGAACCCTTTATCTATACCACTGTCACAGAAAAAATTTCCAGTTTACTCCTACCCTTGAGGATATCAAAGTACATCTCTGAAATTGCCAAGATAGTGGCACTCCTGTCAACTAGTACCTTTTGTGTAGAGTCCACCTCCGTAGCTCAGTGGTAGCATCACTGACTACCACACAGGAGGCCCGGGTTCAATTTCCGGCAGGGGACTGGGTGTTATGTGTTGTCCTAATCATCATCATCATCTCATCATCTCATCATCATTGGCACGTAAGTCGCCCATGCGGCATCAAATAAAAAGACTTACACTAAGGTGGCCGAACAGACGCACAAGGGTTCTCCTGGCCAAGAAAGCCATACGCTCATTTCCATTTTTGTGTAGAGCCGAAACACTCCACAATTATGCCTGTTATAACATGATAAACTTTTCTGCCAACAAATCTCCTAAGGGATCCTGTGGGCAGTTCACCTCCCTTCCGGAATTACTACACGCAGCCAATGGAAGTAACATGACTGTGTTAGTATTCCAACATGGCCTCTGTAAGAGAAGTGGTTGTTGCTACTTGGGCACTCTCACTATCAATCTGTGGCATTGCATAATGCCAGTTGTTTGCCTTGTGCTGTCTTCCTCTTGAACTAGAGAACTATACAGACATGATAGTTTTGTCTTATTGATTATTTGGCTTAGCATTATCGCTTTGTCCATAACCTAACTGACCACTCACTTGGCCAGGCGTATTTGTACTGGCATTTTGATTATGAGTTCGAGGAGGGCCATGACCTGCTTCTATGATTGGAGCAGAATGTCGATTTCTCTCCTCTTGGAAATAATAAAGTGTCAATAGTATTTCCAAATAGTGTTTTATACTAATTACGAAACTAATGTAAAGAGTTTCAGAATGTTGTGAAAAAGATATAATACAGTCTTAGATCATTGTGTTTTTGTGATTATTATTATTATTATTATTATTATTATTATTATTATTATTATTACGTATTTCTTCAGTGACTGTGTATAAACAGAAATAATTTTTTTGTGAATTTATTATTGAGTTTGAGACAATGAATGTTTTTTTTCCAATGATCAACTAATCGTAATTCTCTATGAAACCTGATGAAAAGACAAGTTAATGGTAGCTTACTCATTTATTTACAACTCTTACGACGTCTGCATGACTTTTAATGCCAACATGCATAGTGTTTCAGAGCCTTAGCATTGTAAATGTTGAAATCTGATGGAGAAACTTTATCTTTCAGCCAGTTAGGCCTACATCTCATGCTAACGGAACTTGAATCATAAGGAAAAGGGTCAAATTGACTAATTGGTTAATTAAATTTTACCCTGTCCTCCAGTCAAGGTCATCCCAATCCTCCCTTTGTAAGATACCTGGGAATTCTAGACTAATATGGCCGGCCGCGTTGGCCGAGGGGACTGAGGCGCTCCAGTCACGGTGTGTACGGCCACTACGGTTGGGGGTTCGAATCCTCCCTCGGGCATGGATTTTTGTGCCGTCCTTAGTATTAGCTAGTTCGTAAGTAGTTTGTAAGTGTAGGGACTGATGACACCTTAGTTAAGTCCTATAAGCTATACAAACATTTGAAACATTTTGAATTTGACTAATTTGCATCATGGAACTATCTGATACTTCATTCTGTGGCGACTGCTGTTACAGTTGACAGTCCTTTCTTCCCATGGGGATCTTTGGACTGATGCTGGCTCCAGATGAGCAATCATATTTTTGTTTAGTCTGCAGTTGTACCCTGCACTGTACACATTGAAGGACAATAAAGTGAATTATTTACTGATTAATTGTGTGTGTAGATCATTCCAATTTCAGTAGTAATATTCACATTGGTGACTCAAACTATGTATTTCACAACAAACCATGTTTCTTTGTGTAATCTGAATAACGACAACACTGTTGCTGCTTAACAATGTCATTCAACAGTGGTCTACAGCTGTGGGTGCAAAACCCTTCGTTGCTTTCTCTGGACAATATACTACTGATTAAGTTCAAGGATGCTATGTACAACTCCACGAAACTGCCTTGATTAGACACTGCTTAACTTTCTGGAGGACAACCAACCTGGTCCCCAGTACCATGTGCTCGGGTGCCATATTTCCACTGGTGTGTGACAGTGAGGAACTAAGTTTAACGCATTGTTTTCACTCAAGTGTGGTACCTCACTTTAATTAATAGTGTGCACATTTCGCCCTCGATGTTTTCTAAGTGTTTCAAGTGCCCGGTTTCCAGCTCACTCACAACGTAGCATCACCTCGACAATGCCGTCTACCACGTCTTCTGCATTGTGCCTACCAGCAAATGTCACCTCTTTCTGATCTGAATTTGATGCCCGGCATCACCAATGCAACTCCATCTACTGCATCGTGCCCACCCACATACATGCTGTTTATTTACTTACTTTCGACCCCCACGACACTGCCTTCCGTGACTCCCATGTTACGCAAACCAACTTTCAACACCTGACGTCAATATGTTGATGCCACCTGCTGTGCCTCCCACATCACGTTCCATTGTGTCCGCATCCCTGTATGTGATACCCACAATGCTTGGGACCACCACTGCAACATTGTCATGTGATGCTGCACCACCTAAGATACCAGTGACGTCATCCCTTGGTAGGGACTCATTCCTGCACATCTCCCAAAGCTGCCTCTGCTGGAGGTTACTTGGTTCATGCTGTTGGAATCCCTGTTTGAGCTACACTGCATCAAGAGCAAGGATACACATTTCCTTAATCTAGTTATGCAACTTCACGATCAGGTAGACTTGGTGGATGACATCTTCTCGCTCCCCCTCCCCTTTCACCCTGAAAGTAAGTTCCGCAATGCAAAGGAAATGCTTCTCTGAAGCCTGTCCCTTTCACTGGACCAGGCGTTGACCTTCATCATAGAGGAGGAGACAATCAAGGATTCCACCTCCAGCCAGCTCTGGCGCCATCTTTGATCATGAGTCATTGACACCTGCCTCTGTGGGTGATTTGGTTGAAGAAACTTCCCGCAGACCTGTAGATACATGCCCTCTCCACTCAGCCCTTGACACACTTGGTGTATGCAGATCCCCACCTCTTTTCTCGTTGATTGGGTGTTCCATAAGCCAAACTGTGCTACAGACCTGTTGGCGGCAGGCAGGTACCACCCTGCCTACAGACTCCCTCTCCATCACAGCTACGCAGCCTGGCACACCATCTGCTGCACAAACTCCAACACACGACACCCCCAGTGCAGTGGGCCAAACCCCCCACTCTGTCTACCTGCTGTGCTGCTACCACATGACCTTCAGGGACAGTGTCAAGAACTGTTACCACCGTGTGCAGCGTCAAACACCAGATGCATGGATCATTAGGCAACATCCCCCATGTGTCTCACTTAGGTACTGCTCCATCAGTCAATCAACTCCCTTGGAATTCTACTGCACCAGTAGTCTCTACATTCAGCATGTCAAGACATAGGCATTTTTCTTCACCAATAGGGATGTCAAAGCCAGCATCATACCTTCCAACTTAGCACCTACTAATTTTTGTCTTTTGGCAAAACGGCTGTGCACCACCAACAACTCTGCCATCACAATGTATGGTTTGGCACACATGGACATACAGCTATCTTCAGATGACGTTTTCAAGTAGCCGACATTGACACATGTGTCATCAGAATCAACTTCCTGCGACACTTTGATATCAATGTTCCTACTGCCTGACTAGTTCATGCGTCAGGCAAGTGTTTCTGTTGTTCCTATAACCCTTGGGCCTTGTCTCTCCAACCTGTTAACACATGTGACATTACTTAAGAAAACTACGCCACTATGGCCTCGGCAATCACTGCCTTGTGTGCCGCCACCTCACACACGTTCAGTCTCTGAACAACTGTGCCACAAGAATGAATCACTACGCCGCTGTTTTGATGATGTCACCAATCAGCTGATGACCATGCGCACCTCTCTCTCTCTCTCCAAATGCTGGTGGACCACTCCTCCTCTACTGCCGCGGCCAGACACTGGACACATTCAGGTCAGTGGACTGTTTATGCAGCTGTGCTTCTCTGCCCCATGGTGCATTGCTATAGTGTCAAATGGTACTTTCACAAACTTAATACTATGGAAGGCCGTATTTGTGGTACCACAAAGCACGACACCTCACCAAACTTCAACTACATACTGTAAACAATGCTATTCAGTAACTGTTAGACTCTGGTTTCGTCCACCCTTCTTCTAGTGCCTGGTCATCATCAATCTAACCTATTTCAAAAGATGGACAGGTCTTTCGGCCTCTGTGGTGATTACCAGAGCAATCATTCATAATTATCTGATTCCTTATATCCAGGACTTTGTTCAACAGTTACACGGTGCATCACTTTCCAGTGTCTTGGACTATCACAAAGCATACCATCAAATTCCGATCACTCCAGACAATATTCATAAGTCTGCCATCGTTACTCTTTTCGGGTTGTACGAGGGCTGTTCACCTTTAAAAACGTGGCACGTACCTGGCAATGGTTCATTGACTCTGTCTTAAGCCTCCCTCCCCCCCCCCCCCGCCTTGTTGCTTCTGACACATGGACAAGACTACATCTCTCAAACTCCACCCTATTCCGGGTTCCACTTCAACTATCATTTCTGATACATCTACCAGGTTTCCTCATCTATTCATGCCAACAAGGTGGTGCAGAGACGTTTTTTATTCATGTCCTTGCTCATCCTGGCATTCAGCCCACTACCCACCCGCTTTGCGACCATATTGTGTGACCTAATATGAAGCGCAATTTCCATGACTGGACCACTGCATTCATCCCATGTCAGCATAGTAAGGTGAGGCGCAATGCACAGCCAGCTTCGTACGAGTTTCCAGTACCTGAGGGTAGATTTCGTCACGCCCATTTAGATCTGGTCATCCCCCTTCCTCCTCCCAATCATTTCAAATACATACTTTCAGTAATCGACCATGCTACCCACTGGGTCAAAGCTGTCCCCATCGCTGACATCTCAGCTGACACTATATTTCAAATTGTTTGATTTCTTGATTTCGCTGCCCCACTTCCATCACCACCAAACAAGGCCGACAGTTTGAGTCTTCTCTTTTCTCAGCCCTTTGTGTGGCACCTCAAAATTTCACACCAGCATCTACCATGCTCAGATTAATGGGTTGGTAGAGTGCTAGAACTTCACTCTCAAAGCTGTCTCACTTGCGACGGTATTTCTTGCACAAACGTCCTGCCGTATGTGGGTTAGTAATCCACACCGCTGACAGGGATGACCTTCAAGCTTCGCTCGCATAAGTTCTTTATAGCAAGCCATTAATTCAACCTTCTCAATTTGTAGAGGATCCCCCCCCCTCTCAGTTCCACACACTTGGTGAGAACTTTCCCAACCATATCGCTAGGACTCCATGGGGACACTCAACTCCTAAGATTTTCATTCATAAAGACCTGGTTTATTGTGAATATGTGATGCTTCACGATGGCACAGTACGTCCCCTATGCATTCCCCTTACTCGGGCGCTTACCCCATTATTTGTCATCAATAGGACACATTTGACATTCTTATTTACAGTAATAAACAAGCTGTCTCATTGAACAGGCTCAAGCCAGTATGGGTAATTGACAAGATCGCTGATGACAGTCCTGCCCCCACTGACAACATCACACACTACTACACTGCTTCCCCCCTCTCCATACAAGGGTTCCATGCACACGCCGAGTCCCTACACACCTGCCTGACAGTGCCCCAACTGCTTCCTCGCCACACAAGAGTTCATTGCCACTGCCTGACTGCTACCCCTTCAGCAACACGTGTGAAAGTTCACTCATCCTTCCCACTCTGCTCGAGTGTTTACCCCTGCCTATGCATTGCACTGCTCCTAACAGTACCGTGAATGTGCTGAGTGTAATACTGAAGTGTTTCATGGATTCTGCACCATACCAGTTACCAGTTCATTGACCCATCCTGCCACCCCCTAACAGTCCAATGATGCCTCGGTGTCCTTTGGCGTCGATGTCTCCGCCTATCTGCTGGATGACCTGTCCATCCAGATGAAAGACGACATGTTCTTCATTCCTCATTACTGGCCTTCTCATTTCTCCACATCCCTGGACATTACTCTCACCGAACACTTTCCCTTCCCCGTCCTATAACGCATCTAACATCCGAACTTCTGTCAACTCCTCCGGTTTGTTGTTGATCAATGTCCTACTGCAGTCTTCCTCTCCCTTCCCACTCCCTCCCATCCTGCTCTCAAATACTGGATAGACCGTACATCACCCATGGTGGCAGTAAGACTATGTCATAGGCACCATCGACTGACCTGCCCACCCTCACCATCACAATGCTCGGGTATTCTGCAATCTACATCCAAACCATCTCCTATCATGCTGTGCTCCACATTTCCGACAGGGGGGCTCTATGATGACTGTTGTCACGTTTGACAGTCCTCTCTTCCCACCATGATCTTTGGCCTAACAGACTGACATTGGCTCCAGCTGAACTGCCATACTTTTGTTCAGTCTGTGGTTGTGCCTTGCACTGTACACACTGAAGCTTAAGAAAGTGGATTAGTTACTGGTTAATTGTGTTTTCATCATTCCGATTTCAGTAGTAATATCCATAATTCCATAAGCCGTCAATCCTGAAACCCTTACCATCCCTCTTTTGAGGAGATACCTGGGAATACTAATGTACTCTAATTGCTAGTCTCAATTACTGGTGTACCTAAATAATTTGCAAATTTAGCACAGAAAAAACGCTAACTGGGGAACAATTCTCCTATAATTACATCCATATATCACTCAAAATAGCTGCTAGACTAATTATACTATATCAAAACACCACCCTATAACTTTTTTTATTCAGTTATAATTCCTGTATGACTCCACCATAATCGCATGAATTATTGTAGCAAAAACGTCAGGTACTGTTATCAATCATGTTCTCATAGAATCATCTGCAGCAATTATAGTGGATATAATGCAGTTAAAATTATCAACATGTCTCTTGTCCCACCTGGTGCAGTTCAAGTCACGTTATAAACTGGAGTCCAAACAACTAGATGATGAATAGTATTAGTCATCATCAGTGGCAGCGCGTCCTATCTGTTCACTGGTTCTGTGAGCCCCTGGAAAAAAGTTCTCTGTGAAAAATAGTAAATAAATAATAAAATACAATGAACTATCATTCTTCATTTCGTTTTTTATCATATCATTTTATAAGCACATTCAAAGTATTTTTTACCACATGAGAAACATTTTACGTTGCGGAATCAGTACATATACAAGTCGTAGCGTGGCCGTTTAATGTAGGCAGCAGGGGCCGCAGCTTTGCAATGCGCATGTGAGACTAATTTTAAAATTGGCGCTCACGTGGCAGGGAGGGACGACGGGAAACGCCGATTTTAACAGTGCCGTAGGAGCTGGTAGAGACACCAGCTCCTGGTTACTCGAGCTCTGATGGTTATGCATGAATGATCCTAAAGCAAAGACAATGGAGCTACTGCACACCTCGGCTTGCGCATCAGCTTTTTCTCCATGAAGGAACATCCGCCTGTCATATTTGTTTTTGGTACATTGAAAATTGGACATGTCATATTTGGTAAAATATCTTTTAACTATAAATTAAAGACGCATCAGCTGTATGCAAAAGTCTTCAGAAGATCTGATCATGAATAATAATGAAGTCACTACTCTCCACCTAGCAAGAATAACAGTGTGGTGAGTGGGATCATGTGGCTCCATCAAAGGTAGTGGGTTCGAGACTGACTGCAAGAAATTTTTTAAAAACCCAATCTTCTTTTTACCAGATACGGGAATAACAATGACTTTTGTGTTGTTACTTGCCACATACCTTAGGAGGCTTTAGGAAATGTGTCGCGATTTTGAGGGTAAATGGCATTTATATTCTTCGTTGTAACAAATATTTAACTGTTGAAAAGATGTGAGGCAGAGCAGCCTTTGCAGATGTGTAAGGTGTCACGTGTGCCAAAGGTAGCTTGTCTCTACATTGTAATAGACTCATTTTGTTGCAGCCACTTAACAGTGTAGTTAGTTACTTACTGTGTTTTTGTGGTCATGTGCATATTAATAAGTTGTTGGTGTTTATTATCAAAGAAAAATGAACAACTTCAGTATCTTTTGGAAACAAATTACTCAGCTTTAAGCGTGGAACAAAAGTGTGAAATAAAGAAGCTTGATAGGCTGACGCCTCAGGTCGAGTTGAAGCAAGCACAAACAAGCCAAGGTAAGACATTCTGCAGATCTTGTAACGAAAATATATCTAAAGGGGACAAACCGGACCGCTTTCCACCGGCGCCACTCGCAGAGGTGCACCAAATTGTCTCTTTGGACGTCGAGCTGTGGGGGGCGGGGGCGCCGAAACATCTACTCATCGAGCGGGGAAAGGGTGGGGTCGGCACCACTATCAAGAACCGGCACTCAAATAAGTGAACCCCCAGTCATCTGGAGCACCAGACGCCACTGGTCTCCATTAAATTGTAGACGATTCTTATGAGTCATCAAAAGCTGTATGTTCTTAATGGCTGATATCTGAGAGCTCAGTTATTAACTACTGTCCAGTGTCTGTAACGATGAATCCACACTTAACATTACAAACGCAAAAGAAACTTTGTTGCGCTTCCACAACTAATCCGCTAAACTGATTTTGATGAAATTTGGTATAGAAATAGCTTGAACACTGAAGAGGAACACGGGCTACTTTAGAAATTCAAGAAATTTGTTGAATTTACGTAGCTATATAACTCAAAATATGGAACAGCTGAGAATCAACATTTCTCTTATAGCTTCTGAGACACTTGAAGACTCTTTGGGAAAGGTATTTATTGTTTAATGATTGAAATTTATCTCTTAAAATATTTGTAATAGATGAAATGTTGTACTTCATATGATTCAATGTAATGAATAGAATGTTTACACAAGATGTAAATCTCTTCAAAGTGTGAAAACAATTTTGATGACATTTTAATCACGCATAATTTACACTTTATGTAATGTATAGCTTCTTCAGTCGGTGGTTTAGTCACGATGTAACAAATAATGGAGGACAGTATTTACCATCATTCTGCCCACATTTGATATTGCCGCGAGTCTCCCGACGGAACTCGTGGTGCAGTGGATAATGTCGCATACTGCTGTGCTGGCGGTCCCTGGTTTGAATCCTGCCACTGGCACAAAAATTATTTGTTTGTTAAAAAAAAGTTCAAATGTTTGTAAAGCTTAAGGGACTTAACTGCAGGATCATCAGTTCCTAAACTTACAAACTACTTATGAACTACCTTATACTAAAGACGACACAAACATCCATGCCCGAAGGGGGGGGGGGGGCGGCCGCGGTGACCGAGGGGACTGCGGCGCACCAGCCACGGTCTGCACGGCCACTACTGTCGGGGTTTCGAATCCCCCCTCGAGCATGGTTATCTGTGCCGTCCTTAGTGTTAGCTAGTTCATAAGCAGTTTGTAAGTTTAGGGACTGATGACCCGTAGTTAAGTCCCATAAGCTCTACAAACATTTGTACATTCGAAGGGGGGATTCGAACCCCCGACGGCGGACAGCCGCGCGCACCGCAACACAGCGCTCCAGCACGCGCGGCTAATCCGCCGCGGCATTATTTGTCTGTATTTACTATTTCTGAGAAGATAGGTTGCTTACTCACCACAGAGACATCCGATGAGCCGCAGAAAGGCACAAATAACAAACAACAACATTATAGCTTTCGACCATTTAGGCCTTCGTCGGTTAGACACACACACTGACATAGACGCGACCGCCACAGAGTTAGACTGAAAACTTTGCCAACAAAGAGAGGTACCAGGGTGTCAGTCAAGTTGTAATTGAGGCTTAGTTGAGCTTTGGCGTCTTACTTGTTGTCGGAACACTTTGTCTCGAGTGTCTTATTGGTGGCCTTCGTGAGGCCTAGGCAAGCGTCGCGCACAACTTTCATGACTGTAAATCTTGCCAATGTTTAAAAAAAAGAAAAAAAAAAAAGTGTTCAGGTAAACCACCACCTAACCTTCAGTAACAATGAACAAGTATTGTTGAATTCCAGCCAGAAACACGCGCTACAGACTGTTTAAAGTACCGCGCGAGACTTGCCTAGACTGCCGAAGGCCACCGTGACTCACGGTCTGCACGGCCACTACGGTCGGGGGTTCGAATCCCCCCTCGGGCATGGATATTTGTGCCGTCCTTAGGATTAGCTAAATGTTCAAATGTTTGTATAGTCTATGGGACTTAACTATGGGGTCATCAGTCCCTAAACTTACAAACTACTTATGAACTAACTAATACTAAGGACGGTACAAATATCCATGCCCGAGGGGGGATTCGAACCCCCGACCGTAGTGGCCGTGCAGACCGTGACTGGAGCGCCTTAGTCTCCTCGGCCACCGCGGCCGGCTAGGATTAGCTAGTTCATAAGTAGTTTGTAAGTTTAGGGACTGATGACCCCGTAGTTAAGTCCCATAAGCTATACAAACATTTATTGCCGGCTGTGGTGGCCGAGGGAACTGAAGCGCTCCAGTCACGGTCTGCACGGCCACTACGGTCGGGGGTTCGAATCCCCCCCCCCTCGGGCATGGATATTTGTGCCGTCCTTAGTGTTAGCTAGTTTGTAAGTTTAGGGACTGATAATCCCATAGTTAAGTCCCATAAGCTGTACAAACATTTGAACATTTTGAACAAACATTTATTATTATTATGCCACCGTGTCTTACTTTTACTACTGCTAACAACTTCAGTGATCTACTAACTTTATTACTACAGAAGGCGGCGAACTTGCACGTGAGACAGAGAAATATATTTTTTAACGAGTGTGATTAAAGGAAATCCAATGTATGACAATACAACCTTATTACTTCCGTGTATAATTTATACCACAGATGCTGATCATCTGCACGCACGCATGCCTAAAGTGGCAGCATTGTATTACAGACAGATTAAGTTCCTCCTCTTTTGACAGATATAATCGTGTGAAAGGAATTGTTAGTTTCGACGTTTTGGATCTAATTTGGCCGGCCGCGGTGGCCGAGGTGACTGAGGCGCTCCAGTCACGGTCAGCACGGCCACTACGGTCGGGGGTTCGAATCCCCCCTCGGGCATGGATATTTGTGCCGTCCTAGTTTGTAAGTAGTTCATAAGTAGTTTGTAAGTTTAGGGACTGATGACCCCGTAGTTAAGTCCCATAAGCTTTACAAACATTTTTTTTTTTTTTTGATCTAATTTGTATTTTATTGAAATAAGTACCTCTATAGGCTGTCAGTGCTTTTTAATACGAGTATTAAAGTAATCTTCTTCTCTATCTTTTTATCTATATATAAAAGGAAGTGTCCCGATTGACTGACTGACTGACTGATTGACTGGCTGACTCCTCATCGCCCAGCCCAAACGACTGAAGATAGAAACTTGAAATTTGTGGAGGATGTTGATCTTACTATGTAGGCATCATTTAAGAAGTGATTTTTCGATATTCCGCCCAAAAGGGGGTGAAATAGGGGATGAAACGTTTTTTGAAAATGCGTAGCTATTTAGGCAATTTTGAAGCTAGAACTACAAAATTTCGGATTTTAATTCAGGGTTCGAATTTAAAAGACATGCGTTTCGGCATTTTTTGAAATTCGACAAATAAGGGGGTAAAATAGGTGACGCAAAAAATTGATTTTCTAAAATATGTTGCTGTTAACTCAAATTTTAAGCTACAACTACGAAACGTCGGATATGGAATCTTGCACACAGTCGTCACATCTACATCTACATGGTATACTCTGCAAATCACATTCAGGTGCCTGGCAGAGGGTTCATCGAACCACCGCTATACTATTTATCTCCCATTCCATTCTCGAATAGTGCGCGGGAAGAAAGAACACCTGAATCTCTCCGTTCGGGCTCTGATTTCTCGTATTCTACCTATGTATGTGGGAGTCAACAATATATTTTCGCATTCGGCGAAGAATGTTGGCGATTGGAGTTTCGTAAGTAGCCCACGCCGCAGCGATAAGTGCCGTTGTTGTAATGATTCCCATCCCAGATCCTGTATCATTTCCGTAACGCTGTCTCCCCTATATCGTGACAATACGAAACGAGCTGCCCTTCTTTGGACTCTTTCGATGTCCTCTGTCAAACCCACCTGATATGGATACCATACTGGGCAGCAATACTCCAAAAATGGACGGACAAGCGTAGTGTATTCGGTTTCTTTTGTAGTTCTGTTGCATTTTTTAAGGGTTCTGCCAATAAAACGCAGTCTCTGGTTCGCCTTTCCCACGACATCTGCGTGTTCTTTCCAATTTAAGTCTGAAGTAATAGTATTTCCTACGTATTTTGTGGAGTTTACGGCCTTCACTTTTGATTGATTTATCTTGTAAACAAAGTTTAACGGACTTCTTTTCGTACTCATCTGCACGGACTGCCATAGTGTTTTCGTGCCGGACCCAATTTCCAACTTAACCACACTATTGATGAGGAATACAAAATAATAATATAATTTCTTGTACATAATTTTACCAGAAGCTTTCTGTCACGACCATCTGGCAACAGTAAGAACAGTAAGAATAGTTCACACACGTTGATCGTAAGTTAGACTTCTTCAATTTGAAGACAGGAAAACTTTTCTTCCATTATATGAAAAACTGGTAGGGTGGCAAAAAAGTACGCATCTTCCCCACTGCTAGAATGGAAAATAAAGGAAAGAAAACTGGATACGGCGATGGAGACTGGTCTATTAGCACTTAATGAATGAACAGACCAGAACGAGCTGTCATGATAAAGATGACATTCGTCGAAGGGTGTGTTCCTTCTAATGCACGAGTGCGGTACAGTTTGTTAACGTTTTTCTATTTACCTTCCATTACGTTCTTAATTACAGCATTATGAAGCAAAAAGTTATGAAATTGGAGAAGAATAACATCCCATTTGCTTTCACTCACGAGAAATCCACTCCATTTAGCTGCAGATATTACTACTAATTGTTTAGTTTCTGCTACGCCCTACATCTGGAACAGCAAGCTCAGGAGAAAGTGACGAAAATTTACAGAGTTAATTGACGCATGAAGCCAGACCGTCTCATCATGATGCACTTATCTGTAACGCTGTGTTCCTCGTTGTGTGAGAAGACCAAGTCATTGTGAGTGTTTAAGGTGGCATGTCTGAGAAAGTCATCCATTGACGCTATGAGGATTTCTTTACTTTTTGACAATGTGAATCAAATCTCTACTACTACAAGCTCTTTGCTTTCCATATTGTAGACGGTATTAATGTGGATCAAACAAGAACTAAGTGTTAGGTAAACATGAGCTCTAAAATGCATACATTGCAGCTTTGAGCAATGTCTTCATATTTAGATGTTAGTGCTTCTTCTCGCCAAGTGCTCATACCTCTTAAGGTAGTCGTTGTTGACTTTTATTTTATTTTATTTTTTTTTTTTTTTTGTCTATCTTAGCTCCTCCCAAAATATGGAAACCTAAGAGCTAGGTATTGGAAGAGATTTGTTTACACAGTGACAAAAATAGAGAAGTACTGATAGTATTACTGGATAAAATTTACGAACGTGAACTCTATATCAAAATATGTAGTCACTCTCCTGTACGAGTCCTCGAAATTTTTAATGGGGATTTTCGAAAACCGTTCATATTTCAGAAGTATACAGCCCATGTCCTTCCGAATGTTCATCATTGTGTGCTTTAAAAATTTGTATTAGTTTGGCCAAGAACTTTCGAGATTTTCGGTAAAAGCATTTCCAACTTTGTATATTAGGCCTATATATCTACTTTTATGTTTTTTATTGTTTTGTTATCAATACACTTAAAGCATAACTGTCATAAAAATAACTGATTCTAACATTAACAAGGTTTGTTTTTTTATGAGGGGGCGGCAATTTTACATCTCGCACGGGGCGACAGTTGGGCTTGCGCCGGCCCTGTGGCAGTATGCAATGAAGATAGTTATTTATAGGTGAACTCTAGATTGCTACAATATTAAAAACACCAATGGGATTCAGATGTTAATGCTTTGCGGGAGGGGTGTCGTCATCTTGGAGAAACGGCTTTTCTGCATTAGACGAAGCACCCGATGAAGATCGCTAGTAACGCGATCGAAATGTGCTAGTACGACGCAAATTTCCGGCAGAAAACCCGAGCCGCGCGGGAATGGCCGTGCGCTCTAAGGCGTCTTGCTGTGTTCAAATGTTTGTAAAGCCTATGGGACTCAACTACGAGGCTATCAGTCCCTAAACTTACAAACTACTTATGAACTACTTACGGACTAGGACGGCACAAATATCCATGCCCGAGGGGGGATTCGAACCCCCGACCGTAGTGGTCGTGCAGACCGTGACTGAAGCGCCTCAGTCCCCTCGGCCACCGCGCCGGCGTCTTGCTGTGGAGAGCGTGGTTGTTCCCTGTCGCAGGTTCGAGTTCTCCGTCGGGCATGGGCGTGTGTATGTCTTTAACATAAGTTAGTTTAAGTAGTTTGTAAGTCAAAGGACTGATGACCACTGCAGTTCAACAAACATATCAAAATCTTGAGAAAATCCGATTCTCCAAGATTTCAGCAATAGGATTGCAACTAATTGCTGTTAACTGTCCTCCTTTGTCATGGGGTGCAGTCGCTGTACACGAGCAGACCCGAACTGGGCAACTTTTAGTGGCCATTAGAAGGGTACCCTGGGAAGGACAGTTCATTCCACACTCGAACTGGGCAACTTCTGTTCGTAAGTAGCAGGATGATCCGACCCAAGGCGTTCCTGGACCTAATTATAATTACTCTGTGCCCTAACTGAACTCCTCAGTCCTGTGAATGACACCAGCTCGTGACATCTGTGTAGAATCACATTAGTTTTGTAATTTAGTTTAGTCATGGAAGCGAATAATACAGCAGAAAGTCACGATTTGCAATCGTGATCGTGGCATTTGATCTTTGACGGTTATAATTTCAAACCTTACAGAAGAGTTGTAGCACCGGAAGAACGTGGATGGCGATGCTGCGGTAAACGTTCGCGGTGTGTTGTTATTTACAGTAGGCAGCGAACACACATTTTCGCGTTTGGAACAACCACAAGACGACAACATCACAAAATTTGCGGATTACATAACTGAAAAAGCCGCGGTGGAGTAGCCGAACGGTCTAAGGCGCCTCGCTGCGGAGTGCACGGTTGCTCGCCGTCGGAGGTTCGAGTCCTCCCTGGGGCATGGGTGTGTGTGTGTGTGTGTGTGTGTATGTGTGTGTGTTTGTCCTTAGGTTAGTTTACCTTAGTTTAAGTAGTTTGTAAGCTGCGAACTGATGACCACGCAGTTTGGTCAGATAGATTTACAAACATTTGAACATAACTGAAAACTACATTGATGAAGAAGATGCAGTCTTTCCTCCAAACGTTTGAGCAATAGATTGCGCTTCATTGTGGAGGACAACTAACGCTTGCAAAAGCTTTCATTCCCGATTTAATACTTCATGTGAATCTCCTCACTTAGACATCTTTCAGTTTGTGAAAAGTCTGAAGCATGAACAAACTAATACTTATTTAAGAATCAACTCAACAAAATATTATATCACCATCCTAAAGGACTCAAAAACCAGAAAGAGCCACGCTTTCCTGCAACAGAAATTAGAATTACTTAGGAATAGTGAAATTTGCAAATTAGACTTTGTAAAGTGCGTTTCATACTAAGCAGTCGTGAACAGAAAATGAGCCAAACTAAATGGATTTGTTCTGGAAATATATATGTATGTGAAATTTGTAACAAAATCTTTGTGTTTCTATATAATTTGTTTGTTTTTATATCTAGTTCCTTGGCACAGTATTGACATTATTCCTTAAGGACTCTACAAAATGTTTAAATGTTTGTGAAGCTTAAGGGACTTAACTACGGGGTCATAAGACCCTAAACTTACAAACTACTTATGAACTACCTTATACTAAAGACGGAACAAACATCATTGTCCGAGGGCGGATTCGAACCCCCGACGGGGAACGGCCTCGCGCATCGTAGCGTAGCGCTCAATGCGCTTGGCCACTCCGCTGCAGCACTCTACAAATAGGGTCAGAGGTTGCGCAGTTGGTAAGTTTAGATTTGGAAGCAGTTTACGTGATTGTGCAGTCGGTCTGCCAGAAGCAGGTAGGAGTTGCCCAGTTCGTGCGTGCCACTCAGGGTGCACTTAGGGGACAGTTGCCCAGTCCGAGTCTTCCGTTTATCACCAATAGGTAGAAGTTGGCCAGTTCGGACGAGCCCCTGTACACAACAGTTCCTTAGGAATCAAAGGTGTTACATTGAATTTTTTACAGGCTGAAGACCACAATAACAATAACTGCATATGGTTCAGTAGCCCGGGTGCAAGTCTTTCGATTGGACGCCACTTCAGCGACTTGCGTGTCCCTATTGTTGTTGTTGTTGTGGTCTTCAGTCCGGAGACTGGTTTGCTGCAGTTCTCCACCCTGCTCTATCCTGAACAAGCCTCTTCATCTCCTCATAAGAACGGCAACCTACATCCATTTGAATCTGCTTACTGTATTCATCTCTTCGTCTCCCTTTGCGATTTCTAGCACACACTCTTCCCTCCAACGCTAAATTCACGATTCTTTGACGTCTAAGAAGGTGTCCAATCAGTCGATCCCTTCTTTTAGTCAAGGCATGCCAGAAATTCCTTTTGTCCCCAATTCTGTTCATTACCTCCTCATTAGTTACGCAATCCATCCACCTAATCTTCAGAATTCTGCTGGTAGCAGCGCGTCCATTACCTACCCCAATTATCCAACTGGGGAAAGGGGACCTACAGTTTAACGTGGAATCTCAACCACGTGTCGTTTCTGGCGACTACTCACATCGTTAAGAGGTGAAGGCTAGGTTAAAACGCAGACTGACAAGTCCCTGATCCGACCGGGTTTCGAACCCGCGACCTTTGCTCTCCAATCGAGCCCGAGACCACCAGGCCCGACACAATAACAATAAAAGACATTCGGTAAGGTGGTTATTATTCCATAGTAGAAGTCTCACTGGCGACTTGGCTGATTGGTGGCTGGCGCCAGGTTGCAGCGAGGCCTTGGGTGGGTGTGGCCGCGAGCTGTTGTCCGGCACCTGCGGTGAGCGGGCGGTTCGCCAAGTGAAAGCTGGTGTAGGTCGTACGCGACCTGCTCTACTCCGCAACCAGTTCTCTCGCTGATGAGCCGCGCAATCAGAAGAAAGCCACACCTCGCGTGTAAAAGTGTTTCGAATTCCGGCTATGTCGCAATAGAGAAATGCATATGATTTGACACACGCCAAGAAGAAAAAAGAAGAAGCAGCAGGAAGGAGTTGTGCAACAAGACGCGGTTTGTTTACGTGATCTACTCCTCTAATCCCTACCATACTTCTGCAACACCACAATTCAAAAGTTTGTAGTCTCTTCTTATCTGAACTGTTGTTGCTGTTGTAATTTCATTCAAGACTAAACTCCAGAGAAATGCCTTCAAAACTTCGTAACTTTCTAATTTATATTACATTCTTACAAGTTTCTATTATTGACAAGTGCTCCTCTTCCCATATCTATTCTGCATTTTGCATCTTCTTTACTCCGGTAAGCCGCGCGGGACTGGCATTTCGCTCTAAGGCGCCTTGCTGCGGAGTACCTGTCTGCTCCCCGTCGGAGGTTTGAGTCCTCCCTCGGGCACGTGTGTGTGTGTGTGTGTGTGTGTGTGTGTGTGTACTGTCCCTACCGTAAGTTCGTAGTTTTTTATGGGGGTCATCAGTCCCTAAACTTAGAAACTACTTATTAACTACCTTATATTAAAGACAGCAGAAATATCCATGCCCGAGGGGGGATACGAACCCCAGACTGGGAACGGCCTCGCGCATCGCAGCATAGCGCCTCAATGCGCTCATCCACTCCGCCGCGGCATAAGTTCGTAGTCTAGGGACTGATGACCACTGCTGTTTGGTCTCATAACTTTACAAAAATTCGAACATATTCTATTCTGGTAATCATAAATTAATTAAAATAATCTACGAAAGTTAAAATCAGTCTCCCTGACCAAACTACTCGGCCGATTTCCTTCATTTTTGTTTTGAACGAAAGGTATTCATTCGCAGATTTGTCATCAGTAACAAAATTTACCAAACTGTCGCCTTCCTTTTTCTACACTCAAACTCGATTTTCTTCTGTATATTTCTTACGGGAACGTCCCTGCTGGAACTATAGTCAGTCGGTCAGACCGCTCTATCCAACCGATTTCCTTCATTTTTGCTTTAAACGAGAGATATTCATACGCAGATTTGTCATCAGCTATCGGAATTAACTTAAGTCTCTCCATCCTTTATTTTTATTCAATCTTGTATCCTTCTGTCGTTGCATTGAATATTTTAATCGATTTGTTTTATGATATCTTCGGTTATAATTAAGGTACTCAGTTCTTTTTGACCTAACAACACTCAGCGTTTCAAGCTATTTCATTTGCGCTTTTAAGCACTAGCATTGATTGGTTCTGAAGAAAGCTTTGCGTGAACATTCAACCTTACTTCCAATTTCCCAACTTTTTTGCCATTCCACTAACGGTGCGAAGTATTCGCACGGGTCCTCTAGTCATAAATTATTTTACTCCCCAAATAATAAATCTCATCCACCACCTTTATTGTCTTGTTTCCTATTCTAATTACCTCATCAGCACCTGATTTAATTCGACTACATTCCATTACCCTTGCTTTGTTCTTATTAATATTCATATTATACCCACTTTTCGGGAAACTGTATATTCCATTGAATTACTCTTCCAGTCCCTTTGCTGGCTTCGACAGAATTACAATGCCATCGGCAAACACTCTTCTTGAACTTCAATTCATTCTCTAAATTTTTCTTTGGTTTCCTTTACTGTTCGGTCAATCTACAGATTGAATAACACCGGGATACGCAACAATACTGTCCTACTCCGTTCCACTCCCTTTCACGCCCTTCTATTCTTATATAATTGGTTTCTGTACAACCTTTCGTTCCTTGTATTTTACTGATGTTACCTTCAGAATTTTAAAGAGAGTTTTCTAGTTAACATTCTCAAAAAATTTCTCCAAAACATTAAAAGCTATTAACGTAGAGTTATCTTTCGTTTGCCTGTCTTCTAGGATCAGTATTAGGATCAGTATTACCTCACGTTTCCCATATTTCTCTTTAATCCAAACTGATCTTTCTGGACACAGTTTCTACCAGTTTTCATTTCTTTGGTAAATGAGTCGTGGAAGTATGTTGCAACCATTACACTGAAAAGTTCGGCAATATTCGCACCTGTCAGCTTCCAGTTTCTGGTTATACACATTCTCAAAAATGACTTTGCTTCTCCTAGATCTTTCACTTCAAAATGTTCAGATAATCCCTTATGTAACTTGTTTTTCATCTCCTTGTTTTTAAGAAAAATAAAAAAGTCGTCCACATACAAAGCAACAATTGCAGCATCTTTACCTGACTTTTTAATGAACATACAATCTTCATCAGTATTACCAACATAACCTAGGTCTAATACCACACTTTCTGCTTTTTCATTCCACTGACTAGCAGACTGTTTTAAGCCATAAATGGCCTTTCATAGTTTTTAGACTTTATCTCCATTAACTTTTGATGTAAAATCATTTGGTTGCTTCATGTAAAATGTTTGCTTCAAATCTCCACCAAAAAGGCAGTTTTTACATCAAAATGATAAATCGCAAGATCCAAATTTACAGCTAAACTGATGAGTACTTCGCTAGTACTACGTCTTACTACTGGTGAAAATGTTTCTTTATAATCTATACCAAACTTTTGGGTAAATCCTTTAGCATCAAGTCTAGCGCGATAGAGGGCTATACAATCTGCACTTCTTTTTAACTTAAATACCCACTTGTTACCAACCATACTTCTATTTTTTGGTGGATCCACAAGTTCCCAAACACCATTCTTTTGGAAGCTCATTATTTCTTCTTTACAGCCTGTATCCAGTTTTCTCTGTCACCTCTTGACATAGCATCCTGCAAATTCACAGGATCTTCTCCCAAACTGGAAAAATCATCTACAAAATATGTTACATAGTCTGGATATTGCCGGCCGCGGTGGCCGAGGAGACTAAGGCGCTCCAGTCACGGTCTGCACGGCCACTGCGGTCGGGGGTTCGAATCCCCCCTCGGGCATGGATATTTGTGCCGTCCTAGTTCGTAAGTAGTTCATAAGTAGTTTGTAAGTTTAGGGACTGATGACCCCGTAGTTAAGACCCATAGACTTTACAAACATTTGAACATTTTAGTCTGGATATTCCTTAGATTTGGGGTCACGAGCAGGCCTTCTGGCTGGTTTATCATCTCCTTGATTATCATTTTATTTCTTGTCTACCACTGATTGAGCAGTCTCTTTCAAGTCTACCACTGATTGAGTGTCCAGAATGTAGTCCGAGTTTTGATCAGTGTCTGCACTGTCAGTCTCATCACTACTTACTTCCACTATTTCGTTTGCTTTAACCTCTTCAGTATTTTGGTTACTTGGCCAGAACATATAGTTATCCTCACTTTCAGCTTGTGTTATTGTTTTATCTGTCCAGATCTCATTCTCGAGAAAAACAACACTCCTGCCTTTCACAATTTTCTTGGGATTCTGTGGGTCATTTAATCTGTAACCTTTAGGCAGTTCATCATAACCCATAAAAATAAGTTCCTTTGCCTTCGCATCCCATTTTGTTCTGAGTTTATCTGGAACATGGATAAGGGTTCGACAACCATACACTTTCAAATGGTTCAAAGAAGATACTTTTCCCTTCCATAGTTCCTGTGGAGCCTTACCATAAAGTATTATCTGAGAAACACTATTTTTGATATAAACAGCTGTACTGCTTGCCTCTGCCCAATATTGTTTAGGTAGGCCTGAGTCAAATAACATGCACCGTGCCATCTCACAAATTGATCTATTACTTCTCTCCACCAGACCATTCTGTTCTGGACTGTAGGGTACACTAAGCTGATGTTCATCCCATTCACTCTGGGAAATGACTGAAACTATTCACTACCATTGCCTTATCTTAAAGCCTTAATTTTTGCTCCAACCGTATTTTATGCCTAAGTTTTAAACTCTTAGAAGAATTCAAATGTTTGATCTTTGCTCTTGAGAAAATGTCCTCCTGCTATAATCATCCACTAGTAAATACATGTACTTAGCCATCACATGTGACATTTTCTCCATCGGACCACATAAATCCATATGAATTAAGCTAAGCATCTTTGATGCCCATTGTCCCAGCTTTAGGAAATGGAAATTTAGACATCTTGCCTAGCACACAGGATTTATACTTATCTATTGATTCAGAGTCACAACACTCCAAGTTTATGACTCTCTTTCTCAACTTAAGTCCAGTGTCAACTCTAACATGACCAAGTCAACCTTGCCACAAGTCTATAAGATTACTACCTTTTCCAACAGCTACAGCACATTCATCTGACGACACAGGTACAACATTTTTCAGTTTATAAAGGCCATTGGACTCTGATCCGGAACAAAATACTTACCTTTTTTGAACAACTTTCATCCATATTTGTCAAAAACGACATTTATACCCTTCTTAACCAAAGCAGATACTGACAACAAATTAGCAGCTAATCCAGGGAAAAGGATAACATTCCTAATTGAAGTTATGTCTGGTGAATTGACAATAACATTTACTCTCCCTTCACTTACTAATTGAACATTATCAGCACACTTTATAACTTTTTGTCCAGTCTATGGTTATAACGAACTTCCGTATTTTTTCACCATAATGGCCGCCTTTTATTTTGTCTGTTATTCACAATAAATCACCTACAGGTTTGTAGGGCCTTGGTTGTGAGGTATCAAAAACCTAAAATAAAATAAATGAATAAAATAATTAAAAAATAAAGTAAGTTAAGTAGATTGATCCCAGAAAAGGAAAAGAAAATGAAACCTGTATTAAGCAAATATTTCTTAAGTGATGTAAACCTTAGAGATAACGATATAATGGGATGTTCATATTAAAATTTGTTTTATATCTCCTTGTTTTCGTTATTCATACCCATAAAGAATATGAAGTCACGTACTTTTTACGTTATTTTACACTTTATACGACGTACGCTATTATACAAGCTTTTTCCCTATCAGTCGGAATCTTATAACAATGCAGTGTTTGCTTCTCTATGGAGTTCTTTCAGTATTAAGTACAAAAATGGAGAATACGTTGATTAATATCAAGAAAACCAAGGGAAGATTTAATTATGAATAAAATATCGGTTGAGTGGGAATGGTCGTGCTGTTAGAGGCACTATGTCACAGATTGGGGGTGGCTGAGTGTGTTGTCCTTGACAAGTTAAGTAGTCTAGGGACCGATAACCTCAGCAGTTTAGTCTCTTATGTTTATAAATATTTTAAAAAAATCTCTGTTTACGTTTGATATGTTTCAAAAATTCTATTGATCTCTATTCTACCTGGATATTGAACTTCAGCTGTCTGAGTGTGCTAGCTATAGATGTTCACGTTTCTTTTCTTGCCAAGTTATAACATGGTTGTTAAGAAATGTTACTGGAACATGAAATGAAAATAATTTTCGATTCCACTGTCATACCAGCCTATTAAATTATGTATTGACATGAAGTTCAAAATAAGAAGTAAGCAAGCAATTCTTCTCACGTTCGAACTCGTGGAACTTCGTTTGCCAAATTAAAACATGGCAGTCAACGCAAAATTATTTGCGGAACTAATGGATATTCATTTCTTTGGTAAGAGACCATATGTAGGAAGTCTATGGAGACCATAGTTATATATCCAGGTTGTACAGAGACCTTCGAGGTCGAAGATAAGAGACCAGTGATCTCCATATAGAGAACTTATAGAGACCTTCGACCATATACCAGTATCTATGGTCAAAGATAGACTGATCCTTCGACTATAGTTACCATTGATCTCTATACTATCTGGATGTTGAACTCAAGTTGTCTTAGCGTGCCAGCCATAGATATTCATATTTAGTTTCTTGCCAAATTCAAACATGGCTGCTAAGAAACATTTAAAGAAAAAGAGAAGAAAATATGTTTCGATTCCGTTCCCATATCAGCCTACAACATCGAATATTCAATTAAATTCCAAGTCATTATGTTAGCAAGCAATTCTTTGTCACGTAATAACTGATGGAAACTCGTTTGCCAAATTTAAACATGGCGGACAATGCGTAATCGTGTGCAAAACATATGAATGTGCAGGCACGCTGCAATTCAATGCTCAGACACCAGAGTTATACATCCAGTTTGTATACAGATCACTGATAGTTACTAACAGTCCGGTCAAACAGCCAACGAGCTTATCATTGCAAACAGCAAAACGGTTATACACATGGCGTGGTTCAAACATAGGAACACCTGACTGTTGGGAAACATTAGCCGGGTATAATAAACAACTCCACAGTTTTCAAGACATGCAATCATTTTTAACTAATAAAACTTTCACTTGAAATTTAATGCTACTTCCCTTCAAAAAAGCTTTGTATAATGCTAGGCAAAGCTGTACACTACCACGTGACTGTTGACAAAACAATGGTTTACCTGTAGACATGTTGGTGCAATGAAAACGATGCCATGCTCAGTTACCAGTATCTACGGTCGAAGCACTGATGTCAATTATTATCACTGGATGCACAATTGTAGTGAAAATCGTAACGATCTATTATAGTTATGATGGCACCTCCATATGTATAGGTCATGTCGTTGTTATGACCCTTGGGTCCTCTGAAAATAAGTTATGAACGATTTATTACGTTATAAATACATAATGGTGAACTTTGTGTCACGGTTGAAGAGAAATCAAAGGAAAGGATGTAGAGTTCATATCCATATGAGTGTTTTATTCTTATATTCAGAACTAGTGTTGCTATCACATTTCGGTTAATGAATCAATTGCACTGGTGTAGACGGTATTTCTCGTGTTCAATTTTATATTTGCCTTTTGTCTATACTGTTTTCCGTTTGAGCTCACAGACTAGATATGTACGCTGTGTGGAAAATAATGATTATATTAGACGCCTCAAATCTGTCGTTATTATAAAGAATGCTTGCAAGCGAAGTATCTCGGCCTGAAACGAAATGTATCGAACGTGCAACTCTAAATCGATTGCACGGCGATTCATGCGGGACTTACGAAGTATGTTTTGTTCGTAGTCATGTGAACGTATTTTTTGGTTTCTATGGCCCTGAGTGACGGCCAAGTTTTTCCTTATTTATTATGATTTGAAAGACTTCATATTCAATGCTACGAAAAGGAAAAGTAAAACTTTCACACCCATTTAGTGACTCGTTGTTGAGGTAATTTCCTGATATTCTGCAGCAATTTATTATGCGATGAAAGTCGTATCTATAATTGTCATTTATTTATACAAATAAAATTGTTTATCTTTTGTTATCGCTCTTCTCAGAAATGTATAGGTCTACTGTATGGATACCTTATGCATATGCCAAATTACATTACAATGTATATCAGCAGAAACATTCAACAAATTTCTACGAAAATTCCTATGAATGTGTCACGATTCCACTTTAAAAATATTTATGTTAATTTCGCTTTACATTACCACTTGTCAAAATAATTAGTTTGTAAACATTCATATTTTATCATATCGCGCATCAAAGCCTGCGTCATCGACAAGAGATGCACGTTCGGTGTATATCATTTCAGGTCGAGATACTTCGATTTCAAGCATTCTTGGAAATTACCTTTTTTCGTCTAGAAGAGCGTAATTTATTCATTAAATGCAATGTGGTAGAAACCTAGCTCTGAATGAAAATATAACCAAAGTGTATGTTTTACACAGCTTGTCTTTTTCTGGTATGCACTTAATTACATGTCTCAAATATTTTGTAAACAGTAGTCAGTTTTTCAGAACAGGTAGTGCCCGTTGTGTATGAGTTTGTTTCTATGAAAACAATTAGTAGCAACGATTAGAAATTTCTGAATTTTAAATCTTTTGTAAGAGCATAATACTGACAACTGGGTAAAGTGTGACACCTATACGGTCACCAACATGGCTTAGAGCGTCACGACTTTATAATCCACAGTACTAACTCTTGATTATCTTTGAGTTCACTGTATAGAGATCACAGAAAAATTCATTTAAAAGTAATCTCTGAGAACAGTATTGAAAACATTCTACGGGCCTTCGGGAATTTGTACTGTGCGAGCAATCACCTGTGCGTATATTCAAGTTGTAACAGAAATGTATCTAGTGCGAGGCATGTGTTTCATGCAAATCTGTGTAACGATGCTACCGTTACTAAACGATCACGCTAAGTTGATATCGTATATGACTGAATACGTGATACGTTAGTGACTTGTTCTAGTGCAAGTGTTAACATCTTCAACAATGTCCATCGTGATCGAGCGCTATACTTCCCGGCTGACTGGGATTCTACGACTCTACCCACCGTCTGGTAAGTCTGATATCTGTCTACTTAATGGTGTTATATCTTCATTTGAGTTGTGGTAGGCTGCGGCGTGACGTGCTGATGTTGGCAGCAACGTGATGAATGACGGGAGGCGAAGGAAGCCAATCACGAAAGCCGTTTAGACACCCAATAAGAATGCGTCTTTACATTTTTCGCTTTATAAAAAATTCAGTAATGTGTTGTTCCACGGATGTATGCGTGATTATATTTTTACGAGTAAAATAGTGAAAAATCGTAACACATGAGTAGAGAATACGTTAATGTTTTGGGGACATACACTTTAAATGTTATTGCTGCTCCTGTCACTCGCAGAAATTTAAGCTGTGCTTCTAAGTGCCGCAATGGCATAACAACACAATCGAAGCCGCGACATATTAATAAAAAACAGCTTCATGTTTTTACGAACTACAATTTAACTTATTTTGGAAGAAGTGTTTCGTTCCAAATGAACGGCTTCTTAATAATGTACTTATATATCGAACAATAGGGAGTAGCTACTGATGACTAACATTTTGAAATGTATATAGAAATAAAAATTATAGATTGCCGTTTGAGAAGATATTGCTTCGAAAATCAGTCACTACATAGGTGTAACAGTTCTTTAAAAGAAAATTATGTAGGTTTGACTGCAAAGTCTATAAATTCATGAGCAATAAAAGTTATTTCTGAATGTGTGCACTCAGTTTCCTTTACGTAAAATAAATAAATACATCACTGTTCCACCCATTCCCCACAGGATGAATTCACCAGAGAAGATCTTAAAGAAAAATTCTTCGAAAACCAGTTACGACATGGATGTAACAGTTTTTTTAATTACTCAGCGTTGACTTGAAACAGTCTTGTAACTGATGACCAATAACAGTTATTGCTGAATGAGTGAACCCAGTTTCCATTCCTGTTAGACCCATGTATCGACTGGTTCTCGATGTACTTTATCGATTCAATATCTAGTTGCAATGTTGCACTATTTTACCCGTAAAAAATGATATATCTACAACATCTACACTTCAAGCAGCAGGCAGCTACACGTGAATTGCACTTCAACCGAGTCCTCATAGAATTTTTTTGTTTTTTGTTTCCGTATTTTTCTGTATCAGGACAGAAGAAGAAAATGAATCGACCATGAGCTGAACTTAAATTTTTCCTTCTCAAATTAGGCTAACAATGTCGGATCAAATTACTTCAAGTCAGGTTACACGTTTGTCATTCGCTAGTGAACTAGCACTAAATTCATGTTAGAGGCACGAAGCTACATACTAAATCTGCCGTCAGTAAAATTTTACTCGCTACACCCCTGCATAGGAAGTTCATGATGACTGAAAATGAAGACATAAAGTATACTGTCGAATACAAACAAAAATACAGAACATCTATTCACTCTGCACGTTACCCATAGAGCATTAACAACATTAATTAATTTCCCTAAATATGTCGCGAATTCCGATGACACTTTTACGTTGGGACAGAATTCGCAGTTGGCGAACATTCGTGACGAGAAAACTGCAAATCTCATAGATTCGCCTTCACTTGCTATGCTGGATTGCTAGTACAAAAAATTGGGTGTTTTCTTGCGTTTTTTTTTAATTGATACTAATTGATCTGTGAGAGCGGAATAAAACATAATTATGTCAGCATTTCGCGAGGATGGTTTATATATATATATATATATATATATATATATATATATATATATATATATATATATATAACTAAAATCAAGATGCGTTACTTGCAGTGGCGTAGCTATGTCACCAAGGGCCCCGGGGCAAAAATGATATTGGGGCCCTCTTTACACTAATACTGTACAGATGCAAAACTACAACATTATCAGCTCCTTACCGCCCACTGGAAGAGATAATAAGGCAAACCTAAATATTACTAAGTAAATTATTATGAGTCACGCAGCAGATAATATTTAATCGTACTCTCTAATATAATTGTGAAAGTTTTTTTGTTTGTTATGCTTTCACGCAAAAATTACAGTATTAATGCATTTGCGAAAAATATACATGCTTGTTTCCTGGCGCAACGCATTTTGTGAAAAATGCGCACTCTCCAGGTGTGTCTGCGCAGTACGTCATCTCTGATTTATGAGGTGCACTGTGGAAGGGTCAGTATAACTTTGTAAAACACCTTGTAATTTCCTTTTGCGACGTAATGGGGTAGACAGAGTGGGGGTTCGCTTTCTCGCTTCTGCCATCCAACCTTCCCCCCCCCCCCCCCCCCCCATTACCTTTTCCTGCTGTCACCTGTCACATCCCCACAATAAATCATATGCCCAGTACTGTTCTACTGTACTTAAATATGCTGTATACATTTAATATTTTGTCTTAGTCCATTCTGTTTAACGATAACTGTATTAACATCTTGGCTGCCAAAGGTATACTTGGGTTACCGCCCCCCCCCCCCCCCCCCACTGGGACCATTTACTTTTTTTCCATATTCTGCTTTAGTTTACTTGAAGTAAGCTATTTAAGTACAAATAAGTTGAAAATATTGTTTATATTTTTTGTGTAAGTTACATATGACTCACATAGTGCCAGAGTAAAGTGTCAGGTGTGTCATTTGCTATGTCGCTAATAATTTTGGATTGGTACTCCTGTAAGTCTTTCATTCCACAACATTATTTGCGTACAGTTCCCTTATCGTTTTTCTGCATTGTTACTACAGTCTTTATTCAGTGTTGTTTGCTCCGTAACACAGTGATATTGCAGCAGGAGAAAGTGTCTCGTAGAATTTATGTAGATGAACAAAGGCATGTACAGAAGCTTTGAGATGAAGTTATGGATATAAGTGAAGAAGATGAAGATACTACTGAAATGGAAAAATAATAGGAATGTGTTGATGCTGAGTACTGTTCATGCAGAGGAAGGAGCTGAAGTTCAAACCAAGAGGATCACAAAGAAAAAACCAGCAATGATAACTGACTATAATCCGTCATTTACAGATCTCTCTCGCCAAATGAAGTCCTATATTGTCTGAGGCGGGGTGTGAAATGGTACAAGAAGCTTGCAATTGAACTTTTGACAGGGTCAGCACTGGTAAATGCTCTTGTGATTTACCAATACATCGACAACAAGATCATCTCAATTACAGAATTCAAAGGGGAAGTGACTTTGAGACTACTCCATACAGAAGATGCCGATGCCCCTGAGAAATCTCTGACCGTAGCCACCGAGCAGCCTGCAGATTGTGCTCTTGTGAACATGGGAGCAGCAAATCATAGGTGTATGGATGCTACGAAAAAATGAAAAATGAATTTGCACGAGAGCAAGTTGTCAAGAAATGTAAACAAACTACATGGAAATGTAAGAAATTGTGACTCATATTTTTTCGAAGAGAGTTTCTCATAAAGCAATGTGCATGCAGGTGTACCTATACAAAGTGGAATTACCCAATTTTTACATTTAGAGTTGGAGAATGTAATTGAAACTGTATGTGATGTACAATCTACTGTATAAGTAATATGTAACACCAAATAATAAATTATAAAAACAAGGAAACTCCAATATGACTGGGCCATGCGAGTTATATATTATTCACGATTTAAAGTGTCAATAACTACTCTTGAGCTCTTGAAAACTGGAGGTCACGAACATGATTTGTTACTGGGGCCATAACGTACTGTAACACCAAGTCACAGCACGCTACTGTCAGTTACAACTGCACCACGGAGCTTTAAATGGAGAAATGTCCGTGACTTGTATTTACTTCACGTGGCCCGATGAGAAGACTTCCTGTGACTCATATTTAACTCACGTGGCAGTCAAAGTGTTAAAACATCGTTTTCTAAAAGTTGGCAATTTTTCTATTTCTTGTAACACGAAAAAAAATACATAATTATTTTTCGCGACTCACTGTGTATCACTAACTTAATGAGTGGCTTTTTCAAGTCGTGAGGATTTCGATTGTGTTTCCTCACGCACGAAAGTCAGAATGAAAAAAAACCTACTGGAGTAATACAATACTTCAAACTGTTAGATTGCAGATTTTGGCAAAGATATGATTTCTAATCGGTAATTATCGGCGAGCGTTTTCGTGACTGCAGGGCATTAGAGTAATAATATGGTTACACAAATAAAAAGTAGTCAATTTTATTTCAACAATTATTTTACAATCTTTTCCTGGCTTTGGATTTTGCAAAATCATCAATAAGGTCTGTTGAATCTAGACTTGATGCAGCCTTGTTTTCGGTTGCTATGAGTGCCAAATGTCCGAGTCAAGCTTGAGCCATACTGTACCTCAGATGCGTTTTGATAATTATTAATTTGCTGAACAACCTTTCGACTGCTGCAGAAGAATACAACTGCGGTAAATACTTCCGTAACCTCAACGATGCAGATAGCCGTACCGTAGGTGCAACCACAGCGGAGGGGTATCTGTGGAGAGGCCAGACAAACGTGTGGTTCCTGAAGAGGGGCAGCAGCCTTTTCAGTAGTTACAGGGGCAACAGTCTGGATGATTGACTGAGCTGGCCTTGTAACATCAGCTAATGTGGCTTTGCCACACAGCTACTGCGAACGGCTGAAAGCAAGGGGAAACTACAGCCGTTACTTTTCCCGAGGACATGCAGCTCTACTGTATGAACATATGATGATGGCATCCTCTCGGGTAAAATATTCCGGAGGTAAAATAGTCCCCCATTCGGATCTCCGGGCGGGGACTACTCAGGAGGATGTTGTCATCAGGAAAGACAATACTGGCATTCTACGGATCGGAGCGTGGAATGTTAGATCCCTTAATCGGGTAGGAAAATTAGAAAATTTAAAAAGGGAAATGGATAGGTTGAAGTTAGATATAGTGGGGATTAGTGAAGTTCGGTGGCAGGATGAACAGGATTTCTGGTCAGGTGAGTACAGGATTATAAATACAAAATCAGTTGGGGGTATCACAGGAGTAGGACTGATAATGAATAAGAAAATCGGAATGCGGGTAAACTACTATGAGCAGCACAGTGATCGCATTATCATTGTCAAGATAGATACGAAGCCAACACCAACAACAGTAGTACAGGTTTATATGCCAACTAGCTCTGCCGATGATGAGGAGATCGAAGAAATATATGAGGAGCTAGAGGAAATTATTCAGACAGTTAAGGGAGAGGAAAACTTAATTGTTATGGGAGACTGGAATTCGGTAGTAGGAAAAGGAAGAGAAGGAAAAATAGTAGGTGGATATGGACTGGGCAGGAGGAATGAAAGAGGAAGTCGACTGGTAGAATTTTGCACGGAACATGATTTAATCGTAACAAACACATGGTTTAAGAATCACAAAAGAAGGTTGTATACGTGGAAGAGACCAGGAGACACAGGAAGGTATCAGATAGATTTTATAATGGTAAGACATAGATTCCGGAACCAGGTCCTAAACTGCAAGACATACCCAGGGGCAGATATAGACTCTGACCATAACTTGTTAGTCATGAACTGTAGGCTGAAACTGAAAAAACTGCAGAAAGGTAGGAAAATAAGGAGATGGGACTTAGATAAATTGAAGGAATGTGAAGTTCTGGAGAATTTCAGAGGGAGATTTAGGCAACAATTGACAGAAACAGGGGGAAATAAAACAGTAGAAGAGGAATGGGTAGCATTGAGAGACGAAATAGTGAGGGCAGCAGAGGACAAAATAGGTAGGAAGGCAAGACCAACAAAAAATCCTTGGATATCACAGGAAATACTAAATTTAATAGATGAAAGGAGAAAATATAAAAATGCAGTAAATGAAACAGGCAAAATAGAGTACAGACGACTAAAAAATGAGATTGACAGGAAGTGCAAAATGGCTAAGCAGGAGTGGCTAGAAGCCAAATGCAAATCCGTAGAAGAATGTATAAGAAGGGGAAAAGTAGATACCGCCTACAGGAAAATAAAGGAGACGTTTGGGGACAGGAAGGGCAGCTCTACGAATATCAAGAACTCGGATGGGAAACCAGTTCTCAGCAAAGAAGGGAAAGCTGAAAGGTGGAAAGAGTACATAGAGCAGCTCTACAAAGGAAATGAACTTAGAGACGATGTTGTAGGAAGGGAAGAGGAAGTAGATGAAGATGAAATAGGAAATACTATACTGAGAGATGAATTTGACAGAGCCTTGAAAGACCTAGGTCGGAACAAGGCCCGAGGAGTAGATGACATGCCCGCAGAGCTATTAAAGTCTCTGGGAAAACCAGCCATGACAAGACTATTTGAACTGGTGTGTAGGATGTATGAGACAGGCGAAATACCGTCAGACTTTAAGAAAAATGTAATAATCCCCATTCCAAAAAAATCAGGCGCAGACAGGTGTGAAAATTATAGAACCATCAGTTTGATAAGTCATGGTTGCAAAATTTTAACACGAATTATCTACAGGAGAATGGAAAAGCTGGTAGAAGCTGACCTCGGGGAAGATCAGTTTGGATTCAGGAGGAACGTAGGAACCCGGGAGGCAATACTCACTTTACGTCTTATCTTAGAAGATAGATTAAGGAAAGGCAAACCTACATATTTAGCTTTTGTAGATTTGGAGAAAGCTTTTGACAATGTTGACTGGAATACACTCTTTCAAATTCTGAAGTCAGCAGGGGTAAAATACAGGGAAAGGAGAGTTATTTACAACTTGTACAAAAGCCAGATCGTAGTTATTAGACTCGAAGGGCATGAAAGGGAAGCATCAGTTGGGAAGGGAGTAAGACAGGGTTGTAGCCTTTCTCCGATGTTATTCAATTTGTACATCGAGCAAGCGGTGAAGGAAAGCAAGGAAAAATTTGGAATAGGGATTAAAGTTCAGGGGGAAGAAATAAAAACATTGCGTTTTGCTGATGACATTGTAATTCTATCAGAGACAGCAAAGGACCTGGAAGAGCAGTTGAATGGAATGGACAGTGTGTTGAAGAGAGCGTATAAAATGAACATTAACAAGAGCAAAACAAAAATAATGGAATGCGGTCTTAGAAAATCAGGCGATGCTGAAGGAATTAGATTAGGTAACGAAACAATGAAGGTGGTAGATGAGTTTTGTTACTTGGGTAGTAAAATAACATGTGATGGTCGTAGTACAGAGGATACAAAATGCAGAATGGCAATGGGAAGAAAAGCATTTTTGAAAAAGAGAAATTTGCTAACATCGAATATTAATTTAAGTGTAAGGAAGTCTTTTCTGAAGGCATTTGTGTGGAGTGTTGCCTTGTATGGGAGTGAAACATGGACGATAAGCATTGCGGACAGGAAGAGGATAGAGGCTTTTGAAATGTGGTGCTACAGAAGAATGCTGAAGATTAGGTGGGTAGATCGCATAACTAATGAAGAGGTACTGAACCGAATTGGTGAGAAAAGGAATTTTTGGCATACCCTGACTAAAAGAAGGGATCGCTTGGTAGGACACATTCTTAGACATCGGGGAATCGTAAACTTAGCATTGGAGGGAAGTGTGTGGGGTAAAAATCGCAGAGGGAGACCAAGATACGCGTATAGTAAGCAGATTCAAATAGATGTGGGTTGCCGTTCTTATGAGGAGATGAAAAGGCTTGCTCAGGATAGAGTAGGGTGGAGAGCTGCATCAAACCAGTCTCCGGACTGAAGACCATAACAACAACAACCTCACATTCTAATAATGCATATTCTTTTATAATTTCCTTACATAATTGGCAAACTGTGTATGTTGGTGTCAATTTCGGCAGGGAAAATTAAAAGTCGAAATTCCTTCATTCAGCTAAAATATTATATACAGTATAACGTCTATTATCCGAAGTAATTTGGGGACATGGATATTCTAACTGCACACTTTTATTTGCCAATAAGAAGTACTGTACATTAAATGTATTTATACTGTATTTGGAGGAGCGCGATCCTTCACATTGCGCCGAGCCGGCACGCCGCAACAGTTGGAAGCCGTCGCTGTTGCTGTGAGCAGCTTCGATGCTGCCGCTAGTTCTGCTCCTACGCCGACTGAAGTGTGCCGATCAGTGTTGCCAACTCGTAAATGCGAAAACATCGTATTAAAATGTCAAAATTATACATTTTGACAGAATTATCATACATAAGACAAAAAGCTTAGAAAAGCAAAAAACTTAATAAATAGGAAAAATAATGGTAATTTCCAAGGAACGGTGTACATCGAAGTTGCGGCATCAGTGCCAATGATATATATCGCACGTTTCACTAATGTGTCTTTACTTTATACAGTAAAAACTGGTCCATTTACATTGACGCATCCACATATCATCCTGTGAGATTTTTCTTAAACAAACAAAGTATTACGCTACTCTGATGCACCCTCCTTCTTCGATGTACGACGTTCCTTGCAAATTACCAAAATATTAGGAAAACTGACTCTAGTTAATTAAATAATCGCGCCAAGACATACGTGTAGTGGTGGTAGTAGTAGTAGTAGTGGTAGTGGTGACAAGTACTAGTCTTTATTTATCGTATGATGAGTTTAATGTAATTTCACTTACCTTAGTTCTATCGACAATTCGTATTGCTTTAAGTGTAGCTGATATGCACGGTTTAAATGGTATCTCCAACCGGAAAGAAATTATCGTACATTTGGCCAGTATCGTACAAGGTACTATCGTACATCGTACAAGCACTGAAATTATCGTACGCCCCCATAATTATCGTACGAGTTGTCAACTCTGGTACCAATTGTTGGACACATTGACTGGCAGCTTTGCCTGTCAGCAGCGCCACATAGTGGCGTCTTGTGAAGGCCCAATTAGAAGCATTGTTCCGCCAGCCGGTGGCCCAGTGCGGCTACTGTGGGAAACTTGGTTTGAGGCGAAGGGTATATGATAGACGTTAGGGTGGGAGGGTAAAAAAATTAAATAAAAAATACTGGTTACTTGAATGCAAGTGCAAAAATTTCACCAGGGGGTAGGCGATCTTAATACATTGATCTGGCAACTGATGCCGTGAGTTAAAAAAAATGCAGCTCGTTGATCTGGGTGTATTTGTACACCAATAAAACATAGATCTGCTTGCATCCTGTGAGATTTTTTAATACAGACAAAAACAGAAATCATTAACGGTATTTTGACGCACATGTGAAAGCACGTGCGTAACAGTTCTCAAGACAGGTGATCTTGTAATATTGAACCGGGCATCTCTTTGAGCGCAATAAAACACACATCTGACGTCTGTCCTCATCCCGTAAGTGTTTTTTTAACGACGCTTTGATTTTGTATCTATGAGACCGGAATAAGACGTAGATGAGTCTACATCCCGTCACATTTTTTAAACAAAAAGAGAAATCATTAGACTGTGTTGTGATTACCTCACTACATCTGATATGCTATACTGGAACTTGTCTTGTGATTAGGATGGGTGATTAAATGCATTAATCGTGATTATTTCGATAAACGGTTATGGAATAATCGATATTTCTTTCACGTCAATTCAGTTTACAAAATCGATTTTCCTTTCTATTAATTACCTCAGTACCTTTGAAATCGCAACATATGCAACTTCCACATCAGCTCGACTTGTACACACCTATCAACAATGATGGAGCGTGATGTCACTTACTTAGGTCGTTCGGCTAGAAACAATGTATCACTCCACCTAAGTGCCTAAAGTTATTGTTGCGTCCATTTTCCGATCTATTTTGTGGAGACAAAGGCTAAGTAAAAAACATGGCACCAAAGACACCAAGTGTAGTGCGGAAGTATTTTGAGAAAGGTGACAATGGTGTATGTAAATGTAAGCTGTGTTCAATGCATAGGAAAGACACAAATCTCATGAATCGCTTGAAAATTAACCAAGATCCCTTGGCAGTAGCTACTCGCGCCAGCATATTAAATGCCATCGTTGAGAAGAACCGGATACAGAAAGCACCCGAAGTCGGAAAATAATTAGTACAGTTACCAGATTCTGCGAAAGATGATTTGTGGAGTATTCATGAGACATTAGTTTCATTGCAGCAGGAACAGAGACAGAGTTCTACCATAGTACAGTAATCAACCCAAAGGCCTGTCCTGTGAAGTTCTGGAAAGAATGAGGAAGTGTATACTATCCTGCAAAGTGTTGCGCGTAAATATCTGGGAATAGTGGCCTCCTATATTCCTTCCGAAAGACTATTTTCCGGGGCAGGGGACACAGTAACAACTTGACGATCGAGCAGAGGTGTCCATCCAGTGGCGTAGCTAAGAGAGAGGGGGGGGGGGGGCGGTCCACCCGGGAGTCATCCTTCTGGGGATGTCACCCGACTGCAAGTGTACTCAGGTTGCTTTCCAAAGTAAAGGCTTGAGTCTTGATCAGTCATTTATAAAAATAGAGGCACTTCGTCTTTATACGGAACAAAATCGAGATCGTATTGTATCAGAGGCAATAGGTCTTGCTGAGAAAAATCGGTAGACTGCGACATTCCAATAGAAAGACGAATTCGTCGTAAAAAAAAAAAAAAAAAAAAAAATAAATAAAAAAAAAAAAATAAAAATAAAAATAAAAATAAAAAAAATAAAAAAATTATGCCTGGTGAACAGACCACCGATACAGAACTCTCACTTAAAGCAGAACATCAAAAGGATGTTTTGGAATGTCTTGACCGATTCAGTACTGAATTCCGAGCAAGATAAAAAAAAAGTTCAAATGTTTGTTAAGCTTATGGGACTTAACTACGGGGTCATCAGTCTCTAAACTTACAAACTACTTATTTACTACCTTATACTAAGGACGGCACAAATATCCATGCCCGAGGGGGAATTCGAAACCCCGACCGTTGTGGCCGTGCAGATCGTGACTGGAGCGCCTCAGTCCCCTCGGCCACCGCGGACGGCCCGAGCAAGATCAAAGTCAATCCAGATGTCGCCTCATTATCCGAGGTTGTGCAGCCAAATATCTTACTTTTGGCAAACAACGAGAAGCTGAAACTAGCTGTGTCAAAACTTACTGGTTTTCATCAGAAAGTATCAGGAGAAGAACTCCTCTTCGAAATTCCAAGGCTGAGAAGACATTTGAAAGTTTCAAATTGGATGTGTCTAGGCTTCTCAAAATTAATTGTGAAATGAGTTTTTACAGACACTCTTCCAAACCTTATGATCTCTCTAAAGTTATTTGTGATGATTTGCGTATCAGTTGCTTCACGTGAGAGGAGTTTTAGTAAACTGAAATTAATTAAAAACTACTTTTGAAACACAATGAGCAACACGAAGCTAAATAATCTTGCCATGTTAACTATCGAACATGAGGCAACACAAAACATTAACTTTGAAGATAGGATTTCTGAGTTCGCAGCTGTTAAAGTTAGAAAGAAATTTTAAGTGTATCTTCCTTCAGTAGCTAGTATTCTGATGAATTTATACTAATTTATAATGCATAATAAAAGAATATTAATGTATTATAAATTGCAATTTGGCGATTAATTACTTTCTTTTATATTACTTAAAACCGTACTTTTTTTAGTTGTATTTATTTTTAAAGTTTTTATTCGTAGGGTGACACCGCCGAGAACCGTCCCGACATAATACATATGGTTTTGCCTATTGATATTGAAATTAAATATATTTTATTTTAAGTTTTGTAAATTGTTTTATAGAGCCCCCCCCTCCCCAAGGCTGGCCAAAACTATTCATTTTCCAACCCCTCCCCCCAGAATTTCAATGACGCAGTTTGCGTCATGACCATCCCCTGTGGGCACCTCTGTGATCGAGACTAAAGACTACATAAATTAGTGTTTCTTGGTTGACTTCCTGAACAATTTTTGTGCTTGTAAATATATTTTCTGCAGCATATGTGTGTAAAGGAATGGTATTAATTAGGCTTCCTAGTAAAAATAAAATCTGGTAATTCTGCATTTCATAAAACTGAGCAACTGCAGTTATTTATTTATAATTATTTAAATAAAATATGTGGGATAGCATCGCTTTATTTTCTGTGAATCAAATCTCTTTAACATAAAAAATAAATCTAGGAAATATTTATTAACTCACATGTATAGGCGTAACAATTAATCGAATATTAGGATACAAATAATCGATCCAATTACATAATAGGAAATATAGATTAATCGACTCACACTCTCATAATCGCCCATCCCTATTTGTGATTGGCTGAACACATCCCGTGCCTTCGGCTTTCATTAGTTGACAAAAGAACATCGCAAAGCGTAACCACAGTCTAAGGCCGGATCCACACATTGGACCCAACGTTGGCGCCAACAGTGTTGGTCCAATGTGTGGATCGGTGAAATAGCGTTGGAACCAACGTTGGCGCCAACGTTGGTACGGCTCCGTTGCTTGTCGGTATTTCGACCAAACATCAAAGGACGTTGGGCCAATATGGGTACGTCGTCCACACATTGGCGCCAACGTTTCATTCTGTCTTTGTCGCCTGCTCATCTCGAAACTTTTACTTTCTTCGTTCGTTCTTCGTCGCCGTTTTAAAGTTTAGAAATCTCTGTAAATATTAGAACTGTATCAGAAAGTGATTAATTTGAGAAAGAAACCTCAAAAAACGAAATGCCACAGCAAAACTTAGGCGCTAACTGTGAAATTAAAAACTTTCAAGACTTTCGACACAC
This sequence comes from Locusta migratoria, assembly GCA_026315105.1. Lineage (NCBI taxonomy): Eukaryota > Metazoa > Arthropoda > Insecta > Orthoptera > Acrididae > Locusta > Locusta migratoria. Next base: position 279,266,944 of record CM048747.1, on the reverse strand, counting down.
TCCATTACTGAATTTAATTTTTAAAATTAACGGTACAGTACTTAATATTTCATGTCAAGCTTTAAATATCGTTCTGCAAACTTCAAGCACTACTAGTGATATCAATTACATGGTTATTTAAAAAGGGAAGTGTAGGCTTTTAATATTGTCTCCTTTAGCAAGAAATCGAAGCGTAATACGAAAAGAATTGCATCCCTCCAAAACATCTCTCTTTTTTTTTTTTTCAATCATTTAAAGTAGCAGGTCAAAGTTTTTATAAAGTGTATCGTTTACTTGTAGCATATTTTACAAAAATTAATGATTTCGTTCCGTACTTAAATGTTCGGTAGGAATTGATACAACACCCCATCATCTTTTACGTATGTTTCCTAATTTGATTTACAATGACAAAATGTAATTATTCACACTCAAAAGCGTTAATGCATTGGCCGCGATTTGTGCGTCAGATATGATTTCGTTGGCTCTCGACGAATTCAACTGAATGTTGGCTCCAATGTGTGGACGCTGTCTCAAAAATATTGGCCAATGTTGGCGCCAGCGTTGGTACCAATGTGTGGACGCGGGTTAACAGTCTAAAACATGGACCAATGAAAGAAAATGGATAAGAACGTGGATTGCGAGGAGGGCTAACTAAATATGGTGCTTCTGCAAATCTTTTGAGAGAATTATCGTGTGAAAATCCAGAAATATAATGAGCATGACATCAGGAAAGTTTTAATACATTCTTGGAAATTGTAGAGGATAAAAAAAGAAAACAGAATACCGTCACGAGGATGGCGATCTCTGCGTTATTTGGCAAAAAGGTGATAGCTTCAAAAAACTTGAATACCTGTTTCGAATACCTCAATCTTCTATCTCCAAGTTTATTCCACAAGTCCTGGACTTTAATTCGTCAAACAGTTGGTTAAATTGAGTGTCCTTAAGTTTAGTATTAAAACAATCCTTATTTTTAATGTCCCATATTACTGGAAAACTTTGATAAATTTTCAGAAATTTGGAAATTTGATCACAATTCCACCTCACATTTTGTTGGGTGGGAAACAGAACTGTTTGGTATCACGTTACCTCCAAAACAACATGTCGTATGCTACGTCGTGTTTCAATTGTTTTTACGAATACGCTAGCGTCTGAAGCCGCTGCGTGTCTTTGCGTCTACGTATTCATTCACTATTCGCCTATATGCCGAGCGACAGCAGACGCCAGCGATTACCGAACAAATGAGCTCCTTTGTAAATATACCCTTTTGGACTATGTCGTAAATTCACAGCCATACTTCGCTAGGCAATAAGCCGTATTTCACAAAGATCTGCAATAAAAGAGCGGTTTCTAGCCGATTTTGTGTCCTACATTGTCCGGAAGCTCTATTTCCATACGGCAAAACGTTTCACGTTGCTCCACTGATTTGACAGTCCCTCTCACACTACGTGCAACTGGTCGCTGTCTGTGTACACGGCCAGTCATATGTAGTGCATGCTGTGTATCGATTCTCCTCAAATCCATGCGCATGCACGCACACATGCGCCAAGTAGCCATTCAGATATAACACCATGCACCCAATGTTTTAAACACACAATCGTATTTTAAGGATAACACACACACACACACACAGACACACACACACACGCGCCCGAGGAAGGACTCGAACCTCCGACGGGAGCAATCACGCAATCCATAAAATGCCCCCCCCCCCCAACCGCGCGGCGAAATTTAATCCTGTGTCGCTTCAGTAATTTATCCCGATCTTGATTGCCATTGATATGTAGTGAGAAAAACTTAGCTTCATAGAGATTATTGAAATGCAAGACGGAAAGGAAATAACTGTGTTAGAAATTAAATTTCGAATTATTAATTAAGAAAGATTTCTATAGTGTGACCTTTTCCCGGAATTGACCGTTTTCATTAGTTGGAAGTGACTGTGATATATTTATTTGAAATCACCGCTGCACCATGTTAGACTGTGGCTGCATTCGATTAACGCAGCGATGCGAATAGTTTACACATTACACGGTTTATTTTATCTATGTGTCAATAATAATACTTCTAGCCGGACGTTACGGTTTTCTTTTACCCTGAACATATCTCCCTAAACAGATAAATAAGAAATAGCAGCTGCGGTGGAGTAGCCGAGCGGTCTAAAGCGTCTCGCTTCGGAGCGCGCGGTTGCTCGCCGTGGAGGTTCGAGTCCTCCCTGGGGCATGGGTGTGTGTGTTGTCCTTAGGTTAGTTTACCTAGGTTTAAGTAGTTTGTAAGCTACAGACTGATGACCATGCAGTTTTGGTCCGATAGATTTACAAACATTTGAACATTTTAAGAAATAGCAACGGCATTGGAACCCTAAGGTTAATATTTCTTGTCGATATCGTTAAAAGTAGTGTTGCGTTGTTACTAGTTAAGCCATTACGTGCGAGGTTAGCGTACGCAATTCCTGAGTGAAGAATAGTACCGGCGCCCCCTGGCGCTACAGTGCTGCGTACTTTTTGCACATATGTTTTCGTTTTAGAATTTATCTTTAAAAATTACATCTTGTGTTCTGGTTTGTGAACAATTCCTTGGAGGATAAGAAATACAATAGGAGTTTTTACCTCAACACTTGTAGTAATCCTGCCAACTGCCAACCTGGAGAGTGCTTCTAAATTTGAATTTGGATTTCAAGGTATGATCTGAAGTGCGTGTAACTGAGTTTGTTCATTTATTATTTTGCAAAAAAGCATAATCCACAATACACCCAAAAGAAGTCACCACGTCATATTATTTCTAAGACATTACTGTACCTGTACTACCTGTGAACAATGATGATTGTGAATTGAACTAGCACGCACAAATGCACTAAGTACCGTTATTGCAATACTGTCTCGCCGTCAGTTGATTCTGAATCGAACTCACTTTCACTAGTCTCTCACTAACTTTCTCTTCCGAATGCGAACATATTTCGTTAGTACCCACATACATAGGGAGACATGAGCATCATAATAAAATAAGAGAAATCAGATCGAAAACAGAAACATTTAGTTGGAGAAATATCATAAAAGCAAACTATATGGACCCTCTGCTATGCATTTCGATGTGACTTGCAGCGTATTTATGTAGATGTAGAACACCCGTGTCTTGAAAACTTTCAGGACTGTCACCGAAATTATCGTCACTTCCTAAAAGAAGCTGCTACATTTCACAACCTGATACGCGTCCTATTTTTTCCATTGCAAATGATCACTCAATAACGTGGCTTTGAACAAACTGTAATCAGCTGAAAAATGCTCCTGCCGGAGCACAGAAAAGGCGAATATGTTCTCTGACACAAAAGTGTGGAACCAGCCGCCTCAATCCTCATTCCGACTTCCTCACCAAAAATTTTGGCATGCGAACATATTCGCGCACTTTTAGCGCATAACTTTGTAAATAAATACTTTTGTTCAGTTAAGCCGTCATAGTCAGCAATGTCGTCTCACTGTCAGTATCTATATATATCTCTGTCCGTTTCTTTGCTGTCTCTCCCACTGCCGCTTTCTGTCTGTGTCAAACATTCAATGTCTTCGTCCCTTTCCCTCGCGATTCCTTACCGCTGTCTGTTTCTGCCACTTTCATCGTTTCTCTGCCACACTGACGTTGTCCCATTCACTTCCTGTCCTGTTGCCAGTATCCTTTCTTTCTCACTTAGAGTCGGATTTCATTGTCTTCAATCACGATTGTCTTCCTTACACATATGTCCATGGGAGTGGTTGAATGGTTTGCTTGGAGTTTGACCTGTAGACCGGAAAACTTTAGCCCGCGGATACTGGGGATGGGAAAAATTGGACAAATTGTTTCGTGCTATAGTATTGGAGAGCCGCACGCTCATGCTTGATGTATGGTCTCAATTCGTATCAGTTTCCCACTGTTTTCTCTTTTGCTCCAATTGCTACTATCTGCATCTGTCTTATTAAATAATTCTCACTCTCTGTTACAGTATTCTTTATTACGCCAATTACGCGTTTCGTGCTGTTAGCGCATTATCAGACTGGAAACAGAAAATCCGTGTACCTGGCGGGCAGCGAATCTAATGTGGGTGAGTAAATTTTGAAAAGTCAGACTTACGTGGGCGGAGATGGAGGCACAGAACTGTCTAAAGCTGTGGTGGAGGTAGCTTAACAATTTGTGTTCTGTCATTGGGCCCCTGCAAAGAGGTAAACGTACAACGTTTGCAGTGCCCTTGCAAAGAGGCAAACGTACAAAGTTTGCAGGGACAATGACAGAACACAAATTGTTAAGCTACCTCCACCACAGCTTTAGATAGTTCTGTGGCTTCATCTCCGCCCAAGTAAGTCTGACTTTTCAAAATTTACTTACTTTAGCCACATTAGATTCGCTGCCCGCCAGGTACACGGACTGTAATAAAACATTTGTCTGTTTCCAGTCTGATAATGCGCTGACAGTGCGAAATGCGTAATTGGAGTAATAAATAATACTGCAACAGAGACAGAATTATTTAATTATCCAACACTGTTGCTGCACCAGCCGCCACCACCACCATCATGGAATGGAATGAAATGTATGCATCTGTCTTAGTTTGTTCCTGACTTCTGACATCTCGTTTCGCTTCCCACTGCTGTTTTCATGCATATGCCTTTCCCCTGAAGTGACACTTTCTCTGTTCCATGATGTATGGCTCTCTCTGCCTGTTGAACTGTCACTGTCCTACTCACATTCAGCAGCAAACAGCGCGAATATGTTCGCATGCCAAAATTTTTGGTGAGGAAGTCGGAATGAGGATTGACGCAGCTGGTTTCACACTTTTGTGTCAGTGAACATATTCGCCTTTTCTGCGCTCCGGCAGGAGCATTTTTCAGCTGGTTTCCGTCTTTTTCCTGTTACATCAGAGTGTACTGCTTATATAACATGAAATCAATGCTGAGTAAAATTTGGATAGTATTTTATATTTCAAAGCCTTTCGGAATCATAATATTAGAACGCATCGTAAAAGTTTCGACTATTTGCCATGAATAGAAGTGTAGATTTGCCAATGCACGCAATTGGATCTTTTGATACCAAAAATTATGATTTTTGTAGCGTATCGCGATAACGAATACCCATTTCTAAAAACGGGAAACGGTTTTTCCAGATAAACACCTAAACAACACACATAACATTTTAGTCATTTCCTATTCCTTAAGATACGTTACCTCACAATCAGAAATAGCGTTTTCGAACCTATTACTTTCGGGTGCTATCATTCACGGACCGATATCTCAAGAACCATATCATTCTGCTCTAAGCTTTAAATAAAATTTCGATATGTTATTTATATTTCGTACGATACGCACCTATGTGTAACCTAAAATCAACCATACGAGAAGTCCGCAATGTGTTTTTACCTCTGCAAACTCTCCTTAAAATATGTTGCAATAGTTCACTAAACAGGATGCTGCATATTAACTGTAAAGTAAACGAAAACAAAACTCACCCCTTCATCGAGCGGAGATTTCAATCTTTAAGACGTACAAAACTCAAATTTTTTCGCCGAGTAGCCTACCTTTTTTCAAATCGCATGGTAAGTTTCAGAGCTGTCCGAACACCGTCTTTCAGCACAATACGCACTTTTTCTAGCAAAATGTCACGGTTTTTCGGTCGTATCTTTCTAACGGACTAAGATTTACGAAATACGAAAACTGAAAAATGCCGTTTATAGGTAAATGTATTGTAAATATTTGAACACTTTTCTATGGTTTGTTATTTAGATATTTGCGGTTCACGGTGCTAAAACGACTAAAAATCGGGTTTTGTGATTTTGTGCAAAACTATAAGTTTCAACCTCTGGATCTCGGTAACGGATGGTAAAAATTTCGAAGATTTGCAAAGAATAGAAAGTCTCGAAATGACCATCCACACAATTCGTTTTTTTTTTTTTTTTTTTTTTTTTTTTTTTTTTTTTTTTTTGTACCCAAAAATCATGTTTTTCTTTTTCTTCTTGTTTTTAGATTTTCTCAGGAACGGCCAATGAATGAATGGTGCTTTTGTAAGCCGTTTAAATCCCACCATAGACTACACGGCATTTACAAAAGCCAATTGCTCAATTTGAATGGGCTCCAGGAAGTGTGTAACTTTCAAAATTTTGACGATGTACTGTGTGATAGCTCTAGTATACACATTCTTCTAATATGTACAATATCGCAAATTCGTATGCGCCGTTTTAGAACATATTAATACCGCCCAGAATACGCAAACAACGGCGTCCATCTTCACTCGCTTGTGTTGCCTACGTTATTTGTCGGTATACTTTATAGAAGTAGGAAATGATTGGAAGAGGGAGTGTATTTGCTAACTTCAAACGGCGATATACTCCGAAATCTTTCTTCAGTTACCCGAAAAATAGAGAATTCTAAATATGATAGTTTAAGAGGCTACTATTAGGTCTACTGAGATCGTTTACTTTTAATAAACAGTATCTTTAACGCTTTAATTTATAAGTTGTATATAGACACAGGCAGTGGATTATTCGTAAGCGAAGAGCTAAGTCAGATAAAATTTTGAGTAAGAAGGGCCCAGAGTATTTGAATAAAATCTATGTATTATACCGAGACTACTTTGTAGACAAAGATTTCAGAAATAAGATTTTTCAAAGCCAATGGTAGATATAATTTGTGCATTGCGTGTAGTTTAAAAAATGGTTACAGTATTATAACAACAAATGCATAACAGCAAGTTTTATTTGAATCCCATCATTTAAAGCGTAGTCGATTTTTTAGAAACATCATCACAATACCTTCACTGTCAGCTGTTTATATTTAAGCAAAAACTATATTTTATGAAAAACAAAGATAGATATAAATTTGAATAATGTCTTACATTTTTGTTGATATTTCTAGTATTTGGCATGTCTAACTGCTCATGGAAAATGCGTTCATATATATGGTTAGAACTTACGTCATGTATTGTGTTATTTTCAGTTATAATTCTATACAGATACACTGTACACATTATGAAGGGTATTATTTGTCTGTCTACGCAACTACAATAAATGCAATAATTTTTCACCAGACGCACTTTGTTTCACTGGATATGAAACATCTTCAGTGGTCTGAAACTAGAGCTGTCTAAAAATCTGATTGGTTTTCACAGATCGAAAACAATTCGTTAAAAATTTGTAAAATGTTGGTTTTTTTTTTCTTACGGCAATTTTTTCTTAGAATTTCCCCTGACATAATGAAGCGCCATGGAGTTGCACAGTTCGTGGCAGAGACGATTGCTCTAGTTCCTTCTTCCCTACATTTTAAAAGAATTGATCATCTAACATAATATCTTAAATGGCGTAACAAATGTAAACCTTGCAAAGTAATTTTGGTACGCAGGGAAATAAAATACGGAATCGCAGACGACAAGGCAAGTATAGCCTACAGTTCGAACCAACAGATGGCACTGCTAGCAGTGTCGCCCGACAAACGCATGTAAATGCCACGGAGTAGCCGCTATTAACTTTATAAGCTACTAGCTTAAACCCGCGGCTCCGCTCGCGTGTTGGTTGATTGTGATAGATAAGCTATCTTTCAGTAGTGTGCTATGCGACTGGTTTTTAAGGATGAAATGAGATCCAATACCTTCTTTAGAAACAAACATTTTAATCAACATTCAAATAAAAAAAAAATTATAAGAAGTGCTTCATGATTTACAATAAATAATACATACATTATTCCTTATAGCCTGTGTTACAATTTTTACGTATTAAAAGAAGTTGCTTTTTTGCTGCTTTATTTATGTATTCTTATATTTCCTTATTCTTATGCTTATACTTACAGAGAAAGAGCTGAAGACATTGTAGCATGCATAGACCAAAGATATGGTCTGTGGCATCACCTTTCGCTGTATGTAACCTTCTTGCTATAAAGTCGCAAACGTCATCCGAATTTTTTTATAATTTGACGACTTTCAAAAAATGTTCAAATGTCTGTAAATCTATCGGACCAAACTGCGTGGTCATCAGTTCGTAGCTTACAAACTACTTAAACCTAGGTAAACTAACCTAAGGACAACACACACACCCATGCCCCAGAGAGGAGTCGAACCTCCACGGCGAGCAACCGCGCGCTCCGCAGCGAGACGACTTTCAACCAACATATCTTCCACCCCCTTATAGCTATGGGCATGAAACTGGTTTGGTGTACAACGGGAGACTTCGGACAACAGTTACACCCAGACCATTCGTTTGCGTTCTGTAGTTTTTGCTGCAGAGCGAAATATTAACACACACTTACGTATAATTTTATATACACCGATAACTTTCCATCCCAATACACTCCACCCTTTATCATTGTTAACCCTCAAGCAACAATGCAACCAATAAAACCGTTTTCAAAGGGTAAATATAATTTCCAAATAGTAATTATTGTTCCGCATTTCGCGTTATATTCTTCAAATTACTAAATATCTATCATATCGCTATAAAACCGTGCCTAAAACCTTCCTCAGGTATAAATTAGTAACTGTACAAACATTTAAGTCTCTGCGTCTTGTCGTTCGGACTTGATAAGTGTACACCGAACAGACATTCACATTAATATATATAGATAAATAGCTACCCGATCGCCATAAAACCGTGCCTAAAGCCTTCCCCGGGTAGACATTAGTAACTGTACAAATTTTTAGCTCTTTATGTCTTGTGGTTCAGACGTGATTAACGTACACCGAACAGACATTCACATTGATAGATATAGATTTGGTAACATGTTGTTGTTGTTGTGGTCTTCAGTCCGGAGACTGGTTTGATGCAGCTCTCCACAATACCCTATCCTGAGCAAGCCTCTTCATCTCTACATAAGAACGGCAACCTACATCTGTCTGAATCTGCTTACTGTATCCATCTCTTGGTCTTCCTCTGCGATTTTTACCCCACACACTTCCCTCTAATGCTAAATTCACAATTCCTTGATGTCTAAGAATGTGTCCCACCAATCTATCCCTTCTTTTAGTCAAGGTATGCCAGAAATTTCTTTTCTCCCCAATTCTGTTCAGTACCTCCTCATTAGTTACGCGATCCACCCACCTAATCTTCAGCATTCTTCTGTAGCACCATATTTCAAAAGCCTCAATTCTCTTCCTGTCCGCACTGTTTATCGTCCATGTCTCACTCCCATACAAGGCAACACTCCATACAAATGCCCTCAGAATGGACTTCCTTAGGCTTAAATCAATATTAGATGTTAACAAATTTCTCTTTTTCAAAAACGCTTTTCTACCCATTGCCATTCTGCATTTTATATCCTCTGTACTGCGACCATCATTTGTTATTTTACTGCCCAAGTAACAAAACTCATCTACCTCCTTTATTGCTTCGTTTCCCAATCTAATACCTTCAGCATCACCTGATTTTCTTACTCTGCACTCCATTACCCTAGTTTTGCTCTTGTTAATGTTCATCTTATATGCACCTTTCAGCACACTGTCCATTCCGTTCAATTGCTCTTCCAGGTCCTTTGCTGTATCTGACAGAATTACTATGTCGTCGGCAAAACGCAATGTTTTTAATTCTTCACCCTGAACTTTAATTCCTCCTCCAAATTTCTCCTTGCTTTCCTTTATAGCTTGCTCAATGTACAAATTGAATAACATTGGAGAAAGACTACAACCCTGTCTTACTCCCTTTCCAACCACTGCATCCTGTTCATGCCCTTCAACTCTGACAACCGCTGTCTGGTTTTTGTACAAGTTGTAAATAACCTTACGCTCCCTATATTTTACTCCTGCTTGCTTCAGAACTTTAAAGAGTTTATTCCAATCAACATTGTCAAAAGCCTTCTCCAAATCTACAAAAGCTAGAAATGTAGGTTTGCCTTTTCTTAATCTATCTTCTAGGATAAGCCGTAAAGTAAGTATTGCCTCCCGAGTTCCTACATTTCTCCTGAACCCAAACTGATCTTCCCCGAGGTCGGCTTCTACCAGCTTTTCCATCCGTCTGTATATAATTCGTGTTAATATTTTGCAACCATGACTTATTAAACTGATGGTTCTGTAGTTTTCACACTTGTCTGCACCTGCTTTCTTTGGAATGGGGATTATAACATTTTTCTTAAAGTCTGAGGGTACTTCACCTGTTTCATATATCTTACACACCAGGTGAAACAGGTTTGTCATGGCTGGTTCTCCCAGAGACTTCAGTAGCTCTGAGGGAATATCATCTACTCCAGGGGCCTTGTTTCGACTTAGGTCTTTCAGGGATCTGTCAAATTCTTCTCTCAGTACAGTATCTCCTATTTCATCTTCATCTACATCCTCCTCCCTTCCTACAATATTGTCTCGGAGTTCATTTCCTTTGTAGAGCCCCTCTATATACTCTTTCCACCTTTCAGCTTTCCCTTCTTTGCTGAGAACTGGTTTCCCATCTGAGTTCTTGATATTAGTAGTGTTGCTTTTCTTGTCCCCAAATGTTTCTTTTATTTTCCTGTAAGCAGTATCTATTTTTCCCCTATTTATACATTCTTCTACATCCTTGCATTTGCCTTCTAGCCACTCCTGCTTAGCCATTTTGCACTTCCTGTCAATCTCATTTCTTAGTCGTCTGTACTCCATTTTGCCTGTTTCATTTACTGCATTGGGGGGCGAAGTTGTTCGCGTCCGGAAGCAATCCTCAAAGCTCCACGTGCCCCCTGGGTGGTTCTAAACGGACAACAATCTTTGGTAGCTGGTCCTGTCACCACGGTGATCTCCCAGCTATGTCAGCTACCAAGACAATCCAGAATGGCTCTTGTCAGGGCCAACAAAATTGTCAACAAAACGATCTGAACAGAGCAATAGGTCCAGTCCTAAACGTGTGCCATTTGAATATTGAGGGGATAAGTAGGTCAAAATGTGACTTCCTCAGTAAAAATCTTCTGAGTAACAATATTGACGTCCTTGCTCTACAAGAAACCCATGCAGAAGATCTTAAAAGTTGTTCAAGAGGCAATATCCATGGCTACAGACTTGTGGGAGAGATAGGCCATAGAACATATGGCGTGGCTACATATGCTAGACAGGACTTGGATGATGTATCTATAATTCATGAAAGCTGTGACGATGACATATTTGTTTTGGCAGTGAAAGTGTCTGGAACTACCATAGTTAATGTCTACAAGCCTCCCAACATCCAGTGGCAAGATACGGTTCTCCCAGTTTTCGAACACCCTTCCCTATATGTCGGCGATTTCAACAGCCACAGTAGCCATTGGGGGTACTCGTCTGATAATGAAAATGGAATAGCCTTAGCTGAATGGGCTGAAAATAATAACCTTTCCTTGGTTTTTGACGCAAAAGACTCCAGCACTTTTTTCTCAGCCCGCTGGAAGCGTGGATATTCACCTGACCTGTGTTTTTGTTCCTGTGATCAGACATTAAGATCTCTATCAGTTACGAGAAAGGTACTTGGCACATTCCCACGGTCGCAGCACAGGCCAGTGCTGATATCAGTTGGGATTAAGATTCCCCTAATAAGATCTTTTCCGAGACCCAGGTGGAATTTTAATAAAGCAGACTGGGAGGCATTTACTTCCAAATTAGAGGACAACATTAGATTCATTCCTCCTACAATAGAAAATTATGACAGATTCGCTGGACTCCTTAAAGCTATAGCTAAAGCCTGTATACCTCGAGGCTACAGAAAGACATATATCTCGGGATGGAGCCAAGAGTGTGAAGACCTGTATAACGAATTTATCAGCACTGAAGATTCAAACACTGCCGACATCCTACTGAACTCCCTTGATAATGCCAGAAGAGAGAAATGGGTGAAAAAAGTTCAGAGTTTAGACTTCACTCACAGCAGCAGAAAGGCTTGGTCACTTCTGAGGAAATTGTCTACCAGTGTATCCGAGAAAAAACTTCCTCCCACACACCCTGATCCTTCCGACATAGCCAAACGAATCGTAGCACTATCCAAGTCAAAACGGCAACAGTCTGACAGATTAATATCCTATAAACTAAATGAAATTAAGAAATGCCAGCAGGCTCCCCTGGAAGTATCAAAACCTTTTTGCTTAGACGAACTGCATGTGGCTATCTCTGATATGAAGACTGGGAAAGCTGCCGGTATAGATGATATTTTCCCAGAATTTATTAAACATGCTGGACTCAAGACCCGATTGTGGCTTCTAAATTTATTCAATAACATTCTTAAAGACAGCTCTCTACCAAAAGCTTTTAAGAGATCTAAAGTAATAGCTGTTTTGAAGCCTGGTAAAGCAGCCGAACGTGCAGATAGCTACCGCCCAATTGCACTTCTCAGTGTATGTTACAAGCTGCTCGAGAGACTCATCTACAATCGTATTGTTCCCATTCTCACTGCTAGTATCCCTGTTGAACAAGCTGGTTTCAAACAAGGCCGTAATTGCTGTGACCAGGTCCTAGCACTGACATCTTTCATTGAGACTGGTTTCGAAAAGAAGTGTACCACTTCCGTTGCTTTTCTGGATCTCTCGGCAGCTTATGATACCGTGTGGAAGAAGGGCCTCCTAGTGAAGCTTTACAATCTCATTCCTTGTCCTATTTTATTGCGACTTGTGAACTCAATGCTAAGTGGTCGCCTGATCAAGATCTATCTCGGCAACACAGAAAGTGGGTTTAGACAGCTTCACGATGGCCTCCCCCAGGGTTCGGTTCTTGCTCCCATTCTTTTTAATGTTTACACCGCTGATATTCCAGCTACGCAATCTAGAAAATTCATTTATGCCGATGACATTGCCATAGCGTCACAACACAGAGACATCCATGTGACGGAAACTACTTTAACATCTGACCTAGCTCTCCTCAGAAATTACTTCGCAATGTGGAAACTAAAGCCAAACCCAAATAAAACGGAAGTATCTTGTTTCCATCTCAATAATAGGATGGCCGACTATAAACTTAATATCTCGTTTGATGGTGTTCAACTTGAACATAATGAACATCCAAAATACCTGGGAGTAATCTTGGATAGATCTCTTACTTTTAAGTACCACCTTCATATAACAGCAGACAAAGTTAAAACTAGGAATAACATATTGCAGCACTTAGCAGGATCATCTTGGGGAGCCAGTGCTAAGGTTTTGCGTACAACAGCTTTGTCCCTAGTTTACTCTGCAGCTGAATACTGTTCTCCTGTCTGGCTCAACAGTGCTCATGTGAGAGACATTGATGTACAATTAAATAGAGCAATGAGATTGATCAGTGGCACTCTGATGGCTACACCACTTCAATGGCTCCCAATATTATGCAACATCGTTCCCCCTGATCTGAGACGGAAGGAAGCCTTAATGAGAGAGTATTATAAGATCTTGTCCACTCCTGAGCTTCCTATCCTGCAAGACCTTCCACCACCGGTCAGCCGGCTGAAATCACGTAAACCACCTCTTAAAACAGCTGTGCAACTACATGAGAGTGGCTTCTCACCTAAATCAAACTGGGCAAGAATTTGGGATTTGTTTAATGGAAAAAACAGCATCTGGATAGACGATCCCTCTAAGCAGCTCCAAGGAATGGACCTTCCCAGGAGAGAATGGTCTTTGATCAACCGTTTCCGAACTGGTGTTGGTCGCTGTAACTATTGGAATTTCAAATGGGGACAGACAGACGACCAGTCATGTGACTGTGGAGCAGACATTCAAACGATGACCCATATAATTACTAATTGCCCATTACGATCATTCTCAGGAGGGATGACCGAACTCCATATAGTCAGTCAGGAAGCTGTCCAGTGGTTAAAGGAGTTGGACTTGGCTCTGTGACAGAGATATGTTTTATCTTATTAACTAGACACTAGTATATCTTACTAAAGTATTATATGTAGCTGACATTATACCATACGATATATATATATTTACTGCATTTTTATATTTTCTCCTTTCATCGATTAAATTTAGTATCTCCTGTGATATCCAAGGATTTTTTGTAGCTCTTGCCTTCCTACCTATTTTGTCCTCTGCTACTTTCACTATTTCATCTCTCAATTTTACCCATTCCTCCTCTACTGTTTTATTTTCCCTTGTTTCTGTCAATTGTTGCCTAAAGCTCCCTCTGAAATTCTTAAGAATCTCGGGTTCCTTCAATTTATCCAGGTCCCATCTCCTTATTTTCCTACCTTTTTGTAGTTTCTTTAGTTTCAGCCGACAGTTCATAACCAACAAGTTATGGTCAGAGTCTATATCTGCCCCTGGGTATGTCTTACACTGTAGAACCTGGTTCCGAAATCTATGTCTTACCATTATAAAATCTATCTGGTATCTCCCGGTGTCTCCTGGTCTCTTCCACGTATACAACCTTCTTGTGTGATTCTTGAACCAGGTGTTTGTTATAACTAAATTATGTTCCGTGCAAAATTCTACCAGGCGGCTCCCTCTTTCATTCTTTTTGCCCAGACCATATTCTCCTACTATCTTCCCTTCCCTTCCTTGTCCTACTACCGAATTCCAGTCTCCCATAACAATTAAGTTTTCTTCTCCCTTAATTGTCTGAATAATTTCCTTTAGCTCCTCATATATTTCTTCGATTTCCTCATCATCGGCAGAGCTAGTTGGCATATAAACCTGTACTACTGTTGTCGGTGTTGGCTTCGTATCTATCTTGACAATGATAATGCGATCACTGTGCTGCTCATAGTAGTTTACCCGCATTCCTGTTTTCTTATTCATTATCAATCCTACTCCTGTGATACCCCCAATTGATTTTGTATTTATAATTCTGTACTCACCTGACCAGAAATCCTGTTCATCCTGCCACCGAACTTCACTAATCCCCACTATATCTAACTTCAACCTATCCATTTCCCTTTTTAAATTTTCTAATTTTCCTACTCTATTAAGGGATCTAACATTCCACGCTCCGACCCGTAGAATGCCAGTACTGTCTTTCCTGATGATCACATCCTCCTGAGTAGTCCCCGCCCGGAGATCCGAATGGGGGAATGGGGAATGGGGAATGGTAACATAGACACCTGAATTATGAAGTTACGGAGACAGGCTGTGCGCTTAGCTAGCATACATTCAGTGAGCCACATCGATCCTACCAGAAAGAGGGAAGAAGAATAGGAGGCACGCCACATATACCCCCTTGCGGCATTGCATCTCTTGTGAATTCGCGGAATAAAGCATGTGCCCAGCAGTAGCCTGGGTTCCAGTAGCGCCCCAGCCGTCAGAGGTGGAAGTTTCCGGCCACCTGGAGCGCGGCTGCTCTCGCCAGCTGACTGGTTGTCGGTTCTCCGCACGTCCCACGCCGGGCCGGCCTTCACGGCGCGACCCACTGGCACGACCTGCTTGCAGCCTCCTCATACGGAGCGCGGCTAGCGCAACTCTTCGCATGCGTGTCGCGTTGCTGGGAGCTATTACGGATGTAGTGGACACCGTGCAGCCATTCCGGCAAGAGTATTATCCGCGATACTCAACACTCCCACTCGCGATCTCCATGTACCAGGTTCGGATCTTCGTCCGGCTATCGTGGTTTCCCGTAGTTTCTCCTCTTGAGGCACGTTCGCTGCATAATGGTCCAGCTGAGTCGTTGGAAGCCCCCTACAAGAATATTGGGCCGTGATGTCTCTATAGCTTTCAATAACTGCAAAAATGTCCGCCTCCGTAGCTCAGCGGTAGCGTTGCAGACTACCACGCAGAAGGCCCGGGTTCGATTCCCGGCAGGGGACTGGGTGTTGTCCTAATCATCATCATCATCTCATCATCATTGGCACGTAAGTCACCACGCGGCGTCAAGTAAAAAGACTTACACTAAGGCGGCCGAACAATTCCGCAATCCCGGCCAACTGCAAAAATGTTGCAGGTGCAGCAATTTGTGCGCCAACTGAGTCCCGACTATGTCCCATAAATGTCCGATGGAATTACTTCAGATGATATCTACAGCTACACAGGGAACTACTTTTATCTATCTGTATACTTCCATTCTCTAATAGCTCGCGGGAAAAGGAAGACCTTTCCGTATTCTGATTTATCTTATTTTATTTAGATGATCATGTCTTCCTGTGGAGGTGGGACTGATAACAAAATATGTTCGCATATTGAAAGGAATTTCGCAAATTGTTCTCACCACAACGAATAACGCCTTTGTTTCAATGATTTCCACAACAATTTGTGCGTCATTTCCGTGACACTCTCTCCCCTATGTCGCAATAATACAAAACAAACGGCCCTTCCTTGACTTTTCTATAACTCGTCCGTCAGTCCTACCTGGTGTGGATCCCACAATGCGCAGCAATACTCCAAAACAGGACGCACAAGTGTAGTGTAGGCAGTTTCTTTAGTAGAACTGTTACATCTTCAAATGTGTTCTGCCAATGTCTTTGGTTCGACTTCCCTTCTATATTTTCTATGTCTCCTTCCAATTTAAGTTGTTCGTAATTGTTATTCCCAGATGTTTAGTTGAACTGACGACCTGTAGATTTCACTGATTTATCGTGTATCTGAACTTTAACGGATATCTTTTAATGGTCATATTGATGATCTCACACTTATCATTATTAAGGGTCAATTTTTCACAATGCAGAAATCTTAGATAAGTCTTTTTGAAGTTGCTTTCGATCTTCTGGTATGATATGGGTGGCCAATTAATTGTCCAGAACGTTCTTCAAACCAATGGCGAACGATTAGGCCCGGTGTTATGCAACATTTTCATCTACAAAAATTCCATTATTGTTCGGGAACATTACGTCCATGGATGCCTTAGAATGGTGTCCAAGTAGCTGAACATAACCGTTTTCAGTCAATTATCGGTTCAGTGGGGCCATAGAATCCAGTCCGTTCCATGTACAACTAATCGACACAATTATGGGCCCACCACCAGCTTGCATAGTCCCTTGTTGACAATCTAGGATTCAACGGATAAACTCTCGATCCCAGGAGAGATGATGTTATCAAAGACAATCGAGTCGAGTCATACCTCATTAACGCCAACTGTGTCGCTCTGTTCTGGCGGATACATTCGTCGTATGTCCCACATTGATTTCTGTAGATATTTAACGTAATGTTCATTTGTCTCAGCAAACGACACTGCTCTCGGTAATTAAATGCTGTTCATCGGCCATTGCTGTGTCTGTGGAGAGACGGCTGCAGTTCGGTATCCTCGGCACACTCTAGACACTGTAAATCTCTGAATATTTCATTCCCTGATCCGAAATAGAATATCCCATGCATTTACACCAACTACCATTCTGCGTTCATAGCCTGTTAATCTCGTCGTGCGGCCGTAACCAAATCGGGAAATTTTTTCGTAGACGACACGTTAATCACTCGTAATTTTAATTTATTGTTCTAACATACACAACCTGATTTAATGTTAACAGATACCTGTTAGTGAGTATTAAGATGGGATTTATCCACCCTCTGAATTTATGACAGCTTAACTCTCCTCGGGACACTTAAAAACGAGGTGGTTAATGTCTGTGGGGGAGTGACTACCATCTTCCTAGAGATACTAAACCAAAAAAGGTAGTGATGTTGGATGCTCGGGTCTAATTCAACGCAAAGGCGTTCCTTTGGATTTAAGTTGGGTACTTATAGGCTAGTCCATTTCAGGAACGTTATGTCAACAAAACATTTGTGGTAACATATGCTTGGGTTTTGGATTGGGAAGATTCTAATTTGTGTGGTACGTGCTAAATGTAGGCCCCATTATGTAGTTAGTGGTCTGTGGATCTTCCCAGGAAACATGGACGAGAATGATGGGACCAGATTGATGGTGAATACAGAGGGATTCTCGAATTTGGGAGTCGGAATTGGAATTGTTCCCCTGCTCGACCTCGTTCACTGTGATCTTGGGGTGAAACTTGTTGATGACAGTAGTAAGAGTCAGCATATGCTGGGGAGATCTGGGTTATTTGGGACGTGATAGGCTGAGTGGGACCTGGGAGGCATGTGGACCACCAGTTGTGGCAGGCAACCAGTGCAGCAGATTTGTTGGGGAGTTGGAATCAGAGGACTGATGATTAGGAAGTCTTTACATGGTGTAACTTCTTGTATGTTGAGGTTGGGAAGGTACTTTTTAATTTCGAGGGATAGTGTTTGAGGAATTTAACATGTGGATGAGAGAGAGTATGAAATAATGTGTTGGTGGAAATGTGGAGGATGGATCTGGAGTGGTCCATAGCTTTTGATATCTGGATCTGGTGTATTTGTGTTTCAGATAGAAAAGGAAGTAAGTTTAGGGTTTAATGCCCTGTCTACAGCATGTGTCAGACAGAGGTGAATTGTAGGTATTGTTTATATATTTTCTTAAATAAAGACTATTTGCCCGAAACGTAACAGAAATGCAACAAAAATATGCAAAAGGAGAAGCTTCCATTCCTACAAAGGGAGAAACCAAATTCATTGGTTTGAAATTCTATTTATCAAGAAAGTAAACAAATTTATAGTCTGTTAGTGTAATCAGAAGTGAAAATTAAAACGATGGAAAAGATAGAAAGTTTAACTAAATGAAAAGTCACTACTGAACCCCTACGGGGGGGGGGGGCGTTCACCTTCTTGATAGTAGTCTGCAGGTAGCCAGAATAATTAAACACAAAGCGACCTACTCTGATGGGTGTTAAAGAAGAAAGTAATCCAATTCCCGTAACATGATGTGAAGAAAAAGGAAGGCAAAGGAATGCGTTTATGGCAGTTTGCATACTTCACATTATTCCAGTCAGTGACATAGTCGCAATTTCAGTGCCTTAAGGCACGTTGGTGGCCATGGATGAGCGCCACTCTAAGGTAGTTGCTGTAGAGTGTGTCATAAGTGCGGGGTGTTTTTGTTTGTTGGTGGGCATGCCACAAATATGTCATGTACGCCACACCGTCCCCGAGGTGGAGGGCCAGTATGTCAGAATGCCCCAGTAACCATAGAGTAGAATTATGCCTGGTGTGTGGGTGCAGCTTCGCGCCCGGCATAATAAACCATTTCGTAGTCACACTCATTGGGGTGGTTCCGTTGACGACGGCTATCATGCCTCAGCATAGCTCCCATACACCATACAGTTGACACCCAGAGACAGTGGAGCCAATGTTTTTATTTTATTTATATATTTATTTATTACGTGGAGCTGGTGTGGTTGAAGATGGCGCAGATGCAGGTAATGTCACAGTTGCGGCATAGGAAGTTGATGCAGGTTTTCCAGTTGCTTGTGGTGCTTTCGCTTCTGGACCCAAATGTGATGATGGCGATGGCATGTTGGTGGCTGTAGCGGTAGCGGCAGCCATGGTGGTAATGGCGCTGACGTTAAGTATCTGGAAAGGAGTCAGTTAAGTCTGGTGATGCCATGTATCTGAGTGGGGAGAAGGATGGAGTCAACCAAGCAGTGGGAAAGGTGGCAACGGCAGTCAGGGGCAGTGAGTAGGGAGTAGGTGGATGTGATGTGCGAGTAGATGATGACGATATTGTGGCTGAGGGTTGATACTTTGTGGCCTGTGGACGGGGTTGTGCAGTCAAAAGCAGGAGATGAAATGGTGCTGGCTGGCTGAAGAAAGGTGAATACGGGCGGCAAAGCTGTGGATCGGCCACGACGTAGTGAGAGCGAGGGAGGGCTGTGAAGGCAATGACGTCCAGGGAGCGAGGGAGCAGTGACGCTGACGGAGGCAGCGTTCTGGCAGCAAGGACGTACACGGCGAGGACGACGTCAGCCAGCAAGACGTGACTCCACTGTTGATGACGTCGACGGCGACGATTGGCAGCAGGGACCGAGATTTCCAACCTGAGAGTAACCCAAGCAGTAGATCTCGAGGGGTAGTAGTAGCAGCGACTCCAGCATATGGGAGTAGCCCTCATCAGTCTGGTAAAGGATGTGTGTTGCAGCTATGAGGTTTCATTCTATACACTAAAGATTTAAGTCTTAAAAGGTATTTTTGGACGATCATATGACAGGATGCTAGAAAATATTAATGACTTGCAATCAATTATTTCGTAAAGTAAATATGCATAAGTAGACAAGCGAAGAGTGTCAAGCAGTTGCAGTAACTTATTAAATATTTCCTGTGGTAACGCTAAAAAACGCTAAAAACTGACGTGACATACACCGTCTACATCTAAGCGGTACCGAGCTGGGTTGGCCACACGGTCTGAGGTTATTCTCCCTCGAGAATGGGTGAGTGTATGCTTTCCTTTGCATAAGTTTAACTAGTATTTTAAGTTAGTTCCTTAGTACATAAATTTTTAACTGTTGATCTACAACTTAAACTGGCAACAAATGTTCAAATGTTCAAATGTTTGTAAAGCTTATGGGACTTAACTACGGGGTCATCAGTCCCTAAACTTACAAACTACTTATCAACTACCTTATACTAAGGACGGCACAAATATCCATGCCCTAGGGGGGATTCGAACCCCCGACCGTAGTGGCCGTGCAGACTGTGACTGGAGCGCCTCAGTCTCCTCGGCCACCGCGGCCGGCAAACTGGCAACAACACACAGAAAACATTGTAGGGAAGGCGAACCAAAGACTACGTTTCATTGGCAGAACACCTTAGAAGACGCAACAGTTCTACTAAATAAACTGCATACAGTACACTTGTGCGTCCTATCTTGGAATACTGCTACACATTGTGGGATCCACACGAGGTGGGACTGACAGACGATTTAGAAAAAATTCAGAGAAGGGCAGCTCGTTTTCTACTGTCGTGAAAGAGGGTGAGAGAGGGTCACAGAAATGATGTACAAGTTGGGGTGGAAATCATTGAAAGAAAGGTGTTATTCAATGCGACGCGATTTACTTGCTACATTTCTTTCCTCAAGTTTCTCTTAGGAATGCGAAGATATTTTTTTTAGCACCCACCTACATAGGGAGACAGAATCACAGGAGAAATCAGAGCGAAAACGGAAAGTTTAGGTGTTCCTTTTTTTCGCGAGCTATTAGACAATGGAACTGTAGAGAAATACCATAAAAGCGGTTCGATGGGTTCGATGAACCCTTTGCCATGCACTTCAATGTGACTTGCAACTTATTTATGTAAATGTAGACGACAGTGTAAGCTTCATTGAGCTGGGGGAAACTTGGTGCAAGGGATTGGTGTAATGTAGGTACTTTAAATGTGAAAATAACAGCTGCCCTATTTCAGGCTCAGACTCACCGTTTACTCCTTTCGTAACGTTTCGAACTTCTCTCACCACCGTCTTTCCACTCCTGTTGCAATTCGTCAGCGTCTACGTGCGTCATGCCTCCGCTTGCGACTCCTTTATTATAATTTGGTGCTGCAG
The DNA here is from genome assembly GCA_026315105.1 of Locusta migratoria. Classification (NCBI taxonomy): domain Eukaryota; kingdom Metazoa; phylum Arthropoda; class Insecta; order Orthoptera; family Acrididae; genus Locusta; species Locusta migratoria. Next base: position 279,245,809 of record CM048747.1, on the reverse strand, counting down.
TAACTCTTTAGTATATAATCCTGGTGATTATGCATTTCATCTTTACTAATGTAGGCAGCACCTCCTACCTACACTGTGCTATTTCTCAGCCTAGTCCATTCAGTAGTTTACTTAAATGTAGAAAGTCAACAATTATCCAGAAGTTCCTTGTTCTCTTTTACTGACAGTAAATTATCACTGGACATTATTTGTGACAACGGTTATTTACGTCAGTCCTTGAGGACGTTTCTGGTAATCTGGTCATGAAAATCCTCTTATTTGTTTGCAACCTGAACCTCTGAGAGTGTGTGGTCGAGCGAGGTGAGGCAGTGGTACAACACTTAACTAGCATTCGGGCGGATGGTGCTTCAAATCCACCTCCGGCCATCCAGGTACAGGTTTTCCGTGATGTCCCTAAATCACTCCAGGCAAATTCCGGGTTGGTTCCTTTGAAAGGACAAGACTGATTTACTCCTCCATCCTTAACAAAAAACAGCCTGAGCGTAGGTTCCATCTCTAATGGCCACGCTGTCGAGGGGACATTAAACGCAAATCTTCCTTCCATCCGCTGGGAGCGTCTCTAAGTGGTCTACGAACCATTTGCGTTCCTCTACAGTTAGGAGTTCAGCCAGACGCCCGGTTTGCTTTGGTGGCGTTTGTAAAGTGATCAAGAAAATCTTCATAAGGTTAAGGGGAAATTGATTCAGGCAAATGAAAAGCTGGAAACTCCGATTTCGATGCACCAGTCGCTTGCTATCTCCTCCCCCTGCGCTTGTGCATATTCCATACGCTGTGTCCCCATAAAAAGAAGTACCGATATTACTTTGAATCAATTTTTCTAATATTAACATTAATTGATTTCTCCTTCGGCGTTTGGCAGAACATGATAATATTATCAAGAGGGAAAAATCCCTGATGTTCTGCAAAATTATTTATTGAGTTACTAACCGGCTTTCAGCTTCTTAGGGCATCATCTGGTAACAACTGAATGTCGCTAATATTTGTTAACAGATGTGCAACTTTTCTGTTATTCACATCATGGATGATGTGTACCTCTATGAATTACACCTAAGTTCCCAGACGGCATATTTCCGTAATATTTAATACAAAAAGGTGTTGCATCCAAGAAACATGGAACCAAAACTAAACCAAGAAAATAAAAAAATAAAAACTTATTTACAAACTCATACAGGTGTTTCAGTAGGTGTATGAAGGGTGGTGGAAGTGGGGGGGGGGGGGAGGGGAGAAGTTTGGAGCTTCATACTAGCAAATCTTGGCACAGTTACCTGTTTGCCATTAATCAGAATGCATATTTAAGCAGCCTTGCCGATCTATCAGAGGGTCTGAAACTTTTTACAGTATCATATAAATATCATGAGGTACGTATAAGTTTATAGAAAAGGGGGGTGGAGGAGTGTGGTGGAGGGTGAGAGAAGATGGGGGGGGGGGGTGGAGAGGAGGCACTCAAAGTGGTTAAATGTGTCCATCTAATATACCGTTACTTCTGCACGTCTGCCTTAAAAATATAAAGAACAATTTCAGGGAGGCGTTATAGGTGAAGGTATGGAGGAGGAGAGGTTAGGGGGCTCATATCAGTATTTAAGTGTGTACGCTGTATAATTACTGCCAGAGCATTTATCGAACTATGCTATTCAAATACTTTCATTCAATTTTAGAACATACGTATTATCTTGAAACAAATATCAGGTTTTAGCCACTCAACTCTATCGGGATTTATTAGGCTTTGTACTGTATCAAGAGATTTTGTTATAACGTACTATTTATTTTAGGTTGTATCCCCTTCTTTTTAGAGAGGCAAAGTTACTACGGGGATGGAGTTTAAGGGTATGATAGTGGTGACGGGTGTGAACTGGAAAGGGGGGGGGGGGGGAGGGTTGAAAGACTACCACAATACAATGTAACATCTTAATTCCAGCTGTACGAATAAAAACAAAACTACGGGCGAAGGGGCACATTTAAATAATCGAATATGTTTGCTGTACAGTTATAGATACTAGACCAGTCATATACAATGCTGTTTAAATATAGTATTCATATATTTTTTAAAATTTTTCCTTTCTTTTTTCCATGGAATGACATACTGAAACAAACTCAGTTTTTTTTCAGTTAACACTACAAAAGATAAGACAGGCTGTGTACTGTACCAAATAATTGTTTTAAAACGAATTATTTTATTAGGATGCAGCCCGTGCTTTTTGGAGTAAGAGTATGGGAATGGGGGATCAGGGTGGGGTGAGAGAGGTGTGATGAAGAGGGAAGAGTGGGAGGTGAACTCCATGCTTCCATAATACCAAAAGTACCATAGTGTAATCATCCCAAGTTCCTATTATTGTCTGCCTTAGAAACAAAAATAAAATATCTTCTTTTAATTTGGGGGCCATAAAATTCTTAACTACAATAACCATAAAATTACCCTACCACTACATAGTATAAGCCTTATGGGTAATTAAATATAACAGTCTTTTTTAAATGTCATGTGGAATAAAACTGTTGACATTGTATAAGAATCATACAATAGGAATAAATATATATAAAAAAAAAACGTGGGGGTGAAGGGGAGGAGGAGATATACTAGCCTAGCGGGAGGGGGGGGGGGGAGACAAGGCAAGGGGAAAGCCTCTTCTGCCTGATACTTCAGTCCATTTTTCATATTTAAAAATGAATCAATCTGCTCATTTAGAATCTTGTCAGACTCTTTTATCTTACTTTAAGCTCTTCTAAGATGTCTAATCTCGTGCCTTTCTGTTCCTGATGTAATATTTTCAAAGTACTGTCAATGCTAGATGTATTTGAAGGCCCTCATTCTAAAGGTGTTGCCTAAAAACGGTCAAGTTTCCTTACGTGTTGCTTGAATCGCGTGTCCGTCTGCCCAGTGTAAAACGCCTCACATGTGCCTCATTGTAACGTTGCAACATTATATACGAGGCACGTCCAGAAAGTAAGTTCCGTTTGGTTATATAAAACAAACGGGTACAGATACAGAAAAAATATTGATTGTACAAAAATCTACAACTGTTAAACTACTTTTCTACATAGCTTCCGAAATTTTGTATGCAATTGTCATAGCATGGCACAAGGTTTTGTGTGCCTTTTTCATAGAATGTTGCCGCCTGTGTATTCAACCATATGGTAACATGTTCTTTCAGCTCGTCATCATCGTTGAAGTGTTGTCCACCAAGGACGGATTTTTAGGTGTAAGAAAAGGATTACTGTCAAAAGATTTTTTTTTCACGATAATGCCTGACCTCACACACCGAACGTGACCAAACAATTCTTACGGAAATTTCAATGGGACCTGTTTGATCATCGTCCATACAGCTCTGACCTCTCTCCTAGCTACTTTCATCTCTTCTTACACCTAAAATCTGTCCTTGGTGGCCAACACTTCAACGCTGATAAAGAGCTGTTACCACATGGTTGAGTACACAGGCGGCAACCTTCTGTGAAGGATGCAAGCAAAAACTTGTGGCACGCTATGAAAAGTGCCTACAAAATTTCGGCAGTTATGTGGAAAAGTAATCTGAAAGTTGTAGAATTTTGAGCAATAAAATTTTTTCTGTATTTGTGTACAATTTCATTTTATTACCAAACGGAACTTACTTTCTGGACGCGCCTCGTATTTTCCTGTTATCTTACTCTCTCTCTCTCTCTTTTTTTTTTTTTTTTTTTTTTTTTTTTTTTTTTTTTTTTTTGTAGCCACTCGCGTGTGTCACTTGTTTTAAGATCATTAGTCCTTAGTGATGTCTTTTTCATTTAGAGGTAACCTTATTAGTCTCGCGTCATAGATCGAAAATATGCTAGCTTCCACCTCAGCATGCTGGAATTTCATTTCAATTTGAATTTTGTCGCATTCGATCTATAAAGCTTTAAGCTGTCGTTATTGTTCTGGTTTTTCCTGTCATATGGTAACCAAGAATAACGAAGTAACAGTTTATAGTATTTTGTCCATTATGTTGCTGATTACAGTCTATTTGTTCTTCTATATATTTTAATCCCTTTATCGGGAGATTTGGTTGATTGCTAGCAGAATTGCGAAACATACATTCTTTCTTCGAGCAGGAGATTAAGAAACCCGCCGATAACTCATCATTTCTATACTGCTTGTTCTAAAAAAATGGTGATGAACATGGATATTTCGCAGATGATGAGATGCAAGTTCTTTTAAAGGTACAAAAGAAAGATAAATGTGTACTTAAGCATCTTATAAGATTTACGTTACATAATAAATTTCGCAGTACTAGGGTGAGTACTTTTACAGGAACAAAGAAACATAAGGGACTTATCACAGTTAGGTTTCATAGTAAATTTCGTTGCATTTTGGTAATTACGAGGCTGCAGCCAGGATTTACAAAGGGGCCACACTATACGAGCAGTGATATGTTTGTAAAGCTATGGGACCTACCTACAGTGGTCATCGGTCCCTAGACGTACAAACTACTTAAACTAACTTATCCTAAGAACAACACACACACCCATGCCCGAGGGAGGACTCGAACCTCCGACGTGGAACGGCTGCGCGCGCCGTAGCAAGAAGCCTTAGTGCGCACGTCTATTCCGCCGCGGCTCAGTGAAATGGATTAGGACTTTCTGCCATAGGCAGGTAAAAGGGGCATCCGAGGTCTGCAACGGCACATGATGTATCTACACCACACATAAAAAGTTGGCTTTGAAAGTTGTGTGTGAGCTTAGATAACTCGTACTACTTCCTAGACAATCTCGTCATTGCAGAATCAGCGTCATTTGTGATACGTTCATAACACTGCTCTCCTGCCATTGTATTCAGCATAATGGTTACCAGAGTTTCACAACATTTCGCGTTTGATACGTGTAAGCTGATGGCAGTTACGTACACGATCGTGATCATATGACCGTACATACCATACAATATGATCTAAATTATAACATGCATGGATTTTTATTTGTTTGTCGTATGGCATTTACGCACACAGTGTGCGTTTCTTCCCACCGTGGTTACTTCCTACGGCGAGAGTGGCCAAATTGGTGGGTGGGCCCTTGGCTAGTTTCAGTCCGGCCAGCTAACGCAACTCATAGAAGAGTGACACTAACGTAGTGATTGTTGAGCGGTATAGGTCCGCCGTATCCGGCTGTGCTATATACTAGACCCAAGGTGGAACATCGGAAAGTTATCATTGATATTCGGTAGGCAGGGCTCATCTATTATTTTGGAACAAGGATTCTATATTTACATAAATACTCTGCAAGTCACATTGAAGTGCATGGCAGAGGGTTCATCGAGCCGCTTTTACGATATTTTTCTACAGTTCCATTCTCTAATAGCTGGCGAGAAAAAGAAACACCTAAATCTTCCAGTTTACTATCTGATTTCTCTTATTTTATTCTGATATTATGTCTCCCTATATAGGTAGGTGCAAACAAAGTATGTTCGCATTCGTAATAAAAAGTTGGTGAAAGAAATTTCGCAATGAATAACGCCTTTCTTTTAATGATTTCCATCCTAACTCGTGCATTATTTCCGTGACACTCTCTCCCCTATATCGCGATAATACAAAACGAGCTGCCCTTTTCTGAATTGTCTCTAAAACGTCCGTCAGTCCCACTAGGTGGGGATGCCACAGTGCGCAGCAATACTCCAAAATAGGACGCACAAATGTGGTGTAGGCAGTTTCTTTAGTAGAACTGTTGCCTTCCCTATTATATTTTCTAAGTGTTCCTTCCAATTACAGTTGTTCGTAATTGTTACTCCTAGGTATTTAGTTGAATTTACGGCCTGTAGCTTTGATTGATTTATTTATCGTGTAAATGATGTTTAATGGATTTCTTTTAGTGGTCATATGGATGACTTCCACTTATCATTATTAAGGTCATTTGCGAATTTTTGTACCATGCTCGTATCTATATCATTTTGCCATTGCTTTTGTCTTCTGGTGACTTTACTAACTGATAAATGACAGCATCATCCGCGAACAATCTGATAGACCTACTCAGACTGTCTACTAAGTCATTTATAAAAATAAGGAAGAGTAGCGACCCTATAACACTTGCCTGGGGAACGCCAGATATCACTTTTGTTCTACTCGATGACTTTCCGTCAGTTACAACGTACTAAGTTCTTTCTGACAGAAAATCATGAATCCAATCACATTACTATGACATTATTCCATAACAACGCAATTTGATTAGAAGACGCTTGTGAGGTACAGTGTCAAAAGCCTTCTAGAAATCTAGAAACACGGAATCTATTTGACATCCCTTGTCGATAGCACTCATCACATGATATGAGTAAAGAGCTAGCTGTGTTTCAAAAGAGCGATACTTTCTGAATCCGTGTTGATTTGAAACCAGTAAAGCTTCAAATGTTCAAATGCTTGTTAAGCTTAAGGGGTCATCATTCCCTAAGCTTACAAACTAAAGACGACACAAATATCCATGCCCGGCGGGGTTTCGAACCCCCAACGGGGAACGGCCTCGCGGATCGGGGCATAGCGCCTCAAATGTACTCGGTTGCTCCACCGCGGCAGTAAAGTTTATTGGTAGTTTTCGACTAATCCTTTTACTGTTCAGATGGACAGATGAAGATTCCGTTTTGCTTGCATTTGGTATGTCTCCGTTTTCTGTAGTACTCTTCAAGAATTGTAAGAACAACGCTATGTTTCCAGCTGTAAATAAGGCGTTAAACATTACGTGGAAATGTACACGCTTCTTTACATATTATCGTTCATTGAAAACGAATATTTCGATGTCTGCAACCCTTACAAAAAGTGTAAGCCGTCCACCTCCTTTATTGGGACCTGGCCTTTTTTTCCATGTGTTTGTATAAGTAGTAGTAGAAGAAGGAAGCTCGCGGTTTAACATCCCGTTGAATCCGTGGCCATTAGAGACGGAGCTCATGTGCAAAGTATTTGAACATGAGGTAAGGTAATCGGCCGTGACCTTTTAAAGGAACCATCCCGGCATTTGTCTGGCGTGATATAGGGAAATCACGGAACACCTCAATTTGGGTGGTCGGATGTGAATTTGAAACACCGTCTTCCCGAATACGAGTCCAGTGTCTTACCACTGCGCCACCTTGCTTGCTTATTCATTGCAGAGCCGAAGAAATTGGTATAGACATGCCTGTGCAGACAGAAATATACGTAAATGTCCTGAGAACGGCTCTGCGGTTAGCAGTGAGTGATACAGTGGCAGGTAAGTGCGATGAAGTGGGGATTTTCCCATACGAACACTGCATGAGTGCAGTGTGAATATCGGGAATCCACGACATCGCTGCGGCTGGAAAAAGATCCTGCAAGAACGGGACCAATGCCGACTGAAGATAATCGTTCGAGACAGAAGTGCAACCCTTCCGCAAATTGGTGCGGATTTCAATTCTGGGCGATCAACAAGAGTCAGCGTGCGAACCATTCAACGAAAGCCATTCCTGTACCATTGCTTTCTTCACGACACAAAGCTTTACCCGTCACCTGAACCCACCAGCACCGACACTGGGCTATTGATGACTGGAAATATGGTGGCCGTTTCCAATTGTATTGAGCGGGTGGACTTATACGGGTATGGAGACAACCTCATGGATTCATGGACACTGCATGTCAACAGGGGACTGTTTAAACTGGTGGAGGCTTGTAATCGTGTGGGGCGTGTGAAGTTGGAGTGATACAGGACCCCTGATTCGTCTGACAGGTGACGTGGACGAACGCATCCTTGCTGATCAGCTGCATCCAATCATGTTCATTGTGCATCCCGATGGACTTGGGCAATTTCAGCAGGACAATGTGACAGCTCACACGTCCTGAATTATGACAAAGTGCCTCCAGAAACACTCTTCTGATTTTAAACACCTCCGCTGGCCACCAAACCCTCAAGAACGGGCATTACTGTGCATATCTGTGATGCTTTGCAACATGCTGTCCGGAAGAGATCTCCACCCCGTCGTACTCTTATGGATTTATGGACAGGCCTGCAGGACGCCTGGTGTTAAATCCCTCGAGCACTACTTCAGACATTATTCCTCAGTATATGTGTGTATAGTACAAACAGAGGATGGCCGACCAGCGTACGCTGGAAGACTTCAGCAAGGTCGACACGCACTAGACGTCATGTCGCGTCAAGCATTGTTGCATGTGACTTAAATGGCGACATTCACTGTAGCCGCCAACGGAACTTTATGGAGCTTCAGCTCACATCTCGGGACGTCGCTGCACGTGACTTTTTTATCTTACGCAGCGTGCTTCTCTGTCACGATGTGTTGTTGTCGGTGCATTTCTTTGTGTCTATACTTTACTATACGCCGCGGTGGAGTGGCCGAGCGTTCTAAGGCGCCTTGCTGCGGAGCGCGCAGTTGCAATTAAATTTGTGGCGAATTCAGACATGGCAGAGAATGGGATGAAACCGACAAGGGATGACGAGTGTATTCCCTATTTCCCAATATAAGCGACCGCCTAAAACTGCAGCACATCGATCCAAGCTGTGGCATGATGCATTTCTTGAACGGTCATGGGTCATACCCAACTCACTTAAACCGGTTAGGGCTAACAACAGAGGATAAATGTGCTTTTGGAGAACTGGGAACAACTGAACATGTTGTACTTAGGTGCACCATGTGATCACATGTGAGGCCATCACAGAATGACACCGATCTTCATACTATGCTGCGTAATCCTGTGGAGTGGAACAAATTGAACGAAATCGCAGACAATATATCCAAATCCAAGCTAGAAGAGCATCGACAACAAAATCCATATGACAGGGGTTTGAGGCAGCAAAATAACGCACAAGATGCTTAAACTTTGCAATATGGTGACCATCTCCCCCTATATATATATATATATATATATATATATATATATATATATATATATATATATATAAACATCTTTATCTACTTAATTCACTGACCTAAAGCTTTAAGGGATAGCTAAATAGTAAATAGTAATTTCATAAGGTGACAATTTTAAAATGTATCTATTTTCCTGATTGTTTTTTTATGTTAAATTGTATAAAATTTTACCTGTTTTTAATTGTAAGTCTGATAGTTTTAGATCCCTAACATTCTTTTACTTTAGGCGCTACCTCTTATATACAATCGACTAACAAGAAAACATCCCAGTGTGTCTTTAAAAATTTTAATGCACCCTTTTAATTATATAACTTTCTATTTGCATAATTTATGATCTTATATATACAAGTTAGAACAAAAAACCATGTAAATATAATATGACTGCAAATTTGTTTTCTTTGTAATTACTTTTTGTTAAAAATAACATGTAACTACTATATTGTACCTGATTGTATCAAGTTTCGCTTATTTTAAATTGTATGAATGACAGTTTTAAATTATCAACAGACTTAAACTTCTAAACACCCTTTTTATATACAACTGAATGTTATGTAAATCTTCACTTCGACTGTTTTACATTCTTAATGTGTTTTCAAAATTTCTCTATGGGCCTATTTTATAGTCTTTTATTGCATGATTATAATCTTATCGTCTAAGACAGAATCCTATATCCTATACATGTATATACAGTTTCAATACAAAAATCATGTAAACAAACCTTGAGTAAAAATTAACTACAAAATGTTAATATTCTATTAAGACCAATTCTGTATTGCCTATACCTACTTCAAATAACAGGATTCCACTGCAATTTTACTATACCATTGTCTTGAAAAATATTTCTGTACAATTTAAATCAATCCGTTCTCTATGAAATCATTCTTTGTTAATAACTACTGTGACTATGATATTGTACGTTATCACACGTCAACTCGAAGACGTTGACTCTTTTTCAGATTATTTTTATACTGAAGTGATGCACCGTAAACAAATAAGAATTGATTACATCTTTATCCTACTACTGATCTGTACTATCTCTTGTTATAACTTAAATGTAATTCATTTTTAGAAACTATTTTTAATTAATTGCATACTTACCAAATTTTATCTCCGTAGAATTTAGGAGTAATATTATTGTAACACAGCTCTGTAATCATACATTCATTATTTTCAATTTCATCTTTATTTCAAATGTTTATTTCAAATACATAACACGAACACTTAGAAAGAAAAGTTTATTTACTCGCCTGTATTACGTAAGGAGATGCTGGAACTGGCTCCTTTCGTTGTTCAAGTATTCCTGACACCTGCTGAAAAATTTGCTGATTACACTCATTGAGTCTGAAAAAGGTGCATGACGGAGAAATTGACCCGAGCTTAACTTTCTTTTCGGACGAATCATGGTTCCACTTAATTGGGTATGTTAATTCGCAAATTAATTGTTACTAGAGTTAGGCAAAGCCTAACTTAATTCACGAGCAGCCCCTGCATGATCAAAACATAGGAGTGCGGTGCGCTGTTAGCGGCGAGAGAATAATAGGCCCTATATTTTATCAAGAAACAATTAATAGTGACAGGTATGTTGAAAAAATATTGCGGCCTTTATTTGCCCAATTAACTAAAAGAATGATTAAGCAGACACCTGCTTTTGTATGTGTATCAAACAACTTCTTACATCTGTTCACGTGTGCACATGGCACGGAAGAGATGCTAACCTGATGATGGCGCGCTATACATGAAGTGTGACCTATAATAAAGAAATTGCGACCTAACCAGCTTCACAGCAGTACTACCTAATCATTTCATCATGGTCGCCTGCCTCCTCAACGACTTTATGTCACATTTACAATAACTAAAAGAACATGCCTTCGCGACATTTCGTCAAGACTCTGCGACGGCACATACAGCCAACTTATCATTACGAGAAATTGGTAATGTGTTCGCTGAAAGAATTATCACTAAGGTCATTTGGCCTCTTCGTTCTTCTGATTTAACCCCGTGCGAATTTTATCTGTGGGGATAATTAAAAGAGAAAGTGTACAAATGAAATCCACACACTTTAGATGAACTAAAAACATACATTCGTCATGAAATCACTGCAATTTCTGAGAGGGAACTTCAGAGTGTAATGGGCAACTTTCTGAGTAGGTGTCAGAAACGCTTGAACAACGAAGGGAGGCAGTTGCAGCACCTCCTTGCGTAATGCAGGTGAGTAATAAAGTTTTCTTTTTAAGTGTTTGTGTTATGTATGTCAGAAATAACTTGCGCGCCAACCCGCATTAAATCTAGAGCAGACGTCGGGCGGCCCACTAAGCGGGCACCGCAGCTGCCATCGCCGGCAAGTCGCACGCCACGGTTGCGCTGGGGACTGATCACCCTGTAGTATGTGAATACGAAAATTAAAGTTCCGAAATTCATATTAATTTTACAATAAGACCTATGATACACACATAAATGTGCTTTATCATACAAAAGAAAAAAGAAAACAAATTAATATCATGTGAATAAATAGATGATAAGGGTGGTAAAAGTAAGTAGGTATTTTCGTATCTACAATAAAGTTCAGTGAATAATTCCGTGACATTAACGGAGATGAACTATGAACTACAGTTACTGTTCTTTAATACATGCCCTGGAAACTTTGCATGAAGTGTTCCTTTGGGATGCTGTTCAAAAGCCTCGTTACGTTTTGCTGTATCTCAGGAATGTCAAATATCTTTGGATGGTGGATGTTCAAGTTGCACCACCTTCTTTTTCCCTCTATTCTTTGTCAGGAACTGTTTGATGATATTGACTGTGTGTGGGCGAGCGTTATAGTGAACAAAAGCCAGATATCTTGTCGGTACGTAGACGTTACATGAAACGGGTCAAAATTTGATGGTACCTTGCAGCGTTCGGCGTTTTTCGTTCAGGTAGAAATTGAGGATAATGCCTTGAATATCGATAAAGTGATGAGCATCGTTTTGATGTGTGATTTTTAGACTCTGACTTATTTCCGACCAGGTGATGTTGCAGAAAGTCATTCCATGCTTTGCCGTTTCGTTTTCTGCATCGACCGGAGAAAACAAATTTCATCCTCAGTGACAATACGGATTAAGAAATTCGGTATGCATCTGCCATTTCGACAAAATCCTCTGTAAAGCCTCTGAACTTGCCTGCATCTGATCGTCAGTCAAGTTATGTGGCTTAAGTCGACATGTATTCCTCTTCCCTAACTTCTGGGTAAGGATTTATTGCTCGGATTCACGGTTAATCTGAAGTTCATCTGCTATCAAGCGCACAGTTAATCGACGATCGATCCTGATTAATGTCCCCACTATCTCAACGTTTTCGTCACTGACGGCAGTCGCCGGTCATTCTCACAAACAATTTCCCGGCGTCCTCGAAAACGGGCGAACCGCTCATAGACACACTTCATGGGCAGTGTTCAGAACCAACGCACTAAACTAGCACTTCGTCCACCAGGTCTAACACACACGATGTCCAACTGGTGAGGGCAGGTTTTGTCAACACCGGCAGATACACAAGTGCAGCATTGTGATTCGCCTGTGTTGCCCGATCGACAGTTCTCCAAATTCAACTGCGAGACTGCCCATTTTGTTTTCAACCATTTTAATGTCATTCTGCCAGTCTATAGTTTTCAGCATATGATCCATAAATAGTATCAACAACGACGGTGACAAATTACAGCCTTGTCTTACCCTGAAACTACCATGAACTCTATTTACCGCCAATTCCAACTGCTGCCTGGCAATCTAAGTAAAGGCATTTAACTGCCCTCATAAGTTTCCCTCCTATTCCATAATGTTGTATGACTGAAAGTAGCGTCCTCCTAGGATCTATAAAACATAAATACAATTCCTTGTTGCACTCATAGCGCTTCTCCATTCTCTGCCGTAAGCTAAAGTCTGGTTCTGAGAGCCTCTTAGAGCCCTAAACCCACACTGATTTACATCCAACTTGTCTTCAACTAAAACTCGCACTCTCCTTTCAACAATACCTGAGAAAATTTTGTCCACAACACTAATTAAAGAGATGTGTCTGTAATTGTTACAATCTTTTTCTGTTTACATGGTTGAAAATTAGTGTGATTACCACTTTCGCCCAGTCAGACGGAACCTGTCCCGACACCTACGCCATTTCAGTTATCCCACAGTCTTAACATATACAGTCGCGACACTCACTTCTCCAGAAGTTGTTACCAACTGACGGATGCTACGACACTAGTGCTCCTAGCGGTGGGCAAGCCGCCGAGGTAGTGATGTTTGTTTATAAATATTTTTGTACGTAATTAACGAAATAGTTATTATAATTTTTGCGTTACAGAGATTAGTAAAATATCAGGAGACATACAAAATACGGAAATTAATGTAAAAAGAGCCGAATTTAACTGATTTAGTGGTATAAATAACAACTTCGTCTTTAACAAATACTTACGAATATGTGTGTATTTCAAAGTTATTCCGATGAAAGAAAGTAGTTTATAAAGATAAAAGAATAATAAATTTCTATTATGGTCTTTTCGTACTATGAGAGGCAGTTTTTTGACTCGTTTCAATTCGGTGTGGAGTCAAGTGGTTCACACATTTTTACAAGTCACTCGTCTTTCTCAAGGCCGTCTTTCTTATACGCGAATATTCATTTAATTGTAATTACTTTAGCTTGAAAAGCCAAAGTTTTGAAGATTATTGCCGATTGTGGTTTAGCTGTAGCAACAATTGTGGAATAGGGTTGTTCTTTGTTGGAAAACAGTTTAATTGCTTTTGTCGTTTTATTGTCACGTCTGTGACGTTTTTCCGTCAGTTACAGCTGTGGTTGATTTGGTACGTTAAATGCTGCAGTAATTGCATTCTGTACACTTTTCCTACGTTCCACCTTCACCGATTTTAGTCGAATTGTAGTGATGAAACCTTAACGTTCCTGAGTAGAAAAGTGACGTCTTTTTGCCAAATGGCAGTCTTATGGTATTTCCTAGACATTTTCCATTTTTAATAGAAAATGAAATTATTCAGTAGAAGCCTTTATGTTACAAGATAACTGTAAATAAACTATCCTGCAATTCACCGATTCGTGCTTTGTCAGGGGCGTTAGGAAACTTAAGAAAACAGAAATGTGGAGCTATTTTTAAGTTATTACCTATTTTTATGGCATTACATACATTTTCCAATGTATAAAGTACGTTAAAATCGATATAAACTGTATTATTCGCACTCTTCCAATATCGTCTTCAGAAATGTAGCTTGCCGGCCGCTTGGAGCGCTAATGTCGCAGTGTATAACAAAAATATGCGGGAGTGCCGTGACTGTATATGTTAGGCTGTGGTTATCCTGCGCAGGCCTAACCATTTGAGACCTATATTCCACTGTATTTGATGAATTCCGACTTAATTTCATCTACACTGTAACTTAATTTTTTTATCGTTGCTGTCAAATTATTGAAAATGTGTATCTCTAAGTAGTCGAACCCTTTTTGAACCAATATTTGTTCCTAGTATTATATGTATGAACAGTGCTGTTTGTTGGAGAAAGGGATATATTATTTACGCCAAATTTCATTAAGGAATAAATATAATGAGAAGCAGTAGTCAGTATATCCAGTTCTTTAAATAGGCTTCTACAGGATGTCCGTGAATTACTCCACGAATGAAACGTATTACACACTTTTGGACACATAAAACTTTTGTTTGACTTGAAGAGTTACCCCTAAATATTATCCCATGTGACATTATGGACTGAAAGTAAGCAAAGTATGCAAGCTTTGTTGTTTTTATGTCGCCTACTTCTGATAACATTCGAATTGCAAATACAGATTAGTTAAGGCGTTTTTGCAGTTCTGTGGTGTACTCTTCCCAACTGAAGTTATTATAAAGTTTTAATCCCAGGATTAAAAACACAATAAACATTTTGAAACACCTGTTATATCCGGCGCCCATTTTGTACATGTAATATTGTTTAAAGTAGCCTGCAATCCTTATTCTCGCTATATGGGTCATTAATTATGTTCCTACAAGAGTGTATATTTACATTTTTGTGTGATTTGGTATTTCGTTATTGCTCTCAATTTATTTTTGTATTTTTAATTCTGTAGGAGAGTCACTTATAAATGACACAACTGGGAAGTATTGTTTGTAGCTAAAACAAACGTTCAGTTCCTCTTCCACTGATGTGCCTGTCTCAGTTACAAACTTTTGAGCGTGTTTCCCTGTCAACTGGAGACTTTAAAGGCGTCAAGAGCTCACTTTGGATACAGCTAGCTTTCTATAAACAGCACACTCTCTGCAGTTACTGGTGAAAGTCTGCGTAGAGGCGGAGGTGAATGTCTTGACATTCATCTCTCTCTGTAGGTGGCTGACTTGTAAAGGCGGGGAAAGTTTGCAGGCTTCTTTTCTGTGATAGGTCTATTAATTTGCTATAAAAATGTACACAGCATTAAAATAATGATCTGAAGATGAAATATGTACTCCGTCTTGGTACAAATATAACCCATTATTTACGACCTTTAGGAAACGGCTTTCATGTCAGTAAACTACGTTGTTTTATTTTCAGGAGTGTTTTACCTGCAGTATGTCCGGCGTATTCCTGAGATTTAAAGGGTGATAGAACGGATCTCTCCGTAATTAATATATAGATTTTGCAGTTTCAAAAGTTGATAACCAACTACGCCAAAAGCAGTCTTCATCACTTCAAAAACGTTGTACAATTAATTCGTGAAATGTTTGAAGTAGGACTAAGGAGTGCCATTGTCACAACTCGAGGACAGAATTAACGAACAATATAACGTTTATTGTCTGCTTTATATTTTGACTAGCTGCTAAACACGGTATTGATCAGGTATGTAAGTATTTTTCGAGCCTTATTTTAGAAAAGAAAATAAAAATACGGAAAAGATGTCATCTTCGTGTATTCATGAAAACAGCCTAGAAATTATGAACCAGTAAAATAAATAAATACGTATAATTTACAAAATTTTAAGTGCATTATCCAAAGAAAGAAAAATAGTAATAAAATACAAATGATGTGTAACATTAATTTAATTCAAAACTTGAGTACAAACAGTATTTCTTGTTACTTGTCCAGGAGCTAGTATGAATAAATTCTTTGGTGAGTCCACCTTTGAGCTTGTTGTTTTTGATGTTTGTATAGCTTATGGGACTTAACTACGGGGTCATCATTCCCTTAACTTACAAACTACTTATGAACCAGCTAACATTAAGGACGGCACAAATATCCATGCCCGAGGGGGGATTCGAGCCCACGACCGTAGTGGCCGTGCAGACCGTGACTGGAGTGCCTCAGTCCCCTCGGCCACCGCGGCCGGCCCACCTTTGAGCAGGCGACGTAGAGTTGTCCATGTGAGAAACATGGAGAAGATAAATCCACTTCGCGGTATTTAACAAATTGCCCCTGTGATTCGTTAATCGTTATATAAAATGCATGTCTTACTAGAAACTGCAATCTCTTGAAATTAAAAGGTATATCTGTTGGAATAAGGGAAATTCATGGGATGTACACAGTTTCATTCTCTCCCTCTTCTTGTAGGATCGGTGCCTCAATCACATTATTCATACAGCCTTGTACCATTGCAAAGTTTTGGCGGATCAAGGTTTCGTAGTAAAGTACCCGGTGATCCAACTTTTAGAAAATTTTCCAGATTTGTAGAGTGTAATATTAGGAAACTGTCTGCGATGAATAAATAGTGAATAAATGAAGTCTCGTAAATCACTCATAGCGTGA
The DNA here is from genome assembly GCA_026315105.1 of Locusta migratoria. Lineage (NCBI taxonomy): Eukaryota > Metazoa > Arthropoda > Insecta > Orthoptera > Acrididae > Locusta > Locusta migratoria. The sequence continues at coordinate 279,229,261 of CM048747.1, read as the reverse complement.
AGAGAAAGTTTTTGTGACTCATTGTTCACGACGTCATATCTCCTGAATTATGTGTCGTAGGTAGTTTTTAGGCCCATAGCGATTGTTGTTTGATAGTTAGCAATATGTGTACCATGTTTAGTTGAAATCGGTCCGTTATTTTAGGAGGAGATGTGGAAAAATACATCTACATCGGATATTCTGCAAATCACATTTAAGTGGCCGCGGTGGAGTAGCCGAGCGGTGTAAAGCGTCTCGCTGCGAAGCGCGCGGTTGCTCGCCGTGGAGGTTCGAGTCCTCCCTGGGGCATAGGTGTGTGTGTTAGTCCTTAGGTTAGTTTACCTAGGTTTAAGTAGTTTGTAAGCTACGGACTGATGACCACGCATTTTGGTCCGATAGATTTACAAACATTTGAACATTTAAGTGCCTCGCAGAGGGTTCTTATAACCACCTTTAAACTATCTATCTCCCATTACATTCTCAAATAGCGCGCGGGAAGAAAGAACACCTGAATCTCTCCGCTCGAACTCTGATTTCTCGTATTTTATTCTGATGATCATTTCTACCTATGTAAGTGTGAGTCAACAATATATTTTCGCATTCGGAGGAGAATGTTGGTGATTGGAGTTTCGAAAGTAGCCCACACTGCAGCGATAAGCGCCGTTGTTGTAATGATTCCCATCCCAGATCATGTATCATTTCCTATACCGTGTCAATAGAAAATGATCTGCCCTTCTTTGGACTCTTTTGATGTCCTTCGTCAAACCCACCTGATAAGGATCCCACACTGGGCAGCAATACTCCAAAAAAGGACGGACAAGCGTAGTGTATGCAGTTTCTTTAGTAGTTCTGTTGCATCTTTTAAGGGTTCTGCCAATAAAACGCAGTCTCTGGTTCGCCTTTCCCACGACATTATCTACGTGTTCTTTCCAGCATAAGTCTGAAGTAATAGTAATTCCTAGGTATTTTGTGGCGTTTACGGCCATCACTTTTCATTCATTTATCTTGTAAACAGAGTTTAACGGATTTCTTTTCGTACTCATGTGGATGACTTCACACTTATCATTATTTAGGGGCAACTGCCAATTTTTACACCATAGTTATATCGTATTCAGATCGTTCTGCAGTTGGCTTTGATCTTCAGATGATTTTACTAGAGGTTAAATGAGAGCTACTTAGATTTTCCCCTAAATCGTTCATGTAAATAAGGAACAGCAGAGGACCAATAACACTGCCCTGTGGAACGCCCGATATCGCCTCTGTTTTAGTCGATGCCTTACCATCGATTACTACGAACTGTGTACTCTCTGACAGGAAATCCCCTATCCAACCGCAAATTTGGGGCGATATACTATAACCACGTAATTTGATTAAAAGTTGTTTATGAGGTACGGTGTCAAAAGTCTTCTGAAAATCAAGAAATACGGAATCGATTTGCGAACCCTTGTAGATAGCACACATCACTTCGTGTGAGTAAAGATCTAGTTGTGTTTCACATGAACGATATTTTCTAAATCCGTGTTGACCTTGGTTCAATAGACCATTCTGTTTGAGATAATTCATAATATTTGAATACAGGATATTTTCCTAAACCCTGCTGCAAATTGACGTCAATGAAATCGACCTGTAGTTTAGTGGGTAACTCCTACTGCCTTTCTTGCATATAGGTGTGACCTGTGCTACTTTCCAATCTTTTGGTACAGAACCTTGTTTGAGAGAGCGGTTGTATATGGCTGTTAAGTAAGGAGCTATCGCTTCAGCATAGTCAGGTAGAAATCTAATGGGTATACAGTTCGGACCAGAAGATTTCTTCTTGTTAAGTGATAACACATGATGCAGCAGTTATTCGAAAATTTCATTGTTTGTGACGTCATATCTCCTGAAATGTGTTTCGTACTATGATGTAAATTTGAAGGTAAATTCAGTGGTACATGTGCCTATTGTCTGCAAAATATGTCGTGAATGGTGTTAGTATAAAGACGTAATAAGTCGAATCTCATGTGTGATGATACGGTTTTTCATGAACCAAATTGTTTATTACTTCATATCTAATGAACTGACAGCGATTGTTGCCTTATAGGAATGAACATGTGTACCAGGTTTGGTTGAAATCGGACCAGTGGTTTTGGAGGAGATGTGGAACATACATACACACAAACAGACAATTTTATAAGATGTATAGATTAATTGATTCACAATTTCATTAAGATTCTCCTCCTAATTTTTATGGAAATCATCAATTAATAAAACTGTTATATACAGGAAACATTCTGTTTGTTCTAAAGTTAAGGTCGCCTCGCGAAGTGGTAGGCAGTTTACACAACCGCAGAGAGGGGGCACGTTGAAACTGTTGTATTCGAACAATTTTACAATAATTATTCTCATACAGCACTGACATGTGTGGATATTTAAACTTAAGCTGATTTCTGAGCAAAGGTTACAAAGGGAAAAATTATCCTGCAAAAAATCCATTACAGAAACCAGCACAATATTGTATTTGGTTATTAGAGAGAAATGGTTCACCTTGAGAGTTCACAGTAGCATTTCAATCTCCGTTTGCTTGCGATAATAACTAGTAAAAATGTTACAAATAACTCTGAAAACAAGATGGAAACATTCTCATAAAACCAGGAAGAATATTATTAATCAAGGACTAAGTGCCTAACAAACAAAATATATTTCGATAAACAAAAGGTTATTGAATCGCGAGAATAAATTACAGACACAAGAGTCGTCTTTCAAATAATACTGTCAGCAGATCGTAGAACGAGCGCAGCACGAGGTTTGGATGCAATCATGATTATGGAATCTCTTATTTATAGTTGCCGTTGTTACACAGAACCTGCACCCTGGAGGACAATGTATCATGCAGAAAGTGCAGATAGTTCCAACATTCCAACAACAGTTACTAGAACGCGTGCCAATCGAAATAACGTAGTTTACTCGAACTGTAACGTAAAGTAGTCGAAAAGTTCGAGTAGCTTTCAAAGAGAACCTTCGTTAAATGATCAACTTTTTTTAATATAAATAAATAATAAAATAAAAACAAACATTCGGTGCTACCAGCTTACTATGACAGAAATAGCGGACATTTAGAAAGTTGCGCTCTTAGTGGGACACCCTTTATTTCTGCCTCCCACACAAACATCTCGCGAAATGACAGCAACGAGAGGTTTCACGACACTTTACATCAACATATTTATTCTGCAATTCACATTTAAGTGCCTGGTACCGGTTTATCGAACCGCTTTTAGAGTATTAATAACTATATTTTCTGTTTGTTTATTCTTTAATAGCTACCGGGAAAAAGGAACAACCTAACTAAGCTTTCTTACACTGATTTATTTTATTATGCTCCCTATATAGGTGGGTCCCAACAAAATATGTTCGTATTCGGAGGAGAAAGTCACTGAAAAAAATTTCGTAAATAGATCTCGCTGTAACGAATAAAGTATTTCTTGTAATGATTTCCACCGCAAGACGTGCATCATTTCCGTGACACTTTCTCCTCTGTAACGCGATTATACAAAACGAGCTGCCCTCCGTCAATTCTGCCTTGTGAGAATGCCACACTGCGCAGCAGTACACCAAAAGATGACACATAGTGTAGTTTTAGGCAGTCTCTTTAGCGAAACTGTTGCGTGTTATAACTGTTTTGCCTATGAAACATATCCTTGGGTTGTCTTCTAAACAAAATTTTCTACGTTGTTCGGATTCTAATTACTAGGCATTTGCTTGAATTTACGACCCTTAGATTTGACTGATTAATCATGTAAATAAAGTTTAACGGATTTCTATAGTGCTCATGTGAACGACCTCACACTTTTCGTTGTTTAGGGTCAATTGCCTTTTTTGCACTATACTGATAGTTTATCTAAATCGTATTGCAGTTGGTTTTCATCCTTTGGTGAGTTCACTAGACGATAAACGACGGCAGCGTCCGCAAACAGCCTAAGAGGGCTGCTCAGATTGACTCCTAAATGGTTTACGATTGCATTAGATTAGTACTTGTTCCATAGATCAAGAATACGATATTTCATAATGACGTGGATTATTTTTTGAAAACTTACTAATTTATATTTATGATAAGACGAAGTTGACCTTAAAAGTTCTTTCGATTTCTTTTTAAATGGTAGTTGGTTGTCTACCAGACTTTTTATGCTATTTGGAAAGTTAGCGAAGACCTCTGTGGCACCATAATTCACCCCATTCCGTGCCAAATGTAGATTGAACATTGAATAATGAAGATCGTTCTTTCTCCTATTGTTGTAGTTTCGCACACCGGTATTACTTTTGAATTGGGTTGGGTTATGAAAATGTATGTATTGTATGTATGTACATACATTGAGACGCTACTGTAAAGATGCCTAGTTCCTTAAATAAATGCCTGCACGGTGATCTTGGGTGGGCTACAGAGATTATTCTGATCACATGCTTTTGTGTAATGAATATTTTTTTACTCAGTTATAAATTTCCACAAAAGATGATACGAAATGAAAGAAATGAGTGAAAATAGGCATCGTAGCTAATTTACGTATTTTAGATTTTGGTATTTATGGTACGTAAAGTTCAGAATTCAAATAACAAACAGTCAAATATTTGACAAACTTCAGTCCAACCAATTGCAGAATTTGATAAAATTCCTTGATCTAGATTTGGGCACCATCTAAGGGTGTCTTCATCAGAAGAATAAAAATTAAAACATCTGGAAGGCACCCTTAGATGGTGCCGAAATCTAGATCAAGGAATTTTATCAAATTCTGCAACTGGTTGGGCTGAACTTTGTCAAATATTTCACTATTAGTTACGAGGGTAGTCTTTGATTGTTCAGTTTGTGAAGAGCACCGACGCTGGGTTTAGAAAGTCATAGCCATAACTTCCAAGCAGCTAACCTACGCAACCATCGTTTTACGTGGCAACACGTTTTTCAGCTCGTCTCCATACACATGAACAAAAACTGACACAACATGTGGAATTAGAGATTCCCAAATGTTTTATATAAATGTGCTGTATCGATACATACGACGCCGCGCACCAGAGATGTGGCCAGGTCAGCGCGTCGTCTTCCCTGGCGCGGCGCTAGAGGCGCCGTACCGCCGCTGACCAATAGGAGGAGTGGGCTACGGCGGACCTGGGCGAGGGGCAAAGGAAAACGTCAGTCTTGGGCCGGAAGCCAAGGGCCATCAGTCATCCGTTTACCGTCAAGTGTATAAAGTCCGGATACCGCCACAGCCTATCATTTGGTTTGGCAGGAGGAAAATATTAGCGACTAGTCTACATCTACATCTACATCTACATGGGATACTCTGCAAATCACATTTAAGTGCCTGGCAGAGGGTTCATCGAACCACAATTATACTGTTTATCTCCCATTCCATTCTCGAATAGCGCGCGAGAAGAAAGAACACCTGAATCTCTCTGTTCGAGTTCTGATTTCTCTTATTTTATTCTGATGATCATTTCTACCTATGTAAGTGGGAGTCAACAATATATTTCACATTCGGAGGAGAATGTTGGCGATTGGAGTTTCGCAAGTAACCCACGCCTCAGCGATAAGCGCCGTTGTTGTAATGATTCCCATCCCAGATCCTGTATCATTTCCGTAACGCTGTCTCCCCTGTATCGTGACAATACGAAACGAGCTGCCCTTCTTTGGACTCTTTCGATGTCCTCCGTCAAACCCACCTGATAACGATCCCACACTGGGCTGCAATACGCCAAAAATGGACGGACAAGCGCAGTGTATGCAGTTCCTTTAGTAGTTCTGTTGCATCTTTTAAGGGTTCTGCCAATAAAACGCAGTCTGTGGTTCGCCTTTCCCACGATATTATCTACGTGTTCTTTCCAGTTTAAGTCTGAAGTAATAGTGATTCCTAGGTAATTTGTGGAGTTTATGGCCTTCACATTTGATTAATTTATGTTGTAAACAAAGTTTAACGGATTTCTTTTCGTACTCATGTGGACGACTTCACACTTCTCATTATTTAGAGTCAATTGCCAATTTTTACACCATACTGATATCTTATTCAGATCGTTCTGCAGTTGGTTTTGATCTTCAGATGATTTTACTAGACGGTAAATGACGGCGTCATCTGCAAACAACTTAAGAGAGCTACTTAAATTTTCCCCTAAATCGGTTATGTAAATAAGGAATAGCAGAGGACCAATAACACTACCCTGTGGAACGCCAGATATCACCTCTGTTTTAGTCGATGCCTTACCATCGATTACTACGAACTGTGTCCTCTCTGACAAGAAATCCCCTATCCAATCGCAAATTTGGGGCGATATACCATAACCACGCAATTTGATTAAAAGCCGTTTGTGAGGTACGGTGTCAAAAGCTTTCTGGAAATCAAGAAATACGGAATCTATTTGCGAACCTTTGTCGATAGCACTCATCACTTCGTGTGAATAAATAGCTAGTTGTGTTTCGCATGAACGATATTTTCTAAATCCGTGTTGACCTTGTTCTGTTCGAGATAATTCATAATATTTGAATACAGTATATGTTCCAAAACCCTGCTGCAAATTGACGTCAATGAAATAGGCCTGTAGTTTAGTGGGTTACTCCTACTGCCTTTCTTGAATATAGGTGTGACCTGTGCAACTTTCCAATCTTTTGGTACAGATCCTTCTATGAGAGAGCGGTTGTATATGACTGTTAAGTAAGGAGCTATCGCTTCAGCATAATCAGATAGAAATCTAATGGGTATACAATCCGGACCAGAAGACTTGTTCTTATTAAGTGATTTTAGTTGCTGCACTACTCCGATGATATCTACTTCTATGATACTCATTACGGCATCTGTTCGTAATTCGAAATCTGGAATATTGGTTTCGTCTTCTTTAGTGAATGAGTTTCTAAAAGCTAAGTTTAGTAACTCCGCTTTAGTAGCGCTGTCATCGGCAGGGTCGCCATTACTATCACGTAGTGAAGGTATTGTTTGTGACTTTCCCCGAGTATATTTAACATATGACCAAAATCTCTTTGGGTTTTCAGTCAAATTACGAGAAAGAGTTTCGTTGTGATAAATGTTGTAGGCATCTCGCATTGAAATCCTCGCTAAATTTCGAGCTTCTGAGTACAATCGCAAATCCTGGGGATTTCGTGTTCGTTTAAATTTAGTATGCCTTTTCCTTTGCTTTTGCAACAGTGTCCTAACCTGTTTTGTGTACCAAGGGGGATCGCCTCCTTCTTTTATTAATTTATTAGGTATAAAACTTTCAATTGCTGTCGATACCACTTCTTTGAATTTGAGCCACATCTGGTCTACACCTACGTTTAGTGTTAGAAACGAGTGGAAGCTGTCTTTCAAGAAGCAATGTATTTTGTTTCTATCTGCTTTCCTGAACAAATATACTTTGCGTTTATTTTTGGTAACTTTGGGACTTTCGATATTCAATTTCGCTACTACAGCTCTGTGTTCACTAATACCTGTATCCGTTTTGATGCTCGTTATGAGCTCAGGATTATTTGTTGCTAAGAGATCAAGTGTGTTTTCACATCCATTCACAATTCTAGTTGGCTCATGAACTAATTGTTTGAAGTAATTCTCAGAGAATGCATTGAGTACAATTTCGGACGATGTTTTATGCCTACCTCCTGATTTGAAAATATAATTTCGCCAACAGATCGAGGGTAAATTAAAATCACCACCTACTATTATCGTGTGAGTCGGGTACGTTTTTGTAATTAGACTCAGGTTTTCTTTGAACCTTTCTGCTATTGTATCGTCAGAGTCGGGAGGCCGGTAAAAGGAACCGATTATTAACTTCTTACGATTTTCGGGTACAACCTCTAACCATAATAGCTCGCACGAACTATCAACTTCAACTTCGCTACATGAAATACTACTTTTGACGGAGACAAACACGCCCCCACCTATTTTGTTTAATCTATCCTTTCTGAATACCGTTAGATCTTTTGAAAATACTTCTTCTGAACTTATTTCCGGCTTGAACCAACTTTCGCTGCCTATAATGATGTGTGTTTCGGTGCTTTCTATTAACGCTTGCAGTTCTGGAACTTTCCCGACACAGCTACGACAATTTACAACTGTTATACCGATAGTTTCCGGATCTACATTTCTCCTGTGATCCACCTGAACCCTTTGAGATTGCCCATTTTCTATTTCCCCGAAGCTCTTTATCCTAAAAAACCGCCCAGTCCACGCCACACAGCCCCCGCTACCCGTGTAGCCGCTTCCTGCGTGTAGTGTGATTGTTGTACTCGCGCTTGGCAATAGCTGGCAATAACATTGTACCCTGTTCACTCACCCAGCTTCATGTCAAGTTAAGTATCTGTAATAAACTGCTCAATGATTTTCATCCATGTGCGGTGGCACCGTCTCACCTAACCACTCCTACCGATTCCCAAACAACCACAGATACAGCAAATGAATTCTAAAACGGAAAAAATGCTTTTCACAGTGGGATTGGAGCCGCTGATGTATGGTTGTGAGAGCAGAACGCTGCCAAATGAGCTATAACGGCGGAAGCTGCAACTGATTTAATTATTGCTGCTTAAGGTGTACTTTGCAAAACTTCAAAGACGATTTTCTCGAGAATTTCTGAGTTGCGTCGAGTGGTTTGGCTGATTGTTGTTTAAGAAATTCTAAACTCCGATAGTGAGGTGCTCTCTCCGATAGCCAAGTGGTCTCCTTGTGATATGGTTATCACCAAATTAGCAATAACCGTAACAGCATAAGTAATTGAACTCAAACGTTTCAGCAGATCTTCAATGGAGACAAGGAACAGTAAGAAACGATTAATACTTCCACAGATATCACTTCGGTTTTACTGTTTTTCCTATACTCGATTAATTACAACAGGAAACAGGGAATCTGACACAAGTATCAGCAGTTCCGTCGCCAAATGTGACTCGCAAGGTACAGCTGTAGGTGTAGCAGTAAATGCAGAATGTTGAGGTGAGAAGTTAGGAGAAAATTTGCATGTAGTTGAATGGGACCGAAGTGTCTGTATACGAAGCGTATTAGTGCTACATTTGCGATACGGCGTCGACGCGTGGCGCGGGCGACTAATCTGGGTACCGCGACGGAGGCAGGCGACGATAAGCATTCTTGTGGGATTAGCGGAGCGACTGTGGAGAATAAAGGCGGCCGCCGCGAGGACACGGCCAGTGCTGTGAGGGCAGATGGACATGGCGGACCAGGGCGCGCAGCAGCAGGCGGAGGCCCAGGGGGCGACACCACCAGCCCAGGTGGTAGGGGAGGAGGCGCCGTCTCCTGCCCAGAGTGCAATAGAGGAAGCACCGACACCAGCTGTGGAGCCCGAGCAGCGCGAGGCAGCAGCACCAGGGGGCGAGCAGGAGCGGCAGGCGCCGTCGCCGGGGGACTCAGAGGACAACGGCGGTGAGTCACCGCCTTACCTCCTGTGCCTTCCTCTTTCACAAATTTTACTACCGTAGGCGTGGCCGGAGGGGTGCTTTAGGGGTTCAAACCCCTCGCGAAATTTTCATAAATAGGAATGTAATCTTTATGCCAAATTACCTGCTTTTCAAACTACGGGGAACGGCTACTGTGCGCAATGTGATCATCCAATATTATTGCTATTTAAATAATTTCTCGCCTTTTATAATTCTCACGGGACAGAACTGATGGTCTTTCGTTTATTTATGTGTATTTATATTTTTTTCAAGTTTCTAATTTTCTGTTTGTTCACCTGCCCCTTCTCGACATCAAATACCAGTGAAATTTCCTGGCAGGTTACAATTGTGTGCCAGAACCAGGACTCGAACCTGGGACCTTTGGCTTTCGCGGGCAAGCGCTCTTCCACTGAGCTATCCTGACACGACACACGGTGCCGCCAAACAACTTCAATTCTGCCAGTACCTCGCCCCCTACTTTCCAAACTTCACAGAAGTTCTCCTGCGAACCTTGCAAGTCTAGCACCCCTCGAAGAAAGGATATGCTGGAGACATGGCCTAGCCACAGCCTAAGGGACGGACCGTGAATCGTGTCGGGATAGCGCAGTGGTTGAGCGCTTGCCCGCGAACGGCAAAGGTCCCAAGTTCGAGTCCCGATTCCGGCACACAATTTTAACCTGCCAGGACGTTTCATATCAGCGCACACTCCGCTGCAGAGTGAAAGTTTCATTTTGGGAACATCCCTTAGGCTGTGGCTAAGCCATGTCATCACCATATCCTTTCTTCCAGTAGTGCTAGTCTTCCAAGTTTCGCAGGAGAGCTTCTGTGAAGTTTGAAAAGCAGGAGGCGAGTTACTGGCAGAAGTAAAGTTGTGAGGCGGCATCGTGAGTCGTGTCGGGATAGCTCAATGGTAGAGCGCTTGCTCGCGAAAGGCAAAGGTCCCAGGTTCGAGTCCCGGTTCCGGCACACAATTTTAATCTGCCAGGAAGTTTCATATAAGCGCACACTCCGCTGCAGAGTGAAAGTTTCATTCATCTAATAGCAGTGTTCCTTCAGATGCTGGCTCCACTACGGATATGTCCTGTGTATGCGATTACTGGAACTAGTGTTATGGTATTCAGCCTTAATTACATCACGAAATGTAACTTTCCTTTTATGTTTCATGTAAGTTTGAGGAAAGTAACAAAAACAGCAGCAGCTGCAAGAAGTAGAAAACATTCGAAATCATCTACATCTAAATCTAAAAACAACTACTGAGGAGCAGCGAACAATTAAGTACCAAAAGGAAAAAGAGAAATTATCTACTTCTGTTCAAATGTTTGTATAGCTTATGGGACTTAACTATGGGGTCATCTGTCCCTAAACTACAAACTACTTATGAACTAGCTACTACTAAGGACGGCACAAATATCCATACCCGAGGGGGGATTCGAACCCCCGACCGTAGTGGCCGTGCAGACCGTGTATGGCGCGCAGCAGTCCCCTCGGCCACCGCGGCCGGCCATCTACATCTCAAAACATCTACTGAGGAGCAGCGAACAATTAAGAACCATAAGGAAAAAGAGAAATCAAAATAACTGTAATAACGGCAGTCTGTTTCGGCGAAAAGCGAATAATAATTATGCTATGGATCTGCACTTTGCTTTTGACAATACTACCGCATTAATGCTGGCTTACACCGAGAAGTTTATATTGTTCCCGATAGGACTTTATGGTTGAACTGGAATAAGTTCTGACTTTACAGAACGGGCAGTGAAACTAAAACGAGATAGTCAGCAAAAGAAATGTATAAAGTGATCAATTTTTTCGAAAATAATCGCTCTAAATTTCAAGATTTATCCCACTGTTAGGCAAGACTGTCAGTGTCTTCATGAAAGTTTTCGATTGTTCACAGAAACATGAATAAACCAGCAGTGCACCTGTTCGTCCGAAGCAAATCAACAGCCATGGGTGTCTGCTTTAAATTCTTTTAATAACAAACTCTACATCAGTTTTTTTACTCTGTCCATTTGTTGAAAAAACCCTCCCGAAATTAAATCCTGGCTACACCTATGGTTACTACCCTTCCGAAATCCCTTCAGCAAAGAAGAACAAGCAAATACTCCAGCATAAGTCCGGACTCTCCGTCAACCTAAATTATTGGCCCAATATCGGGCAACGTCAACTGCTGCATCGCTGACCAAGCACAGATCATCTGTGGGCAACTAGAACATGAAGCAAATGTGTTATGTCATGTATTTCTACACATTCTCACAGAAGATCTTCAGCGTCTGTCAGTCTCCACTTACCTTTATTGGTTTTCACAGGTGCAACTCCCGTTCTCATCCTGTTCAGGGTTCGCCAGGTTTTCCAGGTTTTAATAAAAAATACGAGGATTGGAACTCAAATAGTGTAACTGTTTATTCACAACCGACACAAAAGCGTTACATGTTTGCATCTGTTACTGTCCTTCAAAGTAGTCACCAGCGTTGTGTAGAACCCGTGGAACTATGTGGAAGGCGTAGTATACGTTAGCAGAGTGTTCTGTTGATGGTGCGAATGGAGTGGTCTACTGCCTGTCGAATCTCTGAAACAGTTCTGCAGCGAATGCCACGAAGTGGTTCTTTCATCTTCGGAATCAAATGAAAGTCACAATTACTTAAAAAAAATGTTCAAATGTTTGTATAGTTTATGGGACTTAACTACGGGGTCATCAGTCCCTAAACTTACAAACTACTTATGAACTACTTACGAACTAGGACGGCACAAATATCCATGCCCGAGGGGGGGATTCGAACCCCCGACCGTAATTGCCGTGCAGACCGTGACTGGAGCGCCTCAGTCTCCTCGGCCACCGTGGCCGGCACATAATTACTTAAGTCCGGGGAGTACGGTGGATGGTATAGCATTTCCCAGTCCCATCGACCGAACAGAGCAGCCACAGCTTGCGCTGTATGGGCCCGCGCATTGTCGTACAAAATGATGGGTGGGTTGCGCAGAAAGTGTTGCCGCTTCTTTCGCACAGCTTGTCGCAGGTGATGCTCCAATAACTAACAGTAACACTGTGCACTGACGGTCTGCCGTGGGAGAACGTAATGCCTTATGATAACACCATCACAGTCGTACACGAGAATCACCACAACATTCACCACACTGGGGCTCTTGAAGACCTTGATGACACTGTCCTGCTGTATGACCTCTGGCACATTCAATCTTGATCCAACTCCGTTGTTTCTGTTTCGAAAACATAGTGACACCGTTACGTTATACCAGTGAACATCCACCTCTGATTTTTAAAAATCTCTCTCTCTCATATACATGGTGTCCCATTTATCTTGAGCACCCAAAATATCTCTGGAACAACAACAGCTATTGTAAAACGACTTTCACCGGTATCAATGTAAGGTAGGGGCTCAAGATTGTAAATATATTTAAACAATCTAAAACGAAAGAATTTGTCTTTTTTAATACAAACATATGTGTTTTTTAATGTACATCCTATATTATTTCATCAGAAATCTATAGCACGAGAAATCACATAAACAATGGCGTTGATTGCATCGCAATACGCCAATTACATTCCTAATTATTGGGAAGCTAAGTTGACGCTTGAAACACGCGAAACGCACAGATAGCGCACATCCTGAGACTCAGGCGAGAACCCCATGCTGCCCTTAATCTCAAGACATGCACTAGCCGAGCGTTTCGTGTGTTTCAAGCGTCAACTTCACTTCGCAGTATCTCGGGATGTAATTGGCGTATTGCGATGCAATCAACGTCATTGTTTATGTGATTTCTCGTGCTATAGATGTGATAAAAAAACACATGTGCTTTCGTTTTAGTTTTCAAAATACCGGGTGATCAAAAAGTCAGTATAAATTTGAAAACTTAATAAATCACGGAATAATGTAGACAGAGAGGTAAAAATTGACACACATGCTTGGAATTACATGGGGTTTTATTAGACCAAAAAAAAAAAGCTGATCAAAAAAGCAATAATTCGCATAACAAATTAAGAGAAAGCAAAGATGATGTTCTTTACAGGAAATGCTCAATAAATTCACAATCATTCTTCAACAATAGCTGTAGTCGAGGACTAATGTTGTGAACGGCACTGTAAAGCATTGGCGTCGGATTTGGCCTTTCAGCATCTCTAGAGACGTCGGTGCATCACGATACACTTGCGACTTCAGGTAACCCCAAAGCCAATAATCGCACGGACTGAGGTCTGGAGACCTGGGAGGCCAACCTTGACGAAAGTGGCGGCTGAGCACACGATCACCACCAAACGACGCGCGCAAGAGATCTTTCACGCGTCTAACAATATGGGGTGGAGCGCCATCCTGCATAAAAATCGTACGTTCCAGCAGATGTTTATCAGCGAGGCTGGGGATGATGCGATTCTGTAACATATCGGTGTACCTCTCACCCGTCACGGTAGCAGTTACAAATCCCGAATCACGCAGTTCCTCGAAGAAAAAAGACTCGATAACGGTAAATGTGGTTCTAGTAAAACCACATGTCATTCCATGCATGGTGTCAATTTTTACTTTCCTATCTACATTATTCCGTGATTTATTAAGTTTTCAAATTTTACTGACTTTTTGATCACCGGTATGTACATTCATGAGCCCCAGCCTTACCCTGATACCTGTGAAAGTCGTTTTACAATCTCTGTTGTTGTTACAGAGATGTTTTGGGTAGTCAAGATAAATGTGACACCCTGCATAAATCAGCTTGAACCGTCTGATTACTTAGCAAAGGAATTATTAAGTTAAATATCTGGCTTTAAACGTGTGACAGAGCAAAGTTTAGACAGATATTTAAATTATGTGTAATGGTTGTTAGAAGACACTAAGCGCTCATACTATCAAATAGTGGATTAATATAGTTAGGGGGAATTTATACACCGCAGATCTTCATCTACATATTTACTCTGCAAACCACATTTAAGTGCCTGGAAGAGACACATCTAACTCTTTATAATTACATTGGTGTCGAACATTGCGGATAAATTAATTGGTAGTCGAATGTGTTTATTTACTGTAAAAAGTGTTAGAAATAGATTTATAATTAAGGAACTAATGTAATAAAATGCAGTCTGATGATAAAATTTGATTGATCAAACATCGACTTTATGTGGGTGATGGCAGAGGGGGGGCAGGTGAGAGGCTGCTAGCGAGAAAAAGTTTCGTAACTTTTTTCAGATTATGTGCAAAGTTTGTGTGAAGTCGCTAATTGTTTTCATTCTCAAATACTGCATGAAATAATTCTGGGTGTGATTGTTTTCGACTATAATACTTGTCTTACTGTTTTAAACCTATTAATGGATAGATCATGACAGCAATTTAAGGTACAAAGTAATTTACGGTGTTAGTTGCAAGTGCATATATTTTCCCCCTCGAGTCTTCCGTTTAATCGGTGATTTCTGGACTTTGGTTCGGTTTTTCTTTTTTCCTACGCTGATCATTGCAGCGTTGACTTTCTTTTTCTGACAGAACGCCCTGAGCTACCGCACCGGCGCATTGACTTACGTCAACAGGGAAAGTTGAATTCCCCAACCGGGATTCGAAACCGTGCCTCCTGCTTGCTAGGCAGGTGCGCCGACCTCTACGCCACCAGAAACACAACGATCACCGCCGCCGATCGAGCCACACGAGCTCATCTCCAGTCAGACGGAAATTCTCAATTTATCCAAACTTGTCCGAAACAACAGACACCACAAAAATAATCATGCGATGGCTTCCGATGATCGTTCCTTCAGTACGGATGCACAGCAGACCCTAACTCTTACGGAAATCGGCTACGTGCCACGAGTTCTCAGTGGGTAGGGGCGCAATTGTGTAGATAAGTTGAAGATTTACGTCTGGCGGGAGGCGAGCACTGGTACACGGCGCGACCGCGGTGATTGTGATGTCCCCAGAATCTTACATATTGCTAAAATATCTCTCCGGAGTGGGTCATGGAAATACAGAGAATACGTTAAGAAATAATCTTCTTTATATATAAAGCAGAGTGTCCGTATGTTTTTGTGTTTCTGCGTACGTATGGTATACAAATCCTCAGTTTTTCCCCAATTTTATGGAATTTTGCACACATAAGCTACAATCCACGAGGACGGTCGCTGTAAGTGTAAGGATCACGGACAACACATTGTTCACGAGATATGACGTCAAAAACAATGAGATGCGAGAAAAACTGCCGTTTCAAACGACAGTGTTTATAAGTTTTAAATTACATATTTCTGAATCCATGGACAAGTACTTCGCTAAGTCATCAAGATGCAAAGCTGTTGACCATTCTAAACACCATCTGCAGGACAGGGAGTATTCCTCGCCACCTTGTGGTTAATCTACTGCCAGAAAACTGTAGTAGCAAGTATGGATATAAAGGGTACAGAGAACAGTGCAGTTGTAAAGAGCTGCAAGTGCGAACAACTAAGAGAACAATTAAAAATGGAACAGAGCAGTATTTAGGCAACTATCAATGGCTGCGTGGGAATGGCCGTGCATTCTGGAGCGGCATGTTGCGGTGCGCGCGGTCGCCCCCCGCCGGAGGTTCGAGCCCTCCGTCGTGCATGCGCACACGCGCGCGCGGGCGCGCGCGCGCTTTTGTATGTGTGTGTTGTTAGTTTAAGTAGTTTGTAAATCTGGGGACCAACAAGAGAATAGTTTGGTTCTTTAGGTCTACAAAGATTTGAACATTGTTAACTATCGATGGGAGTAATTGTTCAAATGTTTGTAAATCTATGGAACTTAACTACTCTGGTCATCAGTCCCTAGACTTACAAACTACTTAAACTAACTTATGCTAAGGACGACAAATACATCCCTGTCCGAGAGAGGACTCTAACGCCGGCCGCGGTGGCCGAGGGGACTGCGGCGCTCCAGTCACGGTCTTCACGGCCACTACGGTCGGGGGTTCGAATCCCCCCTCGGGCATGGATATTTGTGCCGTCCTTAGTGTTTGTAAGTTTAGGGACTGATGACCCCCTAGTTAAGTCCCATAAGCTCTACAAACATTTGACCATTTGAGGACTCGAACCTCCGACTGCGAGCAGCGGCGCGCTCCGCAAGTAGGAGCTTGGGGAACTAATGACCAAGCTGGAACGCTCGGCCACTCCACCGCAGCGGGAGGAAATGGACAACTCAGTTGTAGCGGAACACGCTCTGCAACGAGGAAACCACAAGTTTTTGTTTGATAAGTCCCAGATCCAGAAGCCACAACGGCTAGTGGTTCAGACAGGCGACAGAGACGCACCAAGAATTATAATCGGAAAGAGGAAGGTGTGAAGCCTCGTGATATTTCGTTCGTGGTTACGAGAAGGAAGATTTCCAACGGTGGACGATATCGGATATAGTTCACAGGCACCCGGCAAACGTATAATTTCATTCGAAATTACAACACAAGAGACAGCAACCGCAGTATGAGTTGGATACATATACAAAAAGCCACCTCTCCTGAAGATGTCTTCCACAGACGGGGAAGAAACGTTGGGTCTCTCAAGAAAAGCGCATAGTGGTCAGATGAAGTTTTATAAATGTAAGTTCCGACTATGAAAGTCGTCATGTTACATTTCTTTCTGTCCATCCTGTTTTCTCTTATTGTTTACGTGTACGTGTTATCACGAGAAAGGTACTAACAACAGAGAGTATGTCTTTCATAAATGGTTCTCTAATTCGCTAGATGCGGGCTTAAACAATGTTAATGTTCGCTTTAAACGAGTTGCTTATGCACATGTTCGATCGGCATCCTTCGTCTTGAGTATTATTTGAATATCTCGTCCTCATTCTTACTCTCTCTAATTCTCTAGATTAACCATCATTATCACCTAATTTGTATGTTTATTCGTTACGAAGAGGTGAACATCAATATCTCTGTTATGAATAGCTCTGCGTTTTTTTTATTTTTTTTATATATATATATTTTTTATTATTATTATTAGGCAATTCACTTCCTCTCTTCAAAAAGGTATCGTTGTGTATCATGTAAGTAAAGATGACGTTAGTAGAAACAAGTGAATGACTCTCCTGCATCATCCGACAGTGCTAACGCAATCTGTGCAGGCTACTACGGTCGAGGGTTCGAATCCCCCCTCGGGCATGGATATTTGTGCCGTCCTAGTTCGTAAGTAGTTCATAAGTAGTTTGTAAGTTTAGGAACTGATGACCCCGTAGTTAAGTCCCATAGACTATACAAACATTTGAACATTTTGAACAACCTGTGCAGTTGCTGGATTTGCAGCAAACAAATGGAGACACCGGAAAAATGCCCACTCGCTCAGTCAACCGCCTGTAATTGAAGGTTTGTGTGATTACAAGTTTTCCTTCCAAGAAACACAAAAATGTCACTTATCTATTAGTACCGCAAAAATGAGATCTTTACTGTATACTGGATTTTTTTCCGCGACTTCTATCACGTGCGTCTCCAACCCACAATAATTAAAAACAAATTGAAGCATATTCTCAGTTAGAAACAATGGTAATAAAAGGCTGAAGGGTACAACGCAACGGTAAACAACTGATGTATTAGCAAGCACAGATACAGATGTTTGAATGGTTCACGGCAGTTACGTCGGATGGTATTGTGAAAATCGCACAATATTTCAGAGAAGCAGCTGCTCACCATCTTCAGGTCCTACTGAAATATTGTACAGTTTCCACAAAACTATCCCACGTAACTCCCGTGAACCATTCAAGCATATACTACATCGGGGAATATAAATATATTTAAAATGTGAAACACCAGTAGACTTGATAGAGGAATAGCCTAGTATTGTATATAAAGAAATTACGAAAATTAAAGAATTTCTGTGTATACAATATTTGATGTTTTGGCGATAGGACCCATTACAAACATACCTTTTGAACGAGTGGCCTGCAAGTAAGTTACGCAGATTTCTCCACCACCTGAGGAATGAATTCAAGAATGACGGAAGTTAAACTAACGAAGACACTAATACAAAATCGCAACACTCGTGTCACTTGTCTTATATCGAGAAAATATAAACCTCTGAAGTGATGTGCGAAAGTGCATTTTAGCGTAAACTGGACAAAATTATCACCGATAATAGTAACGTCAGCTACACAAACTTATGAACAGTAATAATTCCTTTACTCAACCACAGAATATAAGTAACACAGATCAGTGATCACTTATCTATACAACATGGATATATAACTCTGGTCCCTGAGCATAGAACTGCAGCGTGCCTGCACATACATATGTTCTGTTGTGGGGGGGGGGGGGGTTCGAATTCCCCCCCCCCCTCGGGCATGGATATTTGTACCGTCCTTAGTATTAGCTAGTTCATCAGTAGTTTGTAATTTTAGGGACTGGTGACCCCGTAGTTAAGTCCCATAAGCTCTACAAACATTTAATTTTGTTCTGTTGTGTTCATTTTGCCGCGGTGGAGTAGCCGAGCGGTCTAAGGCGCCTCGCTGAGGAACGCGCGGTTGCTCGCCGACGGAGGTTCGAGCCCTCCCTGGGTGTGTGTGTTATCCTTTGGTTAGTTTACCTAGGTTTAAGTAGTTTGTAAGCTACGGACTGATGACCAAGCA
Organism: Locusta migratoria; assembly: GCA_026315105.1. Taxonomy (NCBI): domain Eukaryota; kingdom Metazoa; phylum Arthropoda; class Insecta; order Orthoptera; family Acrididae; genus Locusta; species Locusta migratoria. Next base: position 279,210,355 of record CM048747.1, on the reverse strand, counting down.
GTTTGGTCCGATAGATTTACAAACATTTTTTGTGTTCGTTTTGCGGTAGAGCGATCCATCCCTGGCACTCGCTCGACACTCCTGCCATCACGTGTAATGGTGGAATTAGGTAAGTACGTTTGGTCCCGTCGGTCAGTCGTTGATTGGTTGGTTGTTTGTTTGGTATATGGGAGGGGGGAGAAAGTGCTGAGGTTATCGGTCCTCCGGTGGGGAGGGGAAGGAGTGAGGGTAGGAAAGGTGGGGAAGCGAAAGGAAATGCAGTCCAGGGAGGAAAAAGGGAAGAAAGACTCCATCAGTTCGGGACCCGTGCTCGCCCCGATGTATTCACGGAAGAACCGTGAGACCCCTGAGGGGCGGTCCATCGCTCCTTCCTACATCCAGCGATTACAGATCCGCATCACAGTTATTTCATCATATTCGACACGTTCCCAGATTTCTCTGAAGTATAATTAGCAATCCCTATAGGCACCTATTGTTCCACGGTCTAATTACGACACGTGCTAGAAATACTCTGAAGCTGAAGCTGCCTGCCTAAACCGCGTCTGCTGCTTCTTCTGAAGGCTTATCTTTGCTTAGACGATACGCAAGTCGCCGTAGTGGCGGCAGTTGAAAAGACTTGCGCTAGGCGGTCGAACAATCCCAGTCCGGTCGCTGTAAAAGCATGCGGTTTGGGTGGGCAGCAGTAAAAATGCCTGGGACTATTCGGAACAGCGGGGGCAACATTTCATTCGTCGTCTCCGCTCTTTAATAGTTATCGAAACCTGATCGTCAATGAGTGGCCTGAGCTGGATACGGCATACCTGAAGTAACTTCTCCACTCCGTTTCTCGTCGAATTGGCTATTTCCCTGTGTTAAAAATATGGTTCAAATCGATATTATGAATTATTATAAAATTTTAATAGCATTTTCCGTCATTATTCTTAAAGAACATCTGTTAGTTAATTCGTTAACTTTCAATATTATGTCATGTGATCGAAAACGCTCCAGCTCTGGTGACGTCATACTACACGAGGAAGTCAAATCATTATGTGCGCTATAATAGCGTTAACGAAAGTTATTAGATTTTTTCCTTACTTTTTCTGTATACAGTTTAGTTCTTTTTTTTTTTCCTTATGCAAAACGGCATTTTCAAATTCTGACTAAGAAAAGAAAAGAATTTTGTGAAGGCTGATTGTGGAGACCTTTCGAAAGTTGATGAGTTTGTTGTATTATCGTTTTTCAAAAACAACCCAGATTTTAACGAGAAAACTGGATTAAAGTAAAATACACATACAATTGATACCAAATGTTAAAATGTTTGTTAAGCTTAAGGGACTTAACTGCGGGGTCCCTAAACTTAAAAACTACGTATGAACTACCTTACGCTAAAGACGACACAAACATCCATGCCCGAGGGGGGTTTCGAACCCCGACCGTAGCGGCGGTGCACACCGTACTGGCGCGCCGCAGACCGCTCGGCCACTGCGGCCGGCGGTTTCGATAATGTAAATCATCATCTTCGGAAGGGTTTACAAGGTCTTCACGTAGGAGAACATGCCAAATAAAGAGTTTCTCGTCGAAATGCAACATGAATAAAAATGCATGGTCAACATGTTAAAATATACGTCAACGAAAAGGATCGTCATATTAGATCAAAATATAAAGTACGGCTGTTTCATATAAGACAGACCATGCATTTTTATTAATTTTACATTTCGACGATAAACTCTTTATTTGATACGTTCTGCTCAGTGAACACCTTGTAAACCCTTCTAAAGATGATGATTTAAATAATCGAAACCGGTAATGAGTAATAAATATATTTCATCAGCGATCTTGGCTTAACAAGCTAAAGAAGGTGTAATTTTATCAACCCAAATAATTTATCAAGGTCAGTGAATTATCCGGCATGCAAAAGCAGCATCTTTTAGATTAACGACACAGACGTCACATGATCAAATGGAGTGTTTTAGCATGCTTTCAAATTATTTGACTCGCATTTCCATGTTATTATTTTTTTAATACTGTATTTCATTATGGAAATGATAAGAAACGTAATTAACCATTTAAGACGATTTCCAGAAAATAGCCTCTTGAGGACGTTTTCAAGGCTAGAGACTGTACTTTGTATTTTTCCGCCGTCTGAATCCCGACAATCGCCTGTTTTGTGTTCGTTGGATTAGTACCATCTCCAGACGTCTTCGTTAACCTTAGTTACCCTCTGTCGAGTCTACACCGCGTATTTCTAGTCGTTTGTTTTCATGGGTATTGTAATCATGAATAGGGACTGTGACTGCTTTGTGCGGATGCAGTTTGAGCTGGTGACACTTCGCTCCAAGCTTCAAGCTGTGTTAACCTCAGTGGCACATCTTGAGGCTGCGGTCGAGGGGCGTCGTTGTTGTTGGCCGGTCGTGGGAACCGAACGGTTGTCCGGCGTGTCCACTGATGGGCCTGCGGCAGCGCTGGTTCGCCTTGTGAACAGGTTCGAGGTGCTATCTGTTCAGGATAATGTTCCTGAGCCGGATAGTATCTCTCATCCTGAAGTTACCACGCAGTCTGCGAGATTCGGGCTTTCACAGAGGGTGGGTTTGCTTGTAGTGGGGAGCTCCAACGTTAGGCGGGTGATAGAGCCCCTTAGAGAAGAAGGCCAACGTGCACTCCGTGTGCATACCGGGTGGGGTCATTCCAGATGTGGAACCATACCACGGGGTGCAGCCAACTGAAGGTGGTGGCTCACGTCGATACCTATGATATTTGTCGCTTCCGATCTGAAGAGATTCTCTTGGGTTTGAGCGGCTATCTGAAGTGGTAAGGACTGCCAGTCTTGCTTGCAAGATGAAAGCAGTGCTCACCATCTGCAGCATAGTTGACAAGACCTACTGTGAACAGAGCCGAGTGGTGGGTCTGAATCAGAGGCTCAGACGGTCCTGCGACCGTGTGGGCTGCAGATTTCTTGACTTGGGCCATCGGGTGGTGGGGTTACTGGTTATGCTGAATAGGTCAGGAGTCCATTACGCGCAGGAAGCGGCTACACGGGTACCGGGGGCTGTGTGACGAACACAGATCTAAAAACCATTGTCCTGACAGTTGTAAATTATCGTAGCTGTGTTGGGAAAGTAGCAGAGCTCCAAGCGCTAATAGAAAGTACTGAATCTCAAATCATTATAGGTACCGAAAGCTGGATAAAGCCGGAATTAAGTTCGCCTAAAATTTTTACTAAGGGGCAAATCGTGTTCAGAAAGGACTGATTGAATAAAACAGGTGGTGGCGTATTTATTGCTGTCACAAGCGGTTTGTCTTGTAGCGTAACTGAAGTACACAGTTTCTGTGAGTTGGTATGGATAGGGGTTATACCTGACAACAAGAATAAATTAATAATTGGCTCTTTTTACCGACCACCCGAATCAGATGATTCGATAGCAGAAATTTTCAACAAAAGCTTGGACCAAATTTCAAAAACGTTCCCCAAGCATACAATTTTAATTGCTGACGACTTTAACTTACTCTCTATATGTTGGCAAAAGTACATGTTTAAGACAGGAGGCAAGCATGAAACATCGTCCGAAATCGTACTGAACGCATTCTCCGAAAATTATCTCGAGCAATTAGTTCATGAACCCACTAGAATGGTAAAGGGTTGTGAAAATATACTTGACCTCTTAGCAACCAATAATCCGGAGCTAATAAAGAGCATCAAAACAGATGCAGGGATTAGTGAACTAAAAACAAACGAAAAATATATCTATTCAAAAAAGTAGATAAAAATTCGATTAACGCTTTCCTGAGTGAGAATATCCAAGCTTTCGAAACTAACTGTGTTAGTGTTGATCAGATGTGGCTTACATTCAAAGAAATAATATCGACAACTATTGACAGATTTATACCAAACAAATTAACAAAAGAGGGGTCTGACCCAACGCGGTACACAAAACTGGTTAGATCATTCTTGCAAAAGCAAAGAAAAAAGCATGCGAAATTTAATCTGTCTCAAAATCTTCATGACTTGCAGTCTTTTACAGAAACTAGAAATTTAACTCGAACTTCAATACGAGAAGCCTATAACAAATTGCACAACGAAAACCTGTCACATACTTTCGTAGCGAATCCTAAGAAATTCTGGTCGCTTGTAAAGTATACCAGCGGTAAAACACAATCAATAATTTCACTACGCAACAGTAACGGTGATGCTGCTGTTGAGAGTTCTGCAAAATCAAAATTGCTTAACACAGTCTTCCGAAATCCCTTCACGAAAGAAGACGAAGCAGATACTCCAGAATTCGTATCAAGAACAGCTGCCAGCAAGCGTAATTTAGAAGTTGATACCCCTGATGTATTAAAGTAACTTAAATCACTTAACAAAACTAAATATCCCAGTACTGATTGTATATGAATTAGTTTTCCTTCAGAGTATGCTGATGCAATAGTCCCATACATAGTTATCACATACAACCGCTCACTCAGCGAACGTTCCGTACACAAAGACTGGAAAGTTGCACAGGTTACGCCAATATTCGAAATAGCCAATAGGAGTGATCCGCAAATATCATTGACATCGGTTTGCAGCAGGATTTTGTAACATACACTTTCCACAAATATTATGAACTACCTCGAAGAGAACGACCTATTGTCCCATAGTCAACACGGATTCAGAAAGTATCGTTCTTGTTAAACACAGCTAGCTCTTTACTCACATGATGTGATGAGTGCTACAGACATGGGATGTCAAATAGATTCCGTATTTCTAGATTTGCGGAAGGCTTTCGACACTACACCTCAGAAGCGTCTTCTAATCAAACTGCGTGATTTTGATATACTATCACAGTTGTGCGATTGGATTCGTGATTTCCTGTCAGAAAGGACCCAGTACGTTGTAACTGACAGAAAGTCATCGAGTAGAACTGAAGTGATATCTGGCCTTCCCCAGGGAAGTGTTATAGGGTCCATACTGTTCATTATTTTTATAAACGATTTAGGAGACAATCTGAGTACCTCTCTTAGGTTGTTCGCGGATGATGCTGTCACTTATCGGTTAGTAAAGTCACCAGAAGATCAAAAGCAACTGGAAAATGATTTAGATAAGATATCTGAATGGTGCTAAAAATGGTAATTGACCTTTAATAATGAGAAGTTTGAAGTCATTCATATGAGCACTAAAAGAGGCCCGTTAAACTTTATTTACACGATCAATCAATCAAAGCTACAGGCCGTAAATTCAACTAAATACCTGGGAGTAGCAATTACAAACAAATTAAGTAGAAAAGAACATATAGCAAATATTTTAGGGAAAGCGAACCGAAGACAACTTTTCGTTGGCAGAACACTTAGAAGATGCAACAGTTGTACTGAAGAAACTACCTACATTACACTTGTGCGTCCTATTTTGGAGTATTGCTGCGCTTTGTGGGATCCCCACCAAGTGGGACTGGCAGACGATTTAGAGAAACTTCTGAGAAGGGCAGCTCGTTTTGTACTATTGTGATATAGGGAAGAGAGTGTTACAGAAATTATGCCCACGTGCAGGTGGAAATCATTAAAAGAAAGGCGTTATTTGTTGCGACGAGATCTATTTGCGAAATGTCTTTCACCAACTTTCTCTTCCGAATGCAAACATATTTTGTTAGCAGCTACCTACATAGGAAGACATGATCATGAAAATAAAATAAGAGAAATCAGATCGAAAACGGAAAGATTTAGGTGTTCCCATTCTCGTGAGCTATTAGAGAATGGAACCGTAGAGAAACACCATAAAAGCTGTTCGATGAACCCTCTGCTATGCACATCAGGGTGGCTTGCAGAGTATTTCTGTATATGTAGATGTACTACAGTGTACTGTATCAGCTCCGTCTTAGTTTGTAAATGCAGAGATAAGATTGCGTTTCTTAATTCAAAATACTTCTGTTACTGAGGAAATACGTACAACACGATCATATATTTTATTACTTGGACGTTATTTTGTTGATAGTTAACACTGCCAGATCAATAATGGTAGCGTAATCTTTGCCACAGCACCGAAGACAAGACAGTTCACTGATGGAATTAAATATAAGGAACTACTCTCACGCTCACAGTCTCGGCCACGTACAGAAGGCAACGCAACACAACCTCAAAGATGGACAGATTAATGCATCAGAATTGGCTACACGCCGTACGAAGCGGCAAAATGTCGTACTAGAAGCATGTTTTTCATCAACAAAAATGCAGCTTTAAGGATTGAGGCACAAAATACAGACTAAATGAACTTTTAATACGTTGTTGTCCACGAACAACACTGGCCCTCACCTCTCGTCCCGGGAGGGCCTCCAAAACGCAAAAATTACTGTTTTATAGTAATACATGTATTTAAAAGGGAATGGGGGGGGGCCTCATTTTGTTTTGCCGCCGCCCCGGGCCTCCGACAGCCTTAGTCCGCCGCTGTATTCCGGTATGTTACATATATATGCACTTCATATAATTCGTGGTACTGGTGAGGAGACGACGCCAGCATTCGGCTTATTACCCGAAAAGATGTCATCACTCGTATTCGCCGAGAAATCCTGCAATGACAAGTGTAATGTGCTGCGAATACACAGAAAGAAAGATCCTTTATCATTTAGCTACACTATAGCAGGGCAGCAACTGGAAGCAGTTAATTCCATAAAGTATCTGGGAGTAGTCATTAGGAGGGATTTAAAATGGAACGACCATATAAAATCAATCGTCGGTAAAGCAGATGCCAGACTTAGATTCATTGGAAGACTCCTAAGGAAATGCAGTCCGAAAACAAAGGAAGTAGGTTACAGTACACTTGTTCGCCCACAGCTTGAATACTGCTCACCGGTGTGGGATCCGTACCAGGTGGGATTGATAGAGGAGGTAGAGAAGATCCAACGGAGAGCAGCGCGCTTCGTTACAGGATCATTTGGTAATCGTGAAAGCGTTACGGCGATGATCGATAAACTCCAGTGGAAGACTCTGCAGGAGAGACGCTCTGTCGCTCGGTACGGGCTTTTGTCGAAGTTTCGAGAACATACCTTTACCGAGGAGTCTAGCAGTATATTGCTCTCTCCTACGTATATCTCGCGAAGAGACCGTGAGGATAAAATCAGAGAGATTAGAGTCCACACAGAGGCATACCGATAATCCTTCTTTCCGGGAACAATACGTGACTGGAATAGGGCGGAAAATCGATAGTGGTACTCTAGGTACCCTCCGCCACACACCGTCAGGTGGCTTGCGGAGTATGGTTGTAGATGTAGATGTAGAATGACAATCTTTTGAAATCCACTCAACTCTCGTTCAAAGCATTAATTCCGTAAGACAGCGGTCGACTGCTCGAACGCTATCGGCTTAAGGTACGTTGACACTGACCACAAAAATGGCGCCATTTGACTTTCGCCACGGAAAATGCTAGTGTCAATGGTAAATATTTGGGTGCCGCCACTCAACTGTCTCCACTAGACAAAGTTCAGGTCATTCGAACTTTGTGGCTCCATTTCTCAGATGGAAAACAAACCGCCGCCTTGTTTATTTGAAACCTATTGCCGTATTTGGTGTTTTCGTGTATTTATGCCTACGTTTTTCAAACAATGTGCATTTTAATTGTCCACATTAAAGATCTTTCCAATATGTGCTTTAAGTATGGTTTTTTGGGTAACAGTGATAGACATTGGAATGCAGGACAAAGTTTTCATGAGCATACTGTAGTTAATTTGCGTATTTTATGATGTTCTTGTACAGTGTATGGTTGATATTTGTGTGTGACTAAACAGGTGTTACTGAGTGATTACTGAAGGGAGATTTGTAGGTACACAACAGACTATTTAATTGTACAAATGCAGAAAATAAATGTGGTGCTGGGATTGTATTCACATTCTGGAATTGGCATTTTCATTTCTCATAAACACTTGCCACATGGATTTTAGAAAGCAAATGACAAGGTTCATGTTGCAATGTCTAATTGAGTGTATATGTTAAATAAGGAAATGAACTGTATTACAGTAACTGTCAGTGCAGTTGTACAAAGCATAACCTCAAAAATCGAAGTAATTAAAAAGACGTCATGTTTAACTGTGGGCAATTGTAGGTAGCTATATTAGATTTCAAATAAGCGTCCATTACATTGTAAATAGCATCCAGAACATTACATCAGAACACTGAACTTGTTTTGATGACAAGATATCAAGATCGAAGAGATGACAGGTAATGGTTAAGTGTCAAATATCACAGTGGCACTTATTGTATCAATTTGTCAAGTAGTGCATTTGTAATGTTGATATCAGACTTTCTCCCAGAGCTTGTTAAGCAGATCCCAATCGAAATTTACTTTTTTTTTATTCGTAATTGTTTCGGTAATAGAGGTTTGTTTACATGTGCGACTTGGTTTATACCTGTCTTTAATATATGAGTGTTGTTTATACGCAAAATGCAGTGCCAAACAACAACATTTACAATTTATTTCCCTCTTACTGTAGTCTTATAGCAATTCTAAATGACAACACCAATGACGCCATGTTGGCAGCCACGCAACCAGGATTCAAATGTTCAAATGTTTGTAAATCCATCGGACCAAACAGCGTGGTCATCAGTCCGTAGCTTACAAACTACTTAAACCTAGGTAAACTAACCTAAGGACAAACACACACACCCATGCCCCAGGAAGGACTCGAACCTCCACGGCGAGCAACCGCGCGCTCCGCTCGGCTACTCCACCGCGGCATAACCAGGATTCTGACAGGAGCGAGTGGAAACGGCTGTGACAGCACCACTTCCACATAAGCCTTTGGCTAGTTTACACGACGACACTAGGTTTCATGAAACTGCGCTACTGGCCAGTGCGCATGCGCGGCAGGCGTTCGCGCAACTCGTTGCCGAAACTAAACAGTTTCGGCACCTTCCAACTTTGGCGAAACCGATTGCGCGTGTTTTTAGGTTAGGTGATAACCAATACAGAGCAAAACAAAGCATAAAGGGGGGAAAGGAAGAAATAATACGGTTTTCGAACATATATGCGATGCATAGGTGTTTGCGCCGTTTTAACGATGAAAATTTCAGTAATAAGCAGCGGCGTGTTAGTGCTCTTGAAGCAATTAATCGTGAATTAAATATTGATGGGTTGACGATTAGTGAATTGCAGACTAAAGTACATTCGATACCAAATACCTATGCAAACGAACTATGGCAATTGTGGATTTGACAACACGGTACAGGTATTGTAGAGATAGCTATTGAACAAGAAACGTGATGCAATTTGTAATTTCAGTTCTGGTGACAATGCTTCACCATAACAATATCTTGTTTATTTATTGCATTACTAACTCTGTTTAAAAGGAACGTAAACGGCTCTGGTGACATTCTGAGTTGATTAAAATAACTTCTAGGGTCTTCGATCACAATTTTTTTTCAGGTACCGATCTGACGTCTTTTTTTAATCCAGTCGCGAACCCAAACACGTTTCTTAGTCTTTTTATGTTTAGTCTTATGCAGCGACTTCACACAGAGAAGCAATAGCTCCGCCACAACTTTTACAGCTACCAAAACTTTCATTCTACGGCGACTGCGGCACTCACAAAACAACGGAAATGAAGTGTATAGTATTGGCGCCGCGTCTACAGACATACACGAAACCAGTTGCGCGCAACTCATTTCATGAAACGAGTGTCGCAACCTGGTGTCGTCGTGTACACTATAGTCGGGCCGCCGAAAGAACGACCCTGACAGTTCGCGCACGTGGTCCGCAGAGGGTGGGGGGGACACTCGAGCACCAACCTGAGCTCTGGAATTCGTAAACGTTGCCGGGGTAACAGTGCCTCGTTGCCACCCTGCCACTCAAGGTCGCACAGGGTGGCGTGCTTCAGTCGCTGCAAAGCATCTGTCGCGTGTTCATCGTTTGTCTCGTTGTGTTGCAAAAACAAAAGCCGAAAAATCATTTATGAAATTCATACCATTTCTGAAGAAAGTGGTCATAGAGTGTTGCGCCTTCCACCATATCACTGCCATTTCAATGCAATAGAACTCCTGTGGGCTCAGGTGAAATCGTTCGTCGAAGAAATAATAAACGTTTTTCATTAACAAAAGCATTGGGCAGTATTACTCCCACGAAATGGAACAATGTTGTCACACATACGTGGCACATCTTAGAAGAGGCATGGGAACAAAAAAGTACACCAGAAGAACGGGTAGAAGAATTAATAATAAGATTAGGGGACGGAAGCAGTAGCAGCGGTGCATTGCACATGATGCTGGCCGCGACTGATTTTTAATGTATAGTTTGTTTCGCAGCCAAAGATCATTTCCTGAAACATTACATTATTTTATTTCTACTTCTGTGACCAATAGACTAGCTGTCGAAACTGATCTGATAATATTACTCGGACACTATACTATGGCAGTCAACAGCGACCATAAACGAATGAGACAAAAACTCTTTATCTAAGAAGACAAATCATTTCACTGGAAGAGGCGGTTTTACTACTTGTAAAGTGGTAGTCCTTATTTTTTTACCCTCTCGGCAGACTGCCACAATACAGTGTCCGAGTAATAACAGCGAGTCTGTGGAAAATAGTTATAGAAGATGAAATATATAAACAAAATTCTTCAAATAGCGAACTTTCGCTAAAGACTAAATCATACGTTATATTTAATGGAATACTGGAACATATGAAGCTTTAACTCGACATATATTTCTAAACCTTTTCTTTTTAACTGAAAAAGAGTGTTTTTCATTACTTCGTGATTGTTCTCGTTCGTTCACGCTTTTTTTTTTTTTTTTTTTTAGTACATAGCAACGGTCCCAAAATTTTCGGACGTGATATTCGTATGCCGGCGACCGACACGGCGGAACAACAAACAGCCGCATAGCAGTATTGGCAACATAGCCGCTAGCTGTCAGAGTCGTTCTTTCGGCGGCTCGACTATAGCCTTTAATGCCACATGCTATGGCGCCGTTTTTATGGTCAGTGTCAACGTACCTTTACACTGTGCAACTGGTACGTATTTGCGCTTTTGCTTTCGCTTTCTTTCTCTTGAGTTGATTGCCCTCGGAGGTGTCGGTCTCGCACTTGGTGGCAGCCTACAGCCTAGCTGTGCCCTTGAGTGAGGCGCGCGCCTGAATGGCGTGGTGCAGCGCTGTGCGGCTGTACCGTTAGTCGCGTCCGTGTCCGGCTGCGAGTCGCGTGTGGCACGTGACCAGCCCAGGCTCCGCCTGCACATCCTCCAGGTACCACATTTCTTGCCAGCTGCGCATTCTGCAGTGCGGTCTGCCGCTGTGCGGCGTTCCACGCCGTCGTCAAAGCATTTTGCTCGCAAAAGAAGGCCAGCCTCGTGGAAGACAGCTGTTTGCTGCCCACCGCAGATACACCTTAACTAATACGATTTTTAAAGTGTAGTAAGACTCAGAATTCTTTATCTTTCTAACTTTAGCAATATAAAAGCTGATTAACTTTAAAAAATTGTTCTGTGCCGGTCTCTTCAAATGCTCGTGTCAGTGCAGCGAATCCTAAATAGGTAACTTCCTTGTTTCCTTAATTAATCTCATAGACGTATGCGTTCTTCTCGTGTAAATGGAATAAAACACGCACCATATCGCTTTAGTCGTGTTACTGTACGTAGCAGGTAAGCGGGTTCGGCCAAGCTGCTTTACCACGTATACGGAGTAGCTACGTGTCGGAAGGTACGTGCTGCGGCGCTGTTTCGAGTAACGGTCGCCAGGTGGCTCCCGAGTCGAGAGAGACCTTGATTGGAACTGCTCTCTCCCTGAACACCTGACGGCCGTTCTTCGGCTTGCGGTCTTTTTACTTGACATGATACAGCACAGGCGCAGCCAGGTCATAATTTCGGGAGGGGTTCTCAATGAATGGACTATGCAATAAAGTGGACTATTTAACAGAACTGCAAACGGCACTAATTCATTCAAAAGAGCCGCGGTGGAGTAGCCGAGCGGTCTAAGGCGTCTCGCTGCGGAGCGCGCGGTTGCTCGCCGTGGAGGTTCGAGTCCTCCCTGGGGCATGGGTGTGTGTGTCTTGTCCTTGGGTTAGTTTACCCAGGTTAAAGTAGTTCGTAAGCTACGGACTAATGACCACGCAGTTTGGTCCTATAGATCTACAAACATTTGAACATTTGATTTCATTCAAAAGAACTGTGTACTAGAGACACCACGAATAGATACACGGATGGCAATCAGAAAGGGAGTGTGTAAATCTAGCAATAACTTCTGAAGCATTATCAAAGAAGCACCCCGAAACGCAAATTTTGCTGCACGTGAAAGCTGTCAGTAGCAAAATATAAGTATATCTATATAAGTATATATTCTTTGACTAGACAGGAACCTTAATTACTGACACTGACATTATGATAGTTGAGTTGAAAAAAAAAACTCTGGATCTCTCACGTATTTAATTCCTCTCTTTACCGAAATTTACAGTGGGTATCTTAAGCATGAAATTGTTCCTAGTGATTGGAAAACAGGCAAGTCACACTCATCTATAAGGAGCAGACAAATTAGAAGAAGACACTTAGGAAAAAACTACATAATCTGCTCATTATTCCAGTAGTAACTACCATAACTCTTAATATATTTACCGTACTGTGAGACGGCGAATTCCTCCGTGCATAAATGTTTTCCGTTAGTTACATGACGATGATTGTTACTGATGTGTGCACTTATTCGTCTGAAACATACAAATGGCGACGAATGTCTTTGCCGCGGAAGGGATTGGCCGTGTGCTCTAAGGCGGCTTGCTGCGGAGTGTGCGCCTGCTCCCCGTTGGACGTTCCAGTCCTCCCTCGGGCATTTTGTGTGTGTATGTGTGTGTCTGTTTTGTCCTTAACATAAGTTACTTTAAGTAATTTGTTCGTTTAGGAACTGATCACCACTACCACTGGAATTTGGTTCCATAGCCTTACAAAGATTTCAACATTTGTCCGATGTCTTCCTTCTGAGTTCCAAAAAATATGGAAATCGCATGGGGAGAAGTCGTGACTGCATGGAACATATGTAACGGTTTTAAGGCCTTATCCAAACGAAGGTGGGCTCTTTCCTGATACACAATGGTGCCATTTTTTATTAGTCTTGCCAAAACTTCGGGAGGGGTTTGAATCCCAGAACCCCCCCCCCCCCACCCTGCCCCTCACGCTACGCCCATGCGATGCAGGATGGCGATGATGCTTTCGTGTGGTATTTTTGGTCGTTAGACCCCAGCTGGGATCGTGTTCGGCCTGTCTGGAGCAAGTCCTTAGGTGACGCCACATGGACGACTTGCGCGTCGATGATGATGACGACATAACATCCAGTCCCCGAGTGGAGAAAATTACCAACCCGACCGGGAATCGAACGCGGGCCCCATACGTTCAGTCCTCAGACAGGTAGCGCTGAGCCACGGCTCCCGGGTCCACTGGACTGATATGATGCAGGAGATCATAGTATCGTTTCTAGAACCATATTTAGAACAAAGTCCTGCCATCGTTACACCGATTTTTTCCCTTACTTCAAGCTTCCATGTTTTAGTTTATTTCGCGTATGTCAAATACCCAGTTTGGGGTTCCTTGCGGGGTCTTAGTGCAGTGTTTTAACTCGTGTGCCAGTGTTTCAGTGTTAATATTTAATATTTAAGCAACCGCCTTACCGGGAGAGCAAGTGTTGCGTCGTGTTTTATTCCGTGTTCTTCGTCTCGTCGCCGTTTAGTGATATGTGTTGACATCAGTGTACTTCAGCCACGGTGGCAGTTTTACTGATTACATCAGTACTTAATGTTGGTTTTAAATCACCATTTTTCGCCATCATGTATTTTAAAATTCTTTTTCTTAACACTTTGTCAATTGAAGATATTGGAAATTGTCAAAATTATTGTATCGGCTGAAGAACGGCACTGAGGACGCAGCCAGCCTGCCATAGGAAAAAAATAGTACCTACTTTAAAAAAAGAAGGGCTTTCTGAGCTGCAGCTATATTTATTTTAGGACAAGAAATATTGGAAGGGGACGAGCTACGAGTTGTGATATTTGAAATAAATATGCAGCTCGTTAAGAGGATATGACAAAATTGAGGTTTTTCGAGGTCTCTTCTAAGGGGGAGAGGGCAAACTGACGTGAGAGCAGCGTTATGACAAGAAACATTACAATTATTTTATGGTTTTTGGAGAAATAAACGAAATGAACCAAACTTAGAATAAACTGTGGCGTATATAACATGTTATTTTCCACGCAGTCCCTATCCCTTGCTATAGGCGTAGCCAGGATATGATTTTGGGTTTTCGATGAGTGGACAGTTTTAACATGAACTCTTAATAGAAGTCGCGGTGGAGTAGCCGAGCGGTCTAAAGCTCCTCGCTGCGGAGCGCGCGGTTGCTCGCCGTGGAGGTTCGAGTCCTCCCTGGGGCATGGGTGTGTGTGTTTGCCCATAGGTTAGTTTACCTAGGTTTAAGTAGTTTGTAAGCTACGGACGGATGACCACGCAGTTTGGTCCGATAGATTTACAGACATTTGAACATTGATTTCTTAATAGAACTGTAAACGGCACTAACACTGTACAGTATATTATTTTTCATTTCAAATGACTGGATACTAGAAAGTCAACATGGTATACAAACAACATTAGAAAATCCTTCTGAGAATGTATGTTTTCTCCGAAATAGGGACAAGGCAAATCATATCATAATGAAAGGGAAATGTGGATTGAAACACGGGTAGCAATCAGATAGGGTAGTGTGCGAAGCTTTCAATAACTTCTGAAGCATTATAAGAGAAGCACTTCCAAATTCAAATTTTTGCGGTACGTGAAAGCTGTCAATGGCAGAGATACTGTTTGACTAAACATGAACCTTGATTCGTTGATATAGGAAGATCAAGAAATACTTATGACTAACATTGTAATTACTAATAGTGTTGTTGAGAAACAGCTCAAATATCTATAGCACAGCGAAGCTCTAGGGCTCGATAGTTTCTCGACAGCATCTCCGACGGATTTAGTCCCACTCTTTACTATAATTTACAGAGGTTTCCTTGAGCAAGAAATTGTTTCTAGTGATCGGAAAACAGGCAAGTCACACTCATCTATAAGGATCAGACAAATTAAAAGAAGACAACTTGAAAAAAAAAGTGTTCATTGTTTCAGTAGTAATCATAATAACTGTTAATACATTTAATCCATTGTGAAACAAGATGGTCAATTCCTCGATGTTGCTGTTAGCTACAGGATTCTCCAAAACACACCGATGGACATGACTGTCTTTCTTCAGGGCACCAAAAAATATGGGAATCGCATGGGGAGAAATCGGGACTGTATGGAGCTTGTTAAAGGCTTCCCAGCCCTGGAAAAATGTAGGTGGGCTTTATCCTGATACAGAACGGTGACACTTTTGTTAGCTTTATCAACATTTCGGGAGGGGTTTTAATCTCAGAAACAACCCTATGACTGCGCCCATGTCCCTTGCAATCTTCTCTCTCCAACTGTTCATCTCTTCAACAAATGTTCAAATGTGTGGAAATCTATGAGACCAAACTTCTGAGGTCATCATTCCCGAGGCTAACAAACTAAGTAAACTAACCCAAGGACAACACACACACACACACACACACACACACACACACACACACACACACACACACACATGCTCGAGGAAGGACTCGAACCTCCGACGGGAGCAGCCCCGCAGTCCCTGACAAGGCGTCTAGACCTCTCCCTCTCGGCTCATCTGTTCACCTCCCATTTCTCCTCTTCTCTCTGCCCATCTCTTTCGCTCCATCTCCTCGTCCTGTCTTCAGTTCAGCTCCTGCTGCTCCTGCCAATGAAAAAGCACATATATCTGTCACCTTTCGTAGTGATGTCAAACACTGTCACAGTTATTGCAAAGTACCTTTTGATATTCATCATACGCTGACGAGCAGTTTATAAAAGCTTCCTCCACGAAGTTATTCATAAATGAGCGAACTTCCCAATAATTATTAAAGCAGTGTCAAAGTCTGTTGTAAGGTTCTCGCTTGTTTTCATGGTCAAGTGTACAAAATTTCTTCAAGACAGGATTAAAACTTTAGATGTGTGTCAAAGTCTGGAAGAAAAGTACCCTAAGCCATGTACCAACGCAATTTTATGCAGACAGTGACCTCCCTCTTGTTTGGAGATCGCGCGTGCAAAGTTTCATCTAGATCGTAATAAAGCTGCAGATTTGTATGAACGCCAAACAAACAAAGGGAATGATCAGATTAAAAATCGGTACTTCAGTGTTGGTGAACACGTATTAATCTAGTATTGTGCATAAATGATGTAGCAGTACACCCCTCTTTCTTCCTACAGGTCCCGAACAGTTGTGTATAACGGGTTGCCTATCGAGGGGATGCTAGGCGTCATATTTGGTATTTTTTCGATTTTTCAGCTCTCCGCTTCGGTTTCCCATTTTTTTCTCTGTACTAATTCTGTATTACAGACAACAAAAAATATTCAAGCCCGTTTCTGAAATTTAGGAAGGCAATACTCACTTTACGACTTATCTTAGAAGATAGATGAAGGAAAAACAAACCTACATTTCTAGCTTTTGTATATTTGGAGAAAACTTTTGACAATGTTTTTTGGAACACACTTTTACAAATTCTGAAGTCAGCAGGGACACACTAGAGGGAAATGAGGGTTAATTGCAATTTGTACAAAAGCCAGACTGCAATAATTATAGTCGAAGGGCATGAAAGAGAAGGGAGGGAGTAAGACTGGGTTGTAGCCTTTTTTCGGTGTTATTCAATTTGTACATCGAGCAAGCTGTGAAGGAAAGTAAGGAAAAATTTGGAATAGAGATTAAAGTTCAGGGTGCAGAAATAAAAACATTCCGTTTTGCTGATGACGTAATTCTGTCAGAGACAGCCAAGGACCTCGAAGGCCAGTTGAGTGGAATGGACAGTGTGTTGAAGAGAGCGTATAAAATGAACATTAACAAGAGCAAAACAAAGGTAATGGAATGCAGTCTTAGAAAAACAGGCGATGCTGAAGCCATTAGATTAGGTAACGAAACAATGAAGGTGGTAGATTGGTTTTGTTACTTGGGTAGTAAAATAACATACGATGGTCGCAGTACAAAGGATATAAAAGCAGAATGGCAATGGGAAGAAAAGCGTTTTTGAAAAAGAGAAATTTGCTAACATCGAATATTAATTTAAATGTAAAAGTATTTTCTGAAGGTATTTGTGTGGAGTGAAAGTTAGACGATAAATAGTTCAGACAGGAAGAGGATAGAGGTTTTTGAAATGTGGTGCTACAGAAGAATCCTGAATATAAGTTGTGTAGATCGCGTAACTAATGAAGAGGAACTGAACGGAATTGGGGGAAAAAGTAATTTTTGGCATACCTTGACTAAAAGAAGGGATCGATTGGTAGGACACATTCTTAGACATCGAGGAATTGCGTTTTGGCGATGACATTGTAATTCTTTAAGAGACAGCAAAGGACCTGGAATTGTAATTGAATGGAATGGACAGTTTGTTGAAGGGAGCGTATAAGATGAACATTAACAAGAGAAAAACAAGGGTAGTGGAATGCAGTCTAAGAAAATCTGGCAATGCTGAAGGAATTAGATTAGGTAACGAATCAATAAATGTGGTAGATGAATTTTGTTACTTGGTCAGTAAAATAACATCCGACGGTCGCAGTTCAGAGGATATAAAATGCAGAATGTCAATGGGAAGTAAAGCGTTTTTGAAAAAGAGAAATTTACTAATATCAAATATTAATTAAAGTGTAAGGAAGTCTTTTATGAAGGTATGTGTGTGGAATGCTGCCTTGTACGGGAGTGAAACGAGGAGGATAAATGCTTCAGACAGGAAGAGGATAGAGGCTTTTGATATGTGGCGCTATAGAAAAATGCTCTAGATTAGGTGGATAGATGGCATAACTAATGATGAGGTATGGACAGAATTAGGGAGAAAAGAAATTATTGAAATACCTTGACTAAAAGAAGGGATCGATTGGGAGGACACATTCTTAGACATAAAGGAATGGTGAGTTTAGCATTGGAGGGAAACGTGTGGGTACAAATCGCAGAGGGAAGCCCAGAGACGAAAACAGGAAACATATGTAAATGAATGTCGGTTACCATTCTTATGAGGAGACGAAGAGGCTTGCTCCGGACTTAAGACGACAGCAACAACAGGAAGACTAATGTACATCTATTCATTTTTATATATAAAGATAAGTAATTAGTAATGCTTTTACTTTACACTCCTGCTCGTTTTATATACGTAATGCCTCGTCTGAGCCCGTGCTACTCAGATTGTAAATATTGGCTTAGATTCTGGTTATCCACCGTCCATATGGTTGTATTAACCCTGTAATGTTACCCGTCCTCGCTGTGACGAACATGAAACTGCAGCCGAGTACAGTAAACGATCCTGCATGCTCGTTGCGTCGATGACTGGTAGCAATCCAGGGATAAATTTGTTTGTACAGTAGTAGTACTGTGACACCCACACCTAAATGGAACCCAAACTATCAATTCCTTTTGCGTTTACTGTCTATTCTTGTAATCGTACTCGATCTCACTTTCTTTTTTGTTCCTTTTTAGGGCTCCGTAGCTCAATCGGTAGAAACGGAACCCTTGACCTAGAATCATGAAATTTGGCCGGAAGCAATCTTTTACTGAAGAAGTAAAGGAAACAAATTGGAATTTTGTTAATGTGGCATTATCACACAAATACTTTTTGTCATTACAAACGTACATTACGTTCGTAGTCTGTATGATGTTACCGACCGAGGTGGTGCATTGTTAACACACTGGACTTGCATCTGCGAGGACGACGGTTCAAATCAACCTGCAGCCACTTCGATTTAGGTTTCTCGTAATTGCCCAAAATCACTCCAGGCAAATGCCGCAATGGTTCCTTTCAAACGGGACGGCCAATTTCCTACCCCAACCATAAAGTAAACAATCGTAGCGTGAGCTCCGTCTCTAATTACCACATTATCGACGGGACGTTACCCTCATCTTCCTTCCTTCCGTCCTGTAAAATGTCTCAGGATCTACTGTACGGATTTTAATCTGGATTCCAGTAATAGGTAGAGTGATTCGTGAGTCATAATTGTGCTCATCATTCTCAAATATTTTATGATAATCGGCTAAGCTATGTGAAGCCCTCGTCGCTGTCAAAATATTGCCTTTAATTCATAAACAACATTGATCATCTGTTAGCATCTACACATGGTGGGTCATAAATGACGATCAATATTTCGTGCAAATTGTCACACATTGAACTACAAACATAAATTCGTTTTCTGCATGTTCCTATGTCAATAAATGACAATGCAATTAAATGGTAAAACTCTGGAAATATGAAGTGTACTTCTGAGTGTTACTGTGCACCAACTTTGACCAAGGGGACAGATCGGCAACAGAGCACAACATGCGAGTGTTGTAGGTAGTCTAGAGAAGGCGAGGCATGCGGCGTCAAGCGACGGTCTGCGTGACACTGCGAGCAATGGCAGCGCTCACATCTATCTCGTACCTTTTTTACTGGCCGATATTATGTATCGTGGCTAGTTGACATAGTGAAAGGACTTGTGCCCTTTTGCCGAACTGTCTCCTTGGCCACGAAAATTTTGCACGAAATATTTTTCGTCAATTATGACCCACCCTATATATCATATGATGTCACTTTTAATACTTTTGCGGAAAGAAATATTCATAAAATTAAGTTGTACAGTACAGTTTTTGTCATATAGATTCTTTGTTTCAGTAAATATCTCGATGTTTTATTGCTTCAAAATTTTTACTTGGAGGAATGACAATCACATTAGATATTACGAAATAATCTTTATTTCTTGTATTTCGTTGTTATTGTGTCGGTTTTATTTTATTAGTAAATTACCAGTAGAATCAGTCATACAAATAAAAGTTTACACTGTTTTGCTTAGGAATTAAATTTACCTAGGGCATTATATCTTATTTATTTTCCAGTAACGAAATATTTACATTGAGAAAATCACGGTCTTTTAAAATTGTATTTCTTATTTAACGTGAAATATTTTTCATTGTTTAAGAAGATTAGCAATGTCGATTTTTAAGTTAGGACTAGGCGTCTCCTTTCTATTTGTTTAACGATCCCCAGTGGTTCCGCTCTGTACATAAGAGCCAACTTTGGGGTAGTGCTACACTCCACTTTTCAGTTAATGATTGGTCGATTTATAAACCCCACACTATGATGCAGTGCCTTAATGACAACTTGGGTCGATGGGTCCGGGCCACGCTCGAACCCCACCATCAGTTCTTAGTAACTGAGATCGGCTCTCAACTGACCAAGCCACGGTTTTACAGACGCCTTTGTTCCAACCGATACGGTCACTAACCTAGCAAAGGCGGTAAGGGGTGTCCTGGTGCTATCAAATGCACCCCAGTTGATCGACTGCTGCCCATTGAAGCCAAATCGCGCTGCCCTATCGCAACCGATACTTTCATCGTACTTCCCATATTGTTTTCTGGGGTTATTTCATGCAGCGTTACTTTTCTGTTAGCACTAACAAATAATCATGAAGTACTGCGTTGTCCATGGTGCGAGGTAATGCCTAAAATTTGGTATACTCGGACGCTCTTGACAATGTGGATCTCGGAATCGTAAATTTATAGCTCCCATTTCCACTCCGCCTTCAGGTCTGTTAATCCCCGTCGTATGGCCACTATCACGTCGGAAACCTGTTGACTTCAATCAGCGAAGTACAAATGACACCTCTGTACATTTTGTATGCTGTACTAACGCCATCTATCTGTGCTTATCGCTATTCCAGGACATTTTGTATAGTTGCTACCTTTTGGTGTGAATATCTAGAGACGGAAACGTGGCCTCAAATTGTGAATTTGTTTGTTTACATACTTATCTGCTCCGCGGTTATTTTCATGATCTCACAGAATCCCGTAGTAAGATCGTCTAACACTACGCACTACAGCATTAATAAAACTAGTGTACCCTGTAGCTCAGTACAGTGCTGATAGTATAATCGGCTTGGAAAAAGAGAGAGACAGAGAGAGTAGGAGCACGAGAAATGCAAAACGAGTTTGTACATATTATAAACACGAAGTCAGGTGACATAACATTAAAATAGTCATTTGTTTTTTAATTCATTCTTTTTTCTAGCTTATTAATAATATATAATGTAATCGTAATCTGCATCTTTCATTCCGCTCTTTCACTTGTCATAATCCTAGCGTTCCGTACCGTAAGGGGTATCCTAGCGCATGTTATTTCAAGGTAACAATAGACGCGTGTTAAAAATGTTTGACAGTATTTAAGGAAGGTATTGAATATTAACTTACACAAAAATTTATTATGATTTCATTCCAACTAACATCCTAATGAAAGCCTGTGTGTACGAACTCGCTATAGCAGACGGATTACAAATTCTGTCTTGTTGACTGCTTGTATCTGTATATGTATCATTCATAGACGCATTTCAGTATATGTTTTCACCATTACGCTGTCATTTGCACTTTCACTTCCGTCGTAAAGTGCTTGTAAACTGGGTTTAATGGAGCGGCCCTGCGCTACGCAATGGTACCACGCCACCTGCATGGCCCAACAATGGCGGCCGACACTCAGTTGGCGCTACTTTCTCTTTACAGGGCTTTAACAGCAGTTCAATTATATGCACTACGGTCCTTCATTATAATACTCTGGTGGAACTCAACACAGTCTTTTTTTGTGGCAGTGTGCTCTGCGTAGTTCAGAGCCTATGTAGTATCGTAGTTGAAGAACAGGTAGCATCTCCCAAACTTCCTCCTGTGGTTATGTGGATGAAGAAAGGATTAGGTTAGTGGAGCCCCCCTTGCCGCAATGGAATGGCGGAGCGCTCTAAGGCGTCTTGCTGTGGAGCTCGCGGTTGCTCCCCATCGGATGTTGGAGTCCTCTCTTGAGCATGGGTCTGTGTGTTGTCCTTAGGTTACTTGAAGTGGTTTATAAGTCTAGGTACTGATAATCTCAGTAGTTGAGTCCCATATATTTACAAACATTTGATTTTAGTGTTTCCCCACCCTCTCATAAGTCACGCATTAGTATCCGAAGCGAGTATAGCAGAAGAGGGCATAAGCATGGAAAAGAAATTCTACTTTCGTGCAGCATAAAATATCCTCCTGTCCTGCTTGTGTCAGAAATATTTCTCATTACACCAGGTTAAAAATGTGTTAAGTGAGACAGAAATTCGTTAATTTGCAGAGACTAATAAATTATGAGACTGTCACGTGGTTAAAAACCACACTAACATAAACATAGCACCTGTTTTGTGTAATATTTCTATTCTTCCCTTACATAAACCATTTGTTATAAGTCTCTTTGATTATGTTATGCCAAGAGCCATCTTCTTCGAGCCAGTGACATCTATTCGATCACATAATAAACTGAATGTAAAACGTTGCTCCTTCTCTAGTATGGCGTCTATTAACAAACCAAGCCATAATTACATGGAAGTACCAACTACTGTCCTCCAACCGAGCGAGGTGGCACAGTGGTTAGCACACTGAACTTGCACACTGACGGTGGTTCAAACCCATCTCCGGCCTTCGACATATATATTTCCGTACATCGGTCCAGGAAAATGCGGGGATGGTTTCTCTGAAAGGGCACGGCCGATTTTCTTCCCCATTATTACTGAAACAATCCTAGCGGGAGCTCCATCTCTAACGACCACGCTATCTACGGGACATTAAACCCTAATCATCCTGCTACTGCCCTGCAAACTAAACACTTTACTTAATCTTTACAAAAATATTCGTCTGCGTCACGGTTGCTGAAAGAGAAGGCGATTGGATAACAAAATGCTTTTCCGTCCAGCAGTTCGACAGCTACAAAACGGCAAGCCTCCGTTAGTACATTTTGGTTAACTACTTTTATAGATATGGTGTCTGTTCTTCTGAACATCAACAGCCGTAAATTTACGAATTCGGAATATTTATATACTGTTACAGGGCACTGATATAAATTCAATAGCGAAGTTGAAAATTTGTGCCCCGTAACATTCGAGGTGTTTGAATATTCCGAATTTGTAAATTTACGGCTGTTAATGTTAAACAATATCTATAATCGTGTTTAAGCCTGCAACAGGCAAATGCCATATGCACAAGTACGCCCGATCCCTTGCGTGAATACCGTTAAAGCTGCGAGCAGGAGGAAGTAATGGACACGGGGCACTACTATTGAAGAGTGCGACAAGCTGATAACATGGGCAGGACGCGAAGCGTATCTGAATAGTCCAATTCGTGGGTAACCGCCCTCTGTAACAGAGTAAAATAAGATTTTAAAAAGTCTGATCCAAGAACTCAATGAACAATCTAGAACATACGCAATCTAACGTCAGCAAAGAGATGATCTTACCGAAAAAAAGAAGAAAAATTGGTTAACGCGACTGCTGGCCTGAAGCTGGAAATCCGGGTTCGAATACCGGTCCAGCACAATCAACTTCGCCACTGAATTTATTTCAGTACTTCACAACGGTCGTGATGTTTGAATATTTCGAATTTATAAATACATATTTTTGTCCGAAAAACTAATCATGCGCGAAGAATTGCAAAGCTAGATGGGTTTAGACGAAACAATAAAATGAACTGTAATGCATTTACATGTTAATGAGTTCCTGAAGACAATTATTCTCCTAGGTAAACTTCTTAGTCAGCGTCCCTGAAGGACATCTGAAAGTATGTCGCCAGCGTTCGCTTTCACTCTTCTGTCAGTAGGCGTCCACACACTTGCTGAAATCAGTTCGCATATCTCATGTGGGACATTAGCTTTGCTTTCACATAGCTAGAGAACAAAGTGTTGGAGATCATGGGATTTTTTTTAAATTATGCGATGCAGGACACATTTGGATTTGTGGAGATCGTATGTAAATAGATCTGGTATCAGACAGTGACTGAAATATGAAATGAAAATGTTCAAATGTTTGAAAAATTATGGGACCTAACTGCAGTGGTCATCGGTCTCTAAACTTACAAAGTACTTAAACTAACTTATCCTAAGAACAATACAAATAACCATGTCCGAGGGACGACTCGAACCTTCGACGTGGAACGGCCGCGTGCACCGTAGCAGGGCGCCTCAGTGGGCACGGCTATTCCGCCGCGGCGAAATATGAAGAGAATAAAGAGTGTGTTCGAGCAGTTAAGTACAGAGTTTACCTTATTTATTTTTTGTCATGGGGTAATACAGATTACGATGTTGTTAAGAGTTTGTCTGAGCTTTCTTTCTAGATTTTTTTTGGTGCTGATTTTGTATTTTATTTTTATAACATTAGCAAACTTTTAAAATGTTATTCGCTGAGTTTATATTTCTTGTTCGTAAATGTTTTGCGGACAAAGTTTTGTTTCACATGATCCAAATCACCCAGGTGCAGAATCTAAGAGCGCAATTCTTTATTATTAGGACACAAGAGAATTTTTATAGAGATCATTCATCTAATTATTTTAGCCGAATGCATGTACTTGTGAGAAGGCCTAAATGAGAGTGAAGACCTTTCGTGACTATTGTGCTCTCAATCCGAAAGGAAGATACGGTTAAACGTCACGTTCACGCGAAGAAAGTTTATGAAATGAAATAACAACCCGCTCCGCCATGCCAAGGTTATCAGGACATATGTGCCTAAATTTTTTCTGTCTTAATGTCGTATTAGCCAGTTGCATCAAGCATGTTGGTACGATTAAAAGGTAAGTCATTATAGTATTATGAAACAATATAAGAGCAACAACGTTTGTAATCTCCTTCATTGCTTTTAGACGGGCATATTGATTTGACTATAGACAATCTCTCTTTTCAGATCTGTAGGAAATAAGTTTGGATAAGAAAACAACTAATAACACAAGAGTGACTATCTCAAGTGTCTTTTCTAAAGTTAGGTTCATGGGTAAATAAAAAGAGCCCTTCAAAATAAAAAGAGGGGGAATGGACTATCACAGTTGTTCAGTTGTGCAATTGAGAAAGTATTTAGGCAACGGAACGAAAATGTAAAGAATGGAATTAAACTGAGTTAAAAAAAGAAGAAACTGAGAATCAGTTATACTGCTTTTGGGTCATTCCATGCCAAGTGGTCTAGAGGCTCCCACATGACCCTCATGGATTTTGATGAAATTTTGTATGAACATTCACACATGTTCTCAATGAACACTTGTAAAGTTTCAGTTTCAAAAATTCAATACTTCTGGAGATACAGTCACTTGTTTAAGACCATAGCACAGCTTCCAATAGTGCGTCCTTGAATTTTCAGTAACTTTGAGATGATATATCTCTGGGAGTATTTGCATGAAAGAAAACAAACTTGGCCATCTTATACAACTTTTAGAGCTCTTTAAAGTAAAATATTAAGAACAGGATTTCTGAGCAATTTTCATATAGAAAATTTGGGGCAAAGTTGGGCGAAAAAATTGCTGGTTAAAAAAAGTGCGAACTTTAGTTTTTTATAGCTCCAGAAGTAATTGTGGGATGTACATGAAACTTTGCACACCACAACTCACCAACACAAGGTCTTAGAATATAAAGTTTCATTCTCCTATTGCTTCCCATTATTTCACAAATCTAGGGTAAAGTTGACGATTTTTCAAAAAATGCTAAAAATGGGTATTTTTAATCAAATTTTCCAAAAAAGTGTTTCCTCCAAACCCCTTTAAACTATGCTCATTAGAAAGAGCATATTCTAAACGATCTAGAAAAGTGGATTTGGTTTTGCAATGCAAGCATATAAGGCCCTAAAAAGTAGCATAATCCTAGAGGCGCACTGGAAGTTTGAACCCATTTTTCTGGCACTCAAATTATACCTAAAATCTTTTATTATGTCTAATAAATATTTGTTAATGCCTGGGATAAGTGAAATAAGAAGTCCTGATGAATACGATGTAGCTAAAGTCCGAATAGGAAAAGAATAAAAATAGAAACAATGTTATTTCTTAACTGTCCCCCCCCCCATCCCACAACTCTCTCTCTCTCTCTCTCTCTCTCTCTCTCTCTCTCTCACACACACACACACACAAACACAAACACACTCACAAAATTATAATTTAGAATGAATGTAATTGTTAAATTTATTTGCACAATCATTATATAATTATTATTAGCATTTTTAATGAACACCACCAGCTTACTGAAGGAAAATAAGTGTATAAATGAGTTGTTGTGGTTTAACCACTGCTAGATTCATTTCACCTGAGAAAACCAGTATCTCCATCACCATAGGGGCTACGCTCGAGCATCAACAGCTATGGGCGAGTTTCTTTACACAGGTTTTCAAGTCCGATGAATGTCAACACAGACGAATTTACTGACGGAGCTGGAATAACTGCAATAATGTGGTGTGATGGAACCCAGCACTTGTCACTCATTGGTGGTCAATACAATGAATCTGCATGAGGGTGCATAAAGTTTATTAATGCACCCCTTTGCTCAGTGGAAGTCAACAGATATTCCCAATCCACCAAAAATTTTCTTAGATGCATGCAACATATTGTCCAGGTTGGAGAGCAGACATTAATATGCCTTCTTTAGTTCTCTGACCCATTGTAGCTAGAAAAGATGATCAATCGTTTGAAACTCTGCTGGCCTGAATTATTGTTTCATCAATAGGTAAAAAGTGACGATTTTCTTTAGTGCCTGCTACAGTTTGTCTAAGTTTAAAACTCACTTCTTGTGACCATCACTGAAATTATGAATGTGAGATATCTGTGCAAACTGTGCTTTTATATATATTTGATGAGCTCCTTGACAAAAACGTTAACTGTACCTGTGCCATGCCACAAACAAGAACTGATAATGCAGAAACTTAAAGATTCCACTTTCTCATTTTGATGAAAGTAGATAAGAAATGGATGAATTGTTGCTTTCCAGTGGAAGCTTTGCACAGCATCCTGAATAATAAAAGAATAATTTTCCAAAAAATCCATTAGGACAACAAGCTCTTTGTTTTTCAGGTAACATTTAAGGCCATTAAGGTGCAGTTATTCCAGCTCCAACAGTAAATTTGTCTGTCTGACAATACACCATTCCTCTTGATATTCATCAGAAAATTAATGTAGCATAGGGTAAGATGGTACAAATTCGATATAGGTACAATTCCGATCAACATAAGTTTTCAGTCTCGTATTGTTGCTAGCACTTGCCTTTGTGTGGTGTTGCAGTGTATCAGGTTTCTACAGCTCCTCCTGTCTTTTTCAAGAATACAACA
Source organism: Locusta migratoria (assembly GCA_026315105.1). Classification (NCBI taxonomy): domain Eukaryota; kingdom Metazoa; phylum Arthropoda; class Insecta; order Orthoptera; family Acrididae; genus Locusta; species Locusta migratoria. The sequence continues at coordinate 279,183,244 of CM048747.1, read as the reverse complement.
CTGTGTTAAGGAGACATAAATTTTTTCCTGTAAAGATGTACTTGGAGCTACTTCGTCGAACGTGCTCTTATAAATGTTCTAGTTTCCACGTGCTTGTAAACTCGTTATTGTGCAACGTTTGGTACAGTGAAGTATGCACTGGTGCCCGAAGGAAAAAGTGCTTTTTATGTGGGAAAAGTCAGTGATCAAAATTGTACGAGGAAGTGATCATAATAGTACGTAGTGTGGTACATTTTCTATCGATTTTTCTCAATTCTGTAACCTTTTTTTGTCTTCATACCAACATATGTAATTGTCTAATATTTGCGTTACATATTCATTAAACATTCAAGAACAAGTGCCATAGTTGAAATTATTTCTTTTCTCAATATGTTTGCAGTTACAATTACATTTGTCCGAAATGATTGAAATTGTACCACCATACCCTATCAAAAATTGAAATAGGTTAGAGGAAACTAAGCAACCTATGAGTGGCTTCTAATTTTACCCAGGACACTTCAATAATTTTATTATCAGGCTTGGGAATCTGTGTAAAGAAATGCTTATCACGCTTGGGATATCCTGTGGTAAAGGAACCCACCCGTGGCTGTTGTTGCCCCTGTGGCGATGGGGATGCTGGTTTTCTCAGGTAAAATGAAACTAGCAGTGGTTAAACCATAGCAACTCATTTATACACTTCTTTTCCATCAGTAAGCTAGTGTTTGTTCATTAAACAGGCTACTAATAATTAGATAATGATTATGGAAATAAATCTTATGAATTAAATTCAGGTGGGATGGGGGGACAGTTAAGAAATAACATTGTTTCTATTTTTATTCTTTTCCTATTCAGACTTTAGCTACATCCTATTCATCAGGACTTCTCATTTCACTTATCCCAGGCATTAACAAATATTTATTAGACATAATAAACGATTTTAGGTATAATTTGAGTGCCAGAAAAATGGGTTCAAACTTCCAGTGCGCCTCTAGGATTATGCTACTTTTTAGGGCCTTATATGCTTGCATTGCAAAACCAAATCCACTTTTCTAGATAGTTTAGAATATGCTCTTTCTAATGAGCATAGTTTAAAGGAGTTTGGAGAAAACACTTTTTTGAAAAATTTGATTAAAAATACCCATTTTTAGCACTTTTTGATAAGTCGTCAACTTTACCCTAGATTTGTGAAATAATGGGAAGCAATAGGTGAATGAAACTTTATATTCTAAGACCTTGTGTTGGTGAGTTGTGGTGTGCAAAGTTTCACATACATCCCACAATTACTTCTGGAGATATAAAAAACTGAAGTTCACACTTTTTTTAACCAGCAATTTTTTCGCCCAACTTTGCCCCAAATTTTCTATATAAAAATTACTCAGAAATCCTGTTCTTAATATTTTACTTTAAAGAGCTCTAAAAGTTGTATAAGATGGCCAAGTTTGTTTTCTTTCATGCAAATACTCCCAGAGATATATCATCTCAAAGTTACTGAAAATTCAAGGACGCACTATTGGAAGCTGTGCTATGGTCTTAAACAAGTGACTGTATCTCCGGAAGTATTGAATTTTTCAAACTGAAACTTTACCAGTGTTCATTGAGAACATGTGTGATTGTTCATACCAAATTTCATCAAAATCCATGAGGGTCATGTGGGAACTTTTCTCGATATTAGACCACTTGGCACGGAATGGCCCTTTTGCAGATGATATGGAGGAAGCAAGGGAGTGCTGAAAATCTCCGACCGGACCGGGAATCGAACTCGGGCTCCCTGCATGGCGACCCACAATGCTGTCCACTAGACTACGGAGGCTGACATAAAAAAAAGTCTTCGTGCCTCCTTCGAAAAAAAAAATAATTATGATAAACAACAAACACCCTAATGAATACTTCAAATTCCAAGAACGGAAAATTGAAATAGAAAAAGAAGTATTTCGGAAAATGAATTCTTTGGAATTCTCCTGAACGCAAAGCAATCCCTTTTATGAGGGTCCAAAATTAAACAGAGGAACTATACGCAGCATGATTGTATGTGCATGCGCATGGGTATTCAGTGACTTGAGGGAATTCCTACACAGCAGGTAGTGTAAACGGACTGCGACTAGTTGAAGGTAGTCTAAGAGGAAGCGTCAGAGCGAAGTGGAGCACCGTGTAAACGTACTGCTACAAACTGGGGAAGACTGCAATGGAGTCACAAGGAATGTTGGTGTAGGTGTACGGGGGAGGGAAGCCGTGAACCGAAAATGTGTATACGTATTATTTAAATGCTTCCGTAATGGGAGGGAGCCAACTTAGGATGAACCACTTTCAGGTCGGCCATCGACAAGAAGAAACCCAGAAACGATCGAGAAAGTGCGACAAATGCTAGCACAAGATCGGCGATTGATTTCGGAGGCCAGGGTTGCACAGGACTGGCAAATGGATGCTGCCCCTGCACGCTGTGCGACAATTCCTTGCGCAACAGATGGTAACTGTTCTTCAACACACTCCGTACTCCCTGATCTGGTTCCTGCGGACTTCCTCCAGTTTCCTACTTGACGACGGCCACGAAAAGTAAAAGTTTTGCAGACTTGAATGCCATGAAAGATGCCGTGACAGCCGTTCGGCGATTGATTCCACAAGAGGCCTATTTCATAGTTTCCAGAAGCTGTACGAACGTTGTCAAAAGTGTGTTGTTGCGGGTGGCTACTATTTTGATGGGCAATAAACAACATCTGATTGTATCATTTATTTTGTTTGTTGTCTGATAGCATTCGCCGAATTTTTTAGACGCAACTCACACACTTAAATTTTCCTCAAAAATCTCACCGTGCACTGGTGAAAACCGTATGAAAATCCGTTCAATAGTTCTTTAGTTAACGAGGACAGACAGACAGGTGCAGTGGGATGAATTTTGTACAGATGAATACGTACAGATAAGTCTGGCAGTTTCAATATTTCGCAGATTGGCCGAGCGGCGTTCAGGCGTCACTCCGGAGTTTAACCTTGAGATACATGAATTGGTTGCAAAAGAGGAAACCAAAATACAAGTTTTTATTGAAATTTACTACAATGCCGGAAATAAATATTAGTACACCCTCTTGGAGTTTTCCAAGATTAACTGTCGAAACAGTGCGTATGGAGTACATGAAACGGTTTTATATACAGATTGAAAATTCAAGTACTACTGAGCTATCAGGTGTCGTCCATTCTGAAAACACGCATAATATTACTACTCGGTGCAGCCTCCACGGGCAACCTGTTCACGTAATTCCGCAAGAGTCGTGGGCTGATGAGTCGCAAGTGTATCTTTCGTCCCATCACATCCCACACCTGTTCCATTAAAGTAATACCTACCGAAGAAGACTACGTCTGTTTGGGAATTAAGAAACGACTGCAGATAACACAAAAATGTCCAGTAGGGTGAACGCTATGCTAGGGTTGAGGAACTCGGCTACGGTGCCATAAGTACAGAGAACTGATTTGATTGGCCACACTGTACTTGACACGGGATGCGTGCTAGGAGCGGGCTGCAAAGAATTGGAAATTTCGCAAAAGGTCGGCGGTGTGGCGACACGAGCTGCCCAGGGCGAGAAGCCCACACCTGACGCTGGACGCCCAGCCGTCCAGTTGCTACACCGGTTCCAGCTGCCAACGCGCCGCTTGCGAAATTACACACGCCTCCTCGCCAAAACATTTGCGACTTTCCTTGCGCCCTCTAAGTTGTTGACAAGTCTGAATTGCGACATAATAAGTACCATCTATAAGAAATTTCATTGGTCAGTTTGTTTTTATTTAACCGTGTCATTGTGCATCAATCATTATTGGTCACAAAACTCTACCACAAAACAATACAGTACTTACATTAAAATAAATGATAAACACTTTTAAGACGTAAACAAATTTTATTCAAAGTGAGTGCGAGTTGAAAAATATCCCGAGGAAGGACTTTTCTGACATTTTAACTTCGTTTTATTAACGTACTGTGCATTGTACTCATGCGATGGGGCAGGGGATTGAGGGCTTGAAGCAGTGAATTCACCTCTTCGCTTTTTTCTGTTTTTTACCAAGTCTTGAAATTATTTTGGACTGACGGAGATGTGTAAAATGTAGCCAATCTTTACTTATGGATGTGAAAAAAGATAAATATTTCATTTTAGTGTGTCGTCCCCCAGACTTAAGTACGCCGCATCTGACGTATGTTGCCAGTACCGAAGTTCTCTAGTCATAATAATAATTTGCATAATTCCCTTTATAATTTATAGTAGGCCCGAAAAATGTTACAACTTCAATGCCACAATTCAAATTCTCGTCTACCAGAGCCATCATGCAACACCTAACTTCCCATCCCTACCCTTACCTGGCGTCCTTCTCCCCCTCCTCGCCATCCCCCACCTTACAGTCGAGATGGTTGTGTCGCTGAAGTGGCCGAATGTTGATGTGTTTGTATGGTGAATGTATGTGCTTCTTTTTCTGACGAAGGCCATGGCCGAAAATTTAAGTTGTGTGAATGTGAATGTCTCTTTATGGTGATTTGTTATCTAGCCTCCATTATTGACATTCCAATCGGATTTTCCATTGCTACAATTACACCTTTCTTATTATACTAGAGCGATGCTGCTTTTTTGTTGAAAATAACTGTATTATATACTTTTCGTGAACATATACAAGCATCTATCCAGCATCAAGAATTACGCAAAAAGACAAAATACAGTTGACAAGAAAAACTAATGTGGGATTTTCTTTTTCAAAGATTTAAATATTAGATAGTTTGAAATTGTACATTATCTTATGAATGACTACTTTGCGTCGCATATAAGTGAAGGAAAGAAAGAAATTATATAGTAAGCTATCAAAATGTTCCGAAAAGTCCATAATCGGTATGGTGATCATTATTCACTATCCGATGCCTTTGTCTCTTTCAGGCCCTGCACGCACGATTGTGCGGTTCTGGTTTTGCTCGCTTTGCTCTCTGTGATTCACGCTTGGAAGTTCGGACCTTCATCACACAACCGAGGATGGACTGTGATAACGTGCACAACGTGCTTTAGTTCCATGTCACTACACTGAGTGTCCCCAGCAGACGGCAAACTTCCAGTACACTTACAATGGCGGGAAGAAAGACTTTAAGGTGTTAATATCCCTGTTTCGACATATCCGCTCGGTTAGCCGTGAGGTTTAACCACAGACAAATATATACAGACGGGAAACTTCCGTAAGGGCCTGGTCCCACGCTCAGGGGTGCGGGTTGGGGGTGCTGAAGCAGTTCCGTAGATGTCCCACAGAGTAACATATACAGAGAAGCAGCACCCCCTAAACCACTGTCCTACGCTCCCCTCGTATTTCCGTAAGATGCGAGCAGGTGTCAGGCGGTTCTCTGGCTTAGTACCGGTAGACCACACTAGAGGCACTTCTGAGGGTGCCTCTTGCACGTCAGAGGGTAGCATGGAGGGGAGGCTGAGGGGAGAGCTATTGCCGCCTGCCATGACGCCACGGCTGTGTCCGGCTTTCTGCGTTTGAGGGGAGGTGGTGGTGGGGACAGCCGCTACCTGCTCTGGCCAGTTTTAAGGGCTGCTTCTGACCGCAGCGCCATCATGGGACATCTTACGGAACTGCTACAGCACCCCCCGCCCCATACCCCTGAGCGTGGGACCGGGCCCTTATGGAGGTTTCCCGTCTGTATATATTTGTCTGTGATGTTACTCTGTGGTCTAACGCACTGCTTTCTGGGAGGGGGGGGGGGTGTACCGGCCCAGTGGATTAACGAAGGGGGTCGGAGTGCCAGCCAGCCTAGGTGAATACCGGTCTGGTCCCCAAGTCCCGCCTCAGTTACACGATTCACAAACATTTCAACACTTTGCACTTTCACACATATAAAACTGTACGCATGCATTTAGGTACACATTTTCTCCTGGGGGTCATAAGGTGGCGACAGGAAGGGCATCCGGCCACTCCGTAAATATTATCACGCCAAATCCAAATTAACAAAGCTGACCCTGCAGGGAACATGGCTAAAGAGAAAGAGAATGCTTGTTTCGACGTGTGAAGCTATCATATCGGACAGCCAGTTGATTCTGTATATAATCCCGTGATGTTATTATGTCGTTCCTTTCAAAGGAAAGTTACTGTAAGATGGTGCACATCATAAAAATTTTGTAGTGAAGGCCCGTGACACACAATTGTGTGGGTACAAAATTTTTTATTTTCATTTTTCTAATGGATTACTGTACGTATTTTGTATCCTAAACACCCCTCTATATATTAATGTCACGTTACCTACAACAGCTGGTCTGAAAGGGCTATGCCGGTATTTCTCCTTGGGCTCCAGGAAAAGAATTATAGGACGTTGATGCATTTGGTAATAACGTTGCAGTAAGTTATTGTTGTTGATATTTATATCACCTTTGCCTAAGTAACAAGCTGGGATTGTTCCCATTTACGTTGTTAGCTGGGGTGCTATTCCAGTTCAGCAGAGTCTTGGATATTTGATACGTATTTGACAGGGTCCATTGAGCCAGAATTAAAATACGTGGTGTGGAGGGAAACGTGCTTGAAGCCAGTCCATGTAGTCGCTTTGTCCGTAACACTGTGTTTGCTGAGCGATGCCGGGCGTCGCAGCTCAGCACACCCGGTCAGAGGACAGAACACACTAATAAAAAATCTGAGTCAAGAACACGTCGAACAACAAACACGACTAGAGACCGCACGAAAATAGAAAAAAAAGGCTAAAGCTCCTGTCTTTTAAGCAGGATGTCCCATGTTCCAATCCCGCCCACAGCACGAATTTTAATTTATTGCCTCTCCTTATATTTAATAGCTTTCACAGTTGTTAAATAAAGCTGTAACGATGCGCGCTACTCTTCGTTGGTTCTTCTCCAAATCCTCTATCTTTCTCATCTGGTACGGATCCCACACTGACTATATAGCAACATAGCAACATTTTATAGCAACATTTGTCAAACGAGTGTTTTGGAAGCTATTTCCTTAAGTGATACTCTATAATTCCCAAGTATTTTTCCAGTCAATCCCATTGTAGCATTTGCATTACTTATGATTGATTTAAGGGGACATTCCGCTTCACTCCGTATGCATACTTGCGAATAGAATGACGAAAAAAATTAAGTACACCTGAAAAGACGACGTCGAGTTTTATTTGATGGCAGATACCAACTGGGATATAGTGGGTGTGCCAACAATGGTTTCAACATTGTTCGCCAAAAAGTAGCATAGTAATTTAGCTGCCACAGTTCCATCTGTGTGTGCCTTTTCCCCTTCCGTCCCAAATTATTTTAAAAATAGAATAAAACTCGATTGTACAACGAACACTTGTTTCTTCATCTTGCAGGTCTGATGATGGCAGATGTCAAGAACTCGTAATACATTAATTTAAATTCAGCGATCTAAACGGTGTTGATCTTATTCAAAAGAAAAAGTTAGTCGCCTGCGACTTTTTTTTTTTTTCCTCTTTGTGGACAGGATATTTTCGTCAGCGAGAAAGTTGTAGATAATTAAATGAACTCTTATTTTAACAACTTCTTTATAGCTCCCCTAGTTTTCTCACAAATTTGGAACCTTTCAAATTACTGGTTACTTTCAGCGAGCTCGCTGACCAGCGAGCACTGATTCTGTTAGCCTTCACCTTGTACTTTGTGTCGAATTTCGATAAACATTTTCTAATTTGGTGATACAATTTTTTGTATTTAATTATGACTTAATACTTTATTTTATTACTAACTAGCTGACCCACCCCTACTTAGCTTGGGTAATCTTTAAACTTCTTTAACTCAAGAACTGCAGAACGTATCATGATGCGGTTTGTTTCAATTTCTTCGTTATAATTCTGGGATCAACGTAGGATATATTAAATGTCAATAAGAAAATGAGAAGTAATTGAAATAAGAATAACTTAGAACGGTTTATCACTTCTGCACTGTCGCGACCTCTGTAGCGTAAACTATGAGACCTGTGCCAAAGTACATAGTATAGAATTATAGAAATCACAAGGATTAAAAAAAAGACCGCGAGATCATATGTCTAACTACAGATCTCCCACCATCACTATTAGTCTGAAGCCATCTAGTGCCAGTGCCGTAGAAGAGAAAAATGATAAATGTGGTTCACTCGCACATGCCATCGCGTATTTTAATGTTCAAATGTTTGTGAAGCTTATGGGACTTAACTGCGGGGTCATCACCCCTAAACTTACAAACTACTTATGAACTAACTTATACTAAAGATATCACAAACATCCATGTCCGAGGGGAGATTCGAATCCCAGACGGGGAACGGCCTCGCGCATCGTAGCATAGCGCTTCAATGCACTCCCCCGCTCCGACGAGGCTCGAGTATTTTATTTATATAATTAGATCTTTTAGGGTCCTGTAATTCTATACCACGTACACTGGCCTAGCTCTTATAGTTTAGGCTCTAGAGCTGACTAAAGGGCAGAAGCGCTAAACGATTCTACGTTCTTCTTTTTATTTTAGTTGATTCACTAGTTGCTATTGGCACTAAACATAGGCTAAGTTTATTGCAGTATTCTAAAGATGAAACTAAAAAAAAAAAGTGCATATGTTCGGTACTCTTCGAGTTATAAAAGGTTAAAGGCACAGAGAGAGGGTGTAAGAAAATTGCCTGTTGGAGGTCGTCAAAAAATCTCAAAATTCAGAATGCGTAATAATATACTCCAGTAATAATAATTTCGTTATTGAATGTTGCAGCAAATCACAACTAATGGGTCGCAACAACACTTTCGCAGTGAAAGTTAAAATTTTGAATAAAAAATGTAATTAATTAACTTGAAACAGTCACTGTGGTAATTAATTATGCTTGGCCCTATCTGACTTAGCATTGACTACAGCCTCCAACTAGCACCTCTTACGATTCACGAACAGCACAACTTCACTAATAAATGTGTCAGAATTCATGTAGTGGTGATGGCGTGTTCGTGCTATAATCAAAATCGTAATAGCAGATAGACTGATTGCAATGATAATAGCTCAGTACAGTGAAACTCCGTGGTGCAATGAGCTTTACAAATACTACAGTCAAAGTTCCCAATAATTTTGATAATATTGTTTAAAGCATTCAAGTTCCTTATAAAACTTTACGTGAACTATTTTTTTAATTGGTTCCAGTGCCTGGGTAGCGTACGCGTGTAACTGGTTGAGCAGAGTTTGGCATTTAACATATTTCATAAAATTACTTCCGTCAAGTCTGGTTAATCAACTATAATACTTTGACTACTGTTAGCCTAGTTACTTTCTACATAAATGAAACCAACTTTACTTTACGTGCAAACTCTCTAGCAAGTTAAAAGCTTTGGCATAATAATTGATTACATAACTTAGAACAGCACTGCACATTAATTACTAGTCTCTGTAGGTGTAACTCGTTTAGCAATTCTTTAACTCGTCTAGCAATTTCTTTATAACTGATCGTAATTACTTTAAAGAAAATGATTGAACTTGTTAGTCAATGTACAGGTTTGCCTAATCAACATAATCTAATAATGGTGATAATGGGGTGACTACAACTACTTACAAAATTAAGACTGGTTTCAAAATAAGTCATGTATAATTGAACCAAAATTCTGATTGGGTTGACACTACATTTACATGCATACAAACTAAAATGTTACAAAAGTACTCATCTGCTTTCGTCGTCTTCGTCGTGAAGTCCATACAAGACAGATATGATTACAATAGGTACTCTTACTGCTGGTTCAAAAATATTTTTATCGACAACTCTTTGTTCAGCTCGTCTGGCTGAAATCTCCATGCATTGATATCACCTCGGTACACCTTCTATTCTCCGTAATTACAATAACGATCACACTCGGTGACAATAGAATTGATAACCAAACAATTACTTTTCTTGCACACATGAAAAATCTTTACTCTAATCACTTTCGAGTATAAATAAACTTATATAAACTTATCTCGCTCTTCCTCCAATACATTAAACAGTACGCCTCTCATACTTATTGCAATTGCATTAAACTCGCGCCACACTGCGCCTACCGTGCCTCGGCACCATCAACAAAACATTTATGTGTTTACTATAGCGAGTCCGCTCCGCGTCTGCTTCAGCAGCGCGACACTCACAGCTACTACTTCTGTACCAAAGACAGTCTTTACAACAGGTTCAACATTTTCTCTGGCGCATTGCCAACTTACAGAATAAGAATGCCCGTGCATTCATGCGGATTTACACATATAGTACATGTTTACACTAAATGAATCAATATAGGAAATGTCGTTACATAAGAAATATATCTAGCATACAAGAAATGGAAAATACATGAAATAAACAAATTTAAGACAATATATGCATTACGTTAAATCGAACTGTAAGATACAGCGACAGGTGTACTCTTACAAGGGGAAATTGTTTCTATTTTATATAATAGTATGATTTGCTATACCTAGCTGAAAATTTGTAATTACTTATTGTAATTACTAATTGTAAAGAAAGGAACGCCTTAAACTATATTTGTTTCTTGCGTTTGGGATATTTATTTATTCTTTCCAATGCTACACGCCTTTTTTATTTCTTCCTTTCTATGGCACATGTAATTTTCTTTTTACAAAGGACAAGACATAAATGATACAATTAAGTATAGCAGTAATAATGTTATTGAAAAATGGCATGACGAATTTCATGAATATACCCACACTAATAATAGAAGAGAAATTATTTGATAAATTAATACAAAAACGGAAATAAATACCTTACGAGTAATAAACTACACTACAAGCTAAGTAGAGACAAATTACTTTAACAGTCAACTGCACAAGTTTTCTAATGTGGCCCTTTATAGACACCATTCTAGACACTCGGAACACCCTGTGCTTGCAGCTGTGGTCGGGTGGCGCTCAGCTGTGGCGCTCGGCACTAGGACGATTCATGCTCTGCAGCCGTCATGTTGGGGGTCATGCTCTCTGCCCAGCTTCATTTCACTGTCATTATAACGCCTCTCTGTGGTATTCTGTGCTCGCTGTGTAGGACCCATTACTAGCGTTATCTATGGCGTAGTATACCCTTAGCAGAGCCTGTTCTGTTGGTGGTGCGTATGGAGCTGTCTACTGCCTGTCGAATCTCTGCAACAGTTCTGAAGCAAGTGCCACGAAGTGGTTCCTTCATCTTTGGAATCAAATCAAAGTCACAGGGACTTAAGTCTGGGGAGTATAGTGGTGCTACAGTACTTCTCAGATCCATCGACCGAACAGAACAGCTACAGCTTGCACTGTATACGCCCACACATTGTCATGTAAAATGATGTGTGGGTTGCGCAGAAAGTGTTGCCGCTTTTCACGCAAAGCAGGTCGCAGGTGATGCTCCAAAAACGAACAGTAATACTATGCAATGACGGTCTGCCGTGGAGGAACGTAATGTGAAGTGACACCATTATGTTAAACCTCTTGCTCACAGGTGACTGTATTTCTCTCAAGTGTGCACACGCTGGTGACGTGGGACGGGCGAGTCCATTTGCTAGGAGGTAAGGTAGGATCTATTATTTTAACGACTGTAGTAGATTCCATTGCATAGTGTCACCACAGCAGTAATGTCACTATTTAAGTTCCAACTCGCGTATATTGCATACTAGCTTACACCTGCGGCTCCGCTCCCGTGTTGGTAGATCAAATCATACGTAAAAATGCACTCGTTTCGAAGAATCCAATCCCGAAATTCAACAGTAATTATTGTAATAATATCACAGATGGATCACTTGATTTAATGCGTGAAACGTCAAATCGATTTTTTTAAAGAGACGTATCAAAATTACACTCAGACATTGCCGAGGTGGGGTGGCTTGCGTGCCTCAGCGATACAGATAGCCGTACCGTAGGTGCAACCACAGCGGAGGGGTATCTGTGGAGAGGCCAGACAAACGTGTGGTTCCTGAAGAGGGGCAGCAGCCTTTTCAGTAATTACAGGGGCAACAGTCTGGTTGATTGACTGAGCTGGCCTTGTAACATCAGATAATGTGGCTTTGCCACACAGTTACTGCGAACGGCTGAAAGCAAGGGGAAACTACAGCCGTTATTTCTCCCGAGGACATGCAGCTCTACTCTATGAACATATGAAATAGTCCCCCATTCGGATCTCCGGGCGGGGACTACTCAGGAGGATGTGATCATCAGGAAAGACATTACTGGCATTCTACGAGTCGGAGCGTGGAATGTTATATCCCTTAATCGAGTAGGAAAGTTAGGAAATTTAAAAAAGGGAAATGGATAGGTTGAAGTTAGATATAGTGGGGATTAGCGAAGTTCGGTGGCAGGATGAACAGGATTTCTGGTCAGGTGAGTACAGGATTATAAATACAAAATCAGTTGGGGGTATCACAGGAGTAGGATTGATAATGAATAAGAAAATAGGAATGAGGGTAAACTACTATGACCAGCACAGTGATCGCATTATCATTGTCAAGGTAGATACGAAGGCAACACCGACAACAGTAGTACAGGTTTAATGCCAACTAGCTCTGCTGATGATGAGGAAATCGAAGAAATATATGAGGAGCTAAAGGAAATTATTCAGACAATTAAGGGAGAGGAAAACTTAATTGTTATGGGAGACTGGAATTCGGTAGTAGGACAAGGAAGGGAAGGGAAGATAGTAGGTGAATATGGTCTGGGCAAAAGGAATGAAAGAGGAAGCCGCCTGGTAGAATTTTGCACAGAACATAATTTAGTTATAACAAACACCTGGTTCAAGAATCACAAAAGAAGGTTGTATACGTGGAAGAGACTAGGAGACACCGGGAGATACCAGATAGATTTTATAATGGTAAGACATAGATTTCGGTACCAGGTATTACAGTGTAAGACATACCCAGGGGCAGATATAGACTCTGACCATAACTTGTTGGTTATGAACTGTAGGCTGAAACTGAAGAAACTACAAAAAGGTAGGAAAATAAGGAGATGGGACCTGGATAAATTGAAGGAACCTGGGGTTCTTAAGAATTTCAGAGGGAGCTTTAGGCAACAATTGACAGAAAAGGGGGAAAATAAAACAGTAGAAGCGGAATGGGTAGCATTGAGAGATGAAATAGTGAAGGCAGCAGAGGACAAAATAGGTAGAAAGGCAAGACCTACAAAAAACCTTGGATATCACAGGAGATACTAAATTTAATCGATGAAAGGAGAAAATATAAAAATGCAGTAAATGAAACAGGCAAAATGGAGTACAGACGACTGAGAAATGAGATTGACAGGAAGTGCAAAATGGCTAAGCAGGAGTGGTTAGAAGGCAAATGCAAGGATGTAGAAGAATGTATAAATAAGGGAAAAATAGATACAGCCTACAGGAAAATAAAAGAGATATTTGGAGACAAGAAAAACAGCTCTGTGAATATCAAGAACACAGATGGAAAACCAGTTCTCAGCAAAAAGGGAAAGCTAAATGGTGGAAAGAGTATCTAGAGAAGCTGTACGAAGGAAATGAACTTAGAGGCAATATTATAGGAAGGGGAGAAGAATTAGATGAGGATCAAATAGGACATACTATACTGACAGATGAATTTGACAGAGCCCTGAAAGACCTAAGTCGAAGCAAGGTCCCTGGCGTAGATGACATTCCCTCAGAGCTACTGAAGTCTCTGGGAGAACCAGCCGTGACATACCTGTTTCACCTGGTGTGTAAGATGTATGAGACAGGCGAAGTACCCTCAGACTTTAAGAAAAATGTTATAATCCCCATTCCAAAGAAAGCAGGTGCAGACAGGTGTGAAAACTACAGAACCATCAGCTTAATAAGTCATGGTTGCAAAATATTAACACGAATTATATACAGGAGGATGGAAAAGCTGGTAGAAGCCGACCTCGGGGAAGATCAGTTTGGGTTCAGGAAAAATGTAGGAACACGGGAGGCAATACTCACTTTACGGCTTATCCTATAAGATAGATTAAGGAAAGGCAAACCTACATTTCTAGCTTTTGTAGATTTGGAGAAGGCTTTTGACAATGTTGATTGGAATAAACTCTTTCAAGTTCTGAAGCAAGCAAGAGTAAAATATAGGGAGCGTAAGGTTATTTACAACTTGTACAAAAACCAGACAGCGGTTGTCAGAGTTGAAGGGCATGAAAGGGATGCAGCGGTTGGAAAGGGGGTGAGACAGGGTTGTAGTCTTTCTCCACTGTTATTCAATTTGTACATTGATCAAGCTATAAAGGAAAGCAAGGAGAAATTTAGAGAAGGAATTAAAGTTCAGGGTGAAGAATTAAAAACATTGCGTTTTGCCGACGACATAGTAGATACAGCAAAGGACCTGGAAGAGCAATTGAACGGAATGGACAGTGTGCTGAAAGGTGCATATAAGATGAACATTAACAGGAGCAAAACTAAGGTAATGGAATGTAGTGTAAGAAAATCAGGTGATGCTGAAAGAATTAGATTGGGAAACGAAGCAATAAAGGAGGTAGATGAGTTTTGTTACTTGGGCAGTAAAATAACAAATGATGGTCGCAGTACAGAGGATATAAAATGCAGAATGGCAATGGGTAGCAAAGCGTTCTTGAAAAAGAGAAATTTGTTAACATCGAATATTGATTTAAGCCTACGAAAGTCCTTTATGAAGGCATTTGTATGGAGTGTTGCCTTGTATGGGAGTGAAACATGGACGATAAACAGTGCGGACAGGAAGAGGATTGAGGCTTTTGAAATATGGTGCTATAGAAGAATACTGAAGATTAGGTGGGTGGATCGCGTAACCATTGAGGAGGTACTGAACAGAATTGGGGAGAAAAGAAATTTCTGGCATACCTTGACTAAAAGAAGGGATAGATTGCTAGGACACATTCTTAGACATCAAGGAATTGTGAATTTAGCATTGGAGGGAAGTGTGTGGTGTAAAAATCGCAGAGGAAGATCAAGAGATGGATACAGTAAGTAGATTCAGACAGATGTAGGTTGCCGTTCTTATGTGGAGATGAAGAGGCTTGCTCAGGATAGGGTATTGTGGAGAGCTGCATCAAACCAGTCTCAGAATTTTTTTTTATAATTTGACGACTTTCAACCACCATATCTTCCACCCCCTTATAGCTATCGGCATGGAACTGCTATGGTGTACAACGGGAGACTCCGGACAACAATTACACAAAGACCATCCGTTTGCGTTCTATAGTTTTCACTGCAGAGCGAAATATAACACAAACACACGCACGCACACACACACACACACACACACACACACACACACACACACACACACATATATATATATATATATATATATATATATATATATATATATATATATATATATATAGAATTTTATATACACTGATAATTTTCCATTCCAATATACTCCGCCCTTTTATCATTATCAACCCTCAAGTAACAATGCAACTAATAAAACCATTTTCAAAGAGTAAATATAATTTTTCAAAGATAATTATTGTTCCGTATTTCGCGTTATATTCTTCAAATTACTAAATATCTGTCAGATCGCTATAAAACCGTGCCTAAAACCTTCCTCAGGTACAAATATTTAAGTCTGCGTCTTGTCGTTCGGACGTGATAAGCTTACACCGAACAGACATTCACATTAATATATTTATATATATCCGATCGCCATAAAACCGTGCCTAAAGCCTTCCTCCGGGTAGTAGACATTAGTAACTGTACAAATTTTTAGCTCTTTATGTCTTGTGGTTCAGCCGTGATAAACGTACACCGAACAGACATTCACACTTATAGATATAGATATTGCAGTTGACTTGAGAATGGACAAAAAGTCGAAATGTACCTTGACTTTAGTTAACACGTGATAAATAATATAGAAATAATGCAGCACTAAATGGAATGAACATTTAAAATGCCATTGGCTGACTATGTGAACAGGTGTGAAATCATATATTCCAAGATAGTTATTCGCTACCTGTAAGGTCAAGTGGATGTCAAAATCAGTGCCTGCATTGCCACCGTGGAGACAGTGTGTTTTATAGAATTTATGTCTCACTTCTCTGATAACATAGAACCGAATGGTAAATTCGCACATCACTGCCACGAATTAAATCAACGGTGGAGCGCCGCAGTTATACGTCATTCACAGCGTTCTAGAGCGAGCAGTGTATTAATATGAAGGTGATACCTTCTTATTTGTGCCGACTGAGTCTTCCTTACTCTTCTGACGGCTTCCTAAAGCTGAAGTGCTCGACGTTTGTTTTTCTGAGTGGCGCGCTGACACGATGCAGCGGAAGAGCCGGTGTTACGCGCTAGGCTGGCCAGATGTCATTCGAGGTACAGAGTGTGTTGGCGTTCTTTCCACAGGTCCCGCAGCACGAGGCTGGCTGCCTCATGCACAACCGCAGGCATACTGACGACGACGCCTCCTGGGATGAAGAAGGTGTGGCGTACTGCAGTTCAAGATACGAGCCTTAAACGATCAGGCCAGCATTGCAAACAGCAAGACTCACTTGTTAAAAGTCTTAACTATTAAACACTAACGGTGTGGGAAACTAACACAGTTATCGTAAATATACGACTGGCCTAAAGGATTACACTGAGATGAAAGTCAGGCGATAGCGATATGCACAAATACAGATGGTGGTGGTATCAAATCAAAATCAAATTTCTGTATAGCTTATGGGACTTAACTACGGGGTCATCAGTCCCTAAATTTACAAACTACTTATGAACTAGCTAATAATAAGGACGGCACAAATATCCATGCCCGATAGGGGATTCGAACCCCCGACCGTAGTAGCCGTGCAGACCGTGACTGGAGCGCCGCAGTCCCCTCGGCCGGCATGGTGGCATCGCGTAGATAAGAGAGAGAAGGCCAATCATTTGTACTCTGATGACTCATATTGCGACTTTACGTACCTTCTCGTGTTGACCACACTATGTCATATTGGCCAAACGCAACATATATGGGCCTATGGACGGTCCAGCCGCGGTGGAATAACCGAGCGGTCTAAGGCGCCTCGCTGCGGAGCACGCGGTTGCTCGCTGTCGGAAGTTCGAGTCCTCCCAGAGGCATGGGTGTGTGTGTTGTCCTTAGGTTAGCTTACCTAGGTTTAAGTAGTTTGTAAGCTACGGACTGATGACCACGCAGTTTGGTCCGATAGATTTACAAACATGTGGACGGTCCAGTAAATAAGTTTTGGCTCAATGTAGTGGACGGCCCAGTATATGAATTATGGCTCGATGTAAAGGAGGGACGGCCGCCTCAGTTGCATGTTGCCTACTGGTCCAGGGCGTAGTTAATAGCCGAAGCATACGACTCGGCAGGAAACGTGCAACTGAGGCCAACCCTCCGTAACAAAGGAATGGACTCACCCTGCGCACAGTTCGAGAATGCGTTTCTGCACTCTTGCCGCAACTTCTTGTGCAAGCTGTACTTGTGATCCTTCAGTCAAACACTCTATGCCTAGGCAAACATGTGTGAAATAATAATGATATATAAAATACAGTAGAACCCCTCTAATCCGTCACCTTCGGGACCGGAACCATGGTTGAAACGAAAAAAAGGTCGGATTATCCGAAAAATCTAATACTTATCGCCAAAAATATTAAAAGACATTTAGTACAAAAAAGTTACACGATTTAAGAACTAAAAGACGTCTACAGTAATATAAAAAGATATTTTCTACACAGTGTCAAACAATATATTAACTAAAAAAACGTCTACACACACTATAATATGTATTGGTTTTAAAAGGAAAAACGACAAACTAATTACACTACTGTACTGTATTTACTGTAGAAACAAATCGGGCACCATGACGAGTTTTCCAACGATCAATCCAGCCTTCACTGGCGGTTTTATAGCGATCAGGAAATTTACTTTCGGCTTCCAGTTTTGTGTGCAAAACTATCGCTTTTTCTTTGAGAATCTGCCCGGATATTGGAGTTCCTTTCCTTCATTCTTGACAAAACCACACCCATAGTGCATTATCAAACAGTTCATGTTTAGTCTTTTTTAATGTTTTGCGATTCTTCAGAGTGTTTTCACCATCAATCCTAACTGTGTAGGATTCAATGTCTTTCCGATTCACCTTTGTCCAGTCTTTGCAGCACTGCTAATTTTTCATTTAGTGAAAGAGTTATATGTTTACCTTTGGATCGAGACATGAAAAACAGACAACTGTGCACACAATGAATGTATTAAGTACTGTAGAGAACACGGAATTAAGCAAACAACTACGTTTTTTCATCCCAACAAAGGATAAAATTGCACAATAACGTATAGTATAAGTATGCACTGCGATAGCCACCGTAGCAATGGCCCGACAGGCGTCCATTCAGTGACAAGTCGGCAATGGGTCGCGACCCTGACCATGGTCGGACTTACCGGAGTGATGGACCATCCAAGGTCGGATTAGAGGGGTTCTACTGTACAGGTAATCTGTTGTTGTTATAGTCTTCAGTTCGGAGACTGGCAGGTCTGAACCACAAGACACAAAGAGCTAAAAGTTTGTACAGTTACTAATGTCTACCCGGGGAAGGCTTTAGGCACGGTTTTATGGCGATCGGATAGCTATTTATCTATACGTATATTAATGTGAATGTCTGTTCGGTGTACGCTTATCACGTCCGAACGACAAGACTCAGAGACTTAATTATTTCTACAGTTACTAATGTATTCCTGAGGAAGGTTTTAGACGCGGTTTTATAGCGATCAGATGGATATTTAGTAATTTTAAGAATACAACGCGAAATGCGGAACAATAATTACTCTTTGAAAATTGTATTTACTCTTTGAAACTGGTTTTATTGGTTGCATTGCTGCTTGAGGGTTGATAATGATAAAAGGGTGGAGTATATTGGGATGGAAAGTTATCGGTGTTTATAAAATTCTATGTGTGTGTGTGTGTTAATATTTCGCTCTGCAGCGAAAACTACAGAACGCAAACGAATGGTCTGTGTGTAAGTGTTGTTCGAAGTCTCCCGTTGTACACCATAGCAGTTCCATGACGATAGCTATAAGGTGGTGGAAAATATGGTGGTTGAAAGTCGTCAAATTATTAAAAAAAATAATAATAAATAAAAATCGGACTGAAGGCCAGCAATGACGTTTGCGACTCTATAGCAAGGAGGTTACATGCAGCGAAACGTGATTCCACAGACCATATCTTTGGTCTATGCGTGCAACAATGTCTTCAGCTCTTTCTCTGTAAGGATAAGCATACGAATAAGGAAAAATAAGAATAAATAAATAAAGCAGTATAAACCATCAAGAGAAGACCCTCTGCTAACGGCATACTACGCCTTCCACATCGCTTCAACAGGTTCTGCACAAATCTATAGTTTTCTTCCGACATTGGTGGAATTTTGCACACTCTATCTCAAAAACAAGAGGAATGTCACTGTCTGTATAAAATTTCGTTCGGTGCATGGTGGAGGGTACTTAACTTACTGAATTTTACAAAATGCATAGTTTTCCTCCAATGTTTATGAATTTTTGCACACATGACCTTTGAACCAGGAGGAAGATCACTGGATACATAAATGTTTGTATGGTATATGACAGAGGGTACCTTGCAGAAAACTTCGCTGAGAGAAGGAAAGGTGGAAACGAACAGAGAGATGGGAGAGAAAGAGGTGGGTGCAGAGAGAGGAGGAAAGGGGAGGTGGACTACGAGAGTCTGGAAAAAATAAAAACCCGGGCAACGCCGGGTTTACAGCTAGTTAATTAAAACACGGGGTTTTATTCTGACGTTTGCTAATAATGGATAGGGTTGTTTGGTTGGGATAGGGGGACTAATCTACTGAGGTTATCAGTCCCCCGGTGGGCAGGGGAAGGAGTGAGGATAGGAAACGAGGGGAGGGGGAAAAATTCAGTCCGTGAAGTAAAGAAGGAAGGAAGACTGCATTAGCTTGGAGCCCCGTGCTCACCACGCACGTACTCAAGAAAGAACCGTGAGCCCCCTGGGGGGAGGGGGTGCTAAAGATGTTGGCAAGGTCAGATAATTCGGTGCTGCAGCGCGGAATAGCCTTGCTGCAGTGCACGCGACCATTGTTTGTCGGAGGACCGAGTCCTCTCTTGGGCATGGGTGTTTGCGTTATTCTTAGGATAATTTAGTTTAAGAGGGTTAGAACGTCAAGCGGTCCGACTTGAGACAGGAGAGGCACGACTGGATATTTTAATTACCACTGTCTGTACTTTTACAAATATACTCACAACATTTTATCGGCATGACTGGGAAGGATTCAGGATTCAAACTCATAAGCAGTGGCAGTTCATAATAATAATGAAATCATTTTTATTTACATGTGAAGTTTTATTATTTTTGCACTTAGTATTGGCTGCATTTGTTGCTATAGGTAGACTTTTCTTCATAAGCAAGAGAGATTCTTCGATGAGTTTTACACAGCATACAAACGATACTTACTCTAGTAAACTCTAGAATTTACTTAATTTATGAGAAACTGAATGAGTTTTTACATTTAAAATTGTATGTTTAGAAAAATTGAAATGTTATAGTTAACAAACTTAATTGTTATCACGGTTTTTAATATATTTGGAAAATTCTAGAGTTTCATACACCTATAAGTACGCTTTGTTTGTTGTGCAAAAATTATGGAAGGATCTCTCTTACTTGTGAAGAAAACTGTATCTATAGCAACAAATGCAGCCAATAAAAAGTCAAAAAATGTCGAAATTTCACATGCAAATAAAAATTATTTTATTATGTTTTAGAACTCTCATTCCTATGAGTATGAATCCTGAATCCTTCCCGGTCATGCTGACAAAGTTTTGTGAATTTATTCCTAAAAGTATAGACAGTAGAAATTAAAATCTCCTAAGTTTAGGGACCGATGACCACTGCGTTAGGTTCAATAACTTTACAAACATATTCGGTTGAATAATGTTTATTCGAACACAAATATTATCGACTGGAAATGGTCCTATACAAATAAAAGTAATAAATTAGAAATAAACATTTAAAAATTATCAATAGAGATGCTGTAACTGCGCCATGAGAATGTTAGCAAAAACTTCAACTAAATAATCGTTGATGATGCTCACATATTAACTCCATTTCGCGATCACACAACACGAATTAATAGTCAAAATACTTCAAATTTTAGCCTAGCATACATCAACATTCGTAAATTATATCTAGAATCACATACACTGTTAAATTATATTTCGAAACTGAATCGGAAGAAATTAAGGTTATTAAACCAGCAGACATTAGTCCACGGCAAAATTTGAGTCTCGACTTGCGTTAGAGTTCAAACAAAGTGTCTGTTTGTCGTGCAGATTCGAACACTGTCTCTATCGAATCACTATAGATAACTCCTTTCAAGGCGAGACGTAAAGTGTTCCTCTAGCCCCCAAGGAGCTCTGCAAGCCTCTTCATCTCCATATAAGAACGGCCACCTACATCTGTCTGAATCTGCTTACTGTATCCATCTCTTGGTCTTCCCTGCGATTTTTTCCCCATACACTTCCCTCCAACGCTAAATTGTTATAACATGTGTAATAATTTCTTAAATGAAGAGATAAAACTGTTTTGCTTTCAAGATGATAGCTTATGGTAATAATATACTTCTTGGCCCGTGTTTGCAGGTTAATCCTCGATAATATAAAGTCTGCTTTTAACGCAAACATACGTTTTATTGTATTTTTTACCTGTAAAGGTTTCAGTTTAGTGATTAATTATTTGTTTTTCATCTTGTCTACTATAAAAAAGTTTTGTAAAAAAATATTCAAAAGTTATCATGTACACATTTTCATTCATGGCAGTATTATGTTAATTGTTAATATCACAAAATACAATACAATGGCCCTGCTGCTCGCAACCCGTAGTGCTACTACTGCGGTTGCACTGGCATTCGCCTCGAAATATTCCGATCGATTCTGACATTCCAAACCTGTATGTAAAATGCGGGAACAGTACTTAAAATTGAGTTCGCGGTTGGATCTCGCTAATTTTGTATGACAATTGTATTTTAATCACAAGGGAAATGGACTGCACTTATGCTTTACTCAGTAATATACTGCCTCAAAAAGCAGGAATACAGTATCTACGTGGCAAATTTAAATGATAAAGTAGTATTAACAGTAACAGTTAAAATTTTTTCAGGTGTATTTTGCTGACCGTATTTTGGTGGGTGGCAATGGTAACGAGAGTAACGAGTAACGATACGTCTGTAACAATGTTCAAATGTTTGTATAGCTTATGGGACAACTGCGGGGTCATCAGTATCTAAAGTTACAAACTACTTATGAACTAGCTAACACTAAGGACGGCACCAATATCCATGCCCGAGGGGGGATTCGAACCCCCGACCGTAGAGGCCGTGCAGACCGTGACTGGCGCGCCGCAGTTCCCGCGGCCACCGCGGCCGGCGATACGTTTGTAACGAGTTCTGTTTCTTTTAGTAACGGATACTCATCTTTTCATTATTCTCACAGCTTTGCTCCACAGACATTAGATGAACTAAAATTTTGGCCTCGGTGTCTTGGATGAATGCTTTCTGCGAGACATCGTTCGTCATATCTACGTCACACACTCAAACGACCGTCACTGGTGTGTAGGCATCGCTGAAGACCACGGCCCGCCGTGCCTTGCAAGTGATCCCCTGACGGTTCCAGTCGAGCCGTGCACGTCCATCTTGTGGAATGACTGGAAGACGGGCTACAGACGTGCGTACCCGTAGTCCCACTTCCAGTACCCTGTTGCCAAAGTTCGTGTTGACACCTCTGGGTTCAGAAACTCTGTTATCTGTGCTACGGTAGCCATCATGGTGGACCTATGTGCTGCATGGATGTTCTGAGACTATGGGTTTGACAACAAGTATCGTTATACAACTGACGCACCATGTCCAACTTATGTTCCAATTCTCCGAGAGGACCATTCTGCCAATCGGAAGACCACAATTTGAGCCCTTTAAAATTCGCTCAGTTGGCTGTAGGAAGCACGGTTGGGACTCTGTGAAATGGCGCCTTTTTGCTTAACATGTCGATATCAGACTGAACGTCTTGGCTGTAAACATTCCCTATGGCTCTCTGGCAGCTAGGTCCCTTTGCTGTCTTTTGTCGGACGACGCTGAAACCAATATCAGTACATCTACGATCCCCCAGGCGGCATCTTCCATCATCGGATTTCAGGCGTACTTTTTTTTCGGACGTGTATGTTCAAACGAAAGTTCTAATAATTGGCTAAGAACTCCATGACACGACATAGTACAAATATGCAAGGAGAATGTGAAATGACGTCTCTGTGGCTGCCAGCGGCGATAACGTTTACAAGGTCTTTGGTGGAGAAGCGTGTCGGATTAGTGTGGGAGGCGTGGCAACGGCGAGCAGGCAGGTGTGTCTGAGCCACGTGAGAACCGCCGCACTGGTCATCTCGTTTTATCGCCTCCCTCTATGACAGCCTTATCAGGTATTAAGGACGCCCAGGGTTTATCCTCCGTAGCGGTGCAGATAATCGTTAAATGAAAACAATAGGATTAATGCTAAGCCTCGTTTCTAGAAAACTCCAACCTATCGATCTCGCGCGTCACACCTCTCAGATCGCACTCTGAGGAACAAATGATCACGTTCCGTTATTCACGCGTTTACACCGATGCTATAAAAGCTCGGTCATCTGCTGGAGTGAGCAATTCTATAGTGCCATACACTTAGGTTCTCATTTTAAGAACGTGAACAACACTGCAAAAATTGGGAAGTTGTTAAGGGACATTTTCTACGCGTATTGGTATCGGTGGCCTGCGGCCTATGGCGGCTCTGTATGTACGCTATTGGCTACCCAAAATGCAACACCTATCAGGACCGGAGGTATCACAGACTAATTTATTTTAGAGATCATAGGATTCAAAACACAGTCTCGTGTGAAATGGAGAAAATGATGAAATCATTATACAGTACTAGCTTAAACCCGCGGCTCCGCTCGCGTGTTGGTTGATTATGATAGATAATGCGCGAAACGTCAAATCGATTTTTTTAAAGGGACGTATTAAAAGAAATTTCTTTTTTACTGCTTTATTTATTTATTCTTATATTTCCTTATTCGTATGCTTATCCATACAGAGAAAGAGCCGAAGACATTGTAGCACGCATAGACCAAAGGTATGGTCTGTGGCATCACGTTTCGCTGTATGTAACCTCCTTGCTATAAGGTCGCAAACGTCATCGCTGGTCTTCATTCGGAATTTCAACCACCATATCTTCCACCCCCTTATAGCTATCAGCATGGAACTGCTATGGTGTACAGCGGGAGACTTCGGACAACAATTACACACAGACCGTTCGTTTGCGTTTTGTAGGTTTGCCTGCAGAGCGAAATATTAACACTCACACACGTAGAATTTTATATACACCTATAACTTTCCATCCCAATATACTCCACCCTTTTATCATTATCAAACTTCAAGCAACAATGCAACCAATAAAACCATTTTCGCCGGTCGCGGTGACCGAGGGGACTGAGGCGCTCCGGTCACGGTCTGCACGGCCACTACGGTCGGGGGTTCGAATCCCCCCTCGGGCATGGATATTTGTGCCGTCCTAGTTCGTAAGTAGTTCATAAGTAGTTTGTAAGTTTAGGGACTGATGACCCCGTAATTAAGTCCCATAAGCTTAACAAACATTCGAACATTTTTTGAAAACCATTTTCAAAGAGTAAATATAATTTTCAAAGAGTAACTATTGTTCCGCATTTCCGCGTTATATTCTTCAAATTACTAAATAGCTATCCGATCGCCATAAAACCGTGCCTAAAGCCTTCCCCGGGTAGACATTAGTAACTGTACAATTTTTTAGCTCTTTATGTCTTGTGGTTCAGACGTGATAAACGTACACCGAACAGATATAGATTGCTGAAGTTCCTAGATAAAAGCGATACTAAACATTTCAGCATTGAATCAGAAAGTGTCTAAATGTGTTGTTCGGGTATAGCAGTCCATGTTGCTTCCACACATTGACAAAGTTGGTGCGATGTAGCAGGTCAGTCGTTCCGTAATCATTGACCATAGGGCGAATCAAAAAGTATGCAACATTTTCAAGATACGAACATTTATTATACCACAGGGTCGTATATCAGGGACGCCCCCCCCCCCAATTATCCCCATTAACAATATTTATTAACAAGGTTAATATAAATTACATAAATCATGAAACAGTGGTCAATCTTATGAAATGGGAGTAACTTATAGTGGTTGGCAATACTTATTAACAAGGTTAATAAAAATTACATAAGTCATTAAGCCAGGTAGCGCGGAATTATTTTTGGTTTAATTTTTTTTCTGAAGCTTTTTATTATCCTCATACGTATGACTGCACGAGATCGTTGTAAGTGATTTTTTTATCACTTAAGTCCGGGGAGTATGGTGGATAATACAGTACTTCCCAGTCCCATCCACCGAACAGAGAAGCCACAGCTTGTACTGTATGCGTCCGCGCATTGCCGTGCAAAATAATGGGCAATGCCGATTCCCCGCACGTCTCTTGAAGACTTTGATGACACTGTCGTGCTGTACGACCTCTAGCACATTCAATCTTGATCTAACTCAATTGTGCCTATTTAGAAAACATAGTGACACCGTTACGTTAGACCCCTCACTGACAAGTGGCTGTTTCCATCGATTGTGTGCACGCCGGCGATGTGGGACGAGCGAGTCCATTTGCTCGGAGGTAAGGTAGGTACAGTAGTGTTGCCACTATTTAGGTTGCAACCCTCGTACAAGAATGAAAAAGTAAGCTCCTGTTCTCGTCCTTCTGGAATGACGTCAGCGCTATCTGGGTTGGATGATGCGTGAAGGTATCATCGTGGGAGACAGTCACACTTCCCTATATTGGTGAGGCGATTGGTGTGTTACTGGTGTGAAATTCGTGTCAGTTTTTTAAAAATAGCTGTATTTTTTATGATTTAATGTCAACAATAAAAAAAAGCTCGATCTCGGTGAAGTAAAAGGAGCTTCAGTGCAAATTATCATCTGAATACGAGCAGCAAAACTGATACGAAATATCGTGGAATGTCTACTTCAAATTACTTATCTTGAATCTTGCCCCGCTCCAAAAAATGCTATATACGTTACTGTTATACCACATACTCATACGCATACACCATTATACCACATAGACAACACGGGTATGACACTATGCAATATAATTTCTCTTTTCCATGCAGTCCTGAAGAGTCTGCAAACATTTTTCGGAACGGATATCCAACATTCCGATTCTGGATACGTAAAAATCACTCTAGTGCGCAGAGTTTATGCCGAAAGTTGCGACGATCAACTCTGTATCGTATTATCAAATGTTTCGTCGGGTGGGTACGGCAGTTAAAGAAAAGCGGATGAGAAAATTGAACGGCACACCGGTGTGATTTAGTTGCACGATAACGCAACACCGCATACGGCCCGCCAATCGGCACAGTGCTGCAGCAATTCAAGTACGAGCTTTCGGTATGGCAGTGTCCTCCGTACAATCCAGACCTAGCGCCATGGGATTGTCTGGTGTTCATCAAGACGAGAAATCATCTCAGTGGACGACTATTCCGTAACGATGAGGCGAAAGCAACTGTACTGTGTGTGTGTGACTGTAGGCTTTCACAATGTGGTCGGGCCTGATGGTCTTAGGGTAAAACGCTTGACTGGAAACTGAAAGAACACGGGGACGAAAGACTTGCACCAGACCAATGGCCCACACTAAATTATTATTATTATTAGTATTATTCCCGGTGTGTACTGCTGATGAAGTTCTCTCGGGTCTCCAGCTAGGTGGCGGCATTGATATACCGCGACGTTTTGGGAAGTGTCATACTACCCATCTTAGGTATAATTTTAACAATGGAAAAACCGATTGGAAATGTCAATAATGGAGGATAGGTAAAAACTCACCATAAAGAGGCTCGCTGAGCTGCTCAAAGGCACGAAAATAGATAATCACATACACACAAATTTTTGGCCATGGCTATCATCAGAAAAAGAAGCACTTACATTAACGCAATCACTCAGACAGCTATACACATACAACCACCATGTCCGGCCACTCCAGCGCTGGCCGAAAATTTAAGTTGTGTGTATGTGATTGTCTATTTTCGTGCCTTTGAGCAGCTCAACGAGTCTCTTTACGGTGAGTTGTTACGTCTTAGGTATGGTATGACACTTCCCGAAACGTCACGATATATCAACGCCGCCACCCGAATGGAGACCCGAGAGACCTTCATCTGCATCTGAATAGTTACATAAAGCGGAATAAAAATCAGCCGCAATAATAATAGTGCAAAGAATGAACAGATGACTATCAACAAAATATGAATAATACTACAGAGAGGCAAACGCCTTGCTACTGACGTTCATGTAAGCTTTTCTTCCCAGCCGCGGTGGTGTGGCCGTCCGCTCTAAGGCAACTTGTTGCGGAGTGCGCGGTTGCTCACTGTCGGAGGTTCAAGTCCTTTCTAGGGCATGGATGGTTGTGTTGTCCTTTGCGTAAGTTTAAGTAGTTTGTAAGCGTAGGTTTAAACTTACTAGTATAGCCTGTGGTCGAAATTCGATCAGTTGTGTTTGCAAAATTTTAATTTAACTGGAATTTATTAAAAACTGCAAATTTGAATTAAAAAAACTGTATTTAAAAGTTAAGAAATGAACATTACGAAGAATTAAAAAAAATGCATGGGGTGGGAGGAGTGGGAACCGAGCCCGTGACCTTAAGTTTGGAACTCCAAGCGCTAACTGACCTAATTATACCTGTACCAACATGGCACCTGCAACGGGTTATAGTGGCAAAACTTATGAAGAATTTGGAGTATCTTCCTAAAATTTGTTTTTCTTTTTACCTCTGTTAATGGCTACCTGCACACATAATTTTTATATTCGCAACTTCTATGACAAACCGCATTTCGAATTGTGTACGTTTCATATGCCTTCTTGTATCATAAATAGTAAAAATCTGTACCATCAGTTTCGTGTTAGTGTATTTATATAATGATTTTTCTTCCCAACAACGATTCATTTAGCTACTAAAAATGTTCAAATGTTTGTAGAGTCTATGGGACTTAACTACGGGGTCATCAGTCCCTAACTTACAAACTACTTATGAACTACTTACAACTAAGAACGGCACAAATATCCATGCCCGAGGGGGGATTCGAACCCCCGACCGTAGTGGCCGTGCAGACCGTGACTGGAGCGCCTCAGTCCCCTCGGCCACCGCGGCCGGCCATTTAGCTACTATATAGCAGTTTTTATATACCCTCTCCAGAATAATTTTCAATGAATACCAAGACATAAACTAGAATGAATATCTAAACTAGAAAATGTTCATTGTTACACTCTCTTCATTCACCAAGAAAATAATAGTGGCGGACATTACAGTTATCACATAGAAAAATCACAAAAATAACAAGCAATTACAAGGAGCCAAAAATAAATAAGAAACACAAGTTTTGCTTTGGATAAGTATAGACAGTTGAAAATTACCGAAATATCTTTTTAATAAGTCATAGTTGCAAAATGCTAACTCGAAATATTTAGAAACGAATGGGAAAACTAAAAGAATCCGATGTTGGAAAATATCAGTTTGGATTTAGGAGAAATGTAGGAACGCGCGAGACAATACAGACATTAAAACTGATCCTTGATAGATTAAGGAAAAGGAAACCTACATTTTTAGCTTTTGTAGACTTAGAAAAATACTGACTGGAACACACTCTTTCAAATTCTGAATGTAGCATGGGTAAAATATAGGGCAATTAGAGTTATGAACAACTTATACAAAAACGAGACAGCAATTATAAGATTCGAAGGGCATGAAAATAACGCAGTGGTGGGGCAGGGAGTATTCAAACTGTACATTGAACAAGCTGTGAAGGAATGCAAGGAAAAGGAATTAAAGTTCAGGGAGAAAAAATAAAAACTGTGAGCTTTATCGATGACATTGTGATTCTGCCAGGGGCAGCAAAGGACCTGGATTATCAATTGAACGGATTGTATAGTGTCTTGAAAGAAGGGTATAAGATGAACATTAACAGTAACAGAACAAGGGTCATGGAATACAGAGTAAGAAAATCTAGAATTAGATTAGGTAACGAGACAATAAAAATAGTGGATGAGTTTTCTTATTTGGGTAGCAAAAAGAGAAGTTTTGAAATCTAGTGCTACAGACGACTGATTAGGATTATATGGGTAGATCACGTAACTAATAAGGAGGTACTCAACAGAATTGGGGAGAAGTTTCTGGCATATCCTAAGAGAAGGGATAGTTGGTTGGGTACATTCTGAGACATTATGGAGCCGTCAGTTTAGCATTTGAGGGAAATTTGGGGAGGGGTAAAAATCGCATAGAGAGACCAAGAGATGAATACAGTAAGCAGTCTTATTCAGAGATGAAGAGGCTTGCACAGGACAGCGTAGCATTGAGAGCTGCATCAAACCAGTCCGCGGACTAAAGACCACAACAACAACATTGGAACTTCACTTGGAAGAGTCATTCATAGAGTACATGAAATTAATAAGTGTCTATGGAATTTATCTTTTATCCATTCTTAGAATGTTGTCAATTTATAAAGGATTGAAATGTAATTCTTGCGCATGGCATTTCTTAATCGGAACACAAAAACCATCGTACTAGCGAGAGTGCTGAGTAGAAATGAGTAATTACGAATGAAATACGTGTGTTAGTACGGTAAAGAAAATGCTGTCCGAAATAAATAAGGAACTAGGAAATTAAGGAGAGATCAACAGATAAGAGAAACGTCTAGCGCCTTATTTCGTTTAAAGATATCACTATAGGTACGTACATATCGCCCGCCAACAAGGAAAATGACTGACATAACTAAAAAATTCAGTACGTGGAAAAGCGACACTGTTCTTGTTGTGACGAATGATGATCTAGCCTATAGCAAATATAAAACGCTACTGCCCTTAGACAGACAAATTGCGAGAAATAAATGTGGCCTTTCCGTGCCCGTTAGGGCTCTTCCAAAATATTTTACAGTTATAAAGTTGTCGTTTTCCTTATTTATGTCACTTTTCTTGCCCGTATACAATATCAAGAAAAGGGCTCAAACGGAATTTAGTAAGTCTAGATCCGTCCATCTGGTGTATGAAAAACTGGGGACAAATCTATTTTTACTGTAACTAACGCAGCCTTCTATTTTATCTCCATTGTCACTATAACACTTATCATGAGGATCAGAAGTGTAACAACTTCATCGCTTCTGACAATTTACATTTCAGGAAGGAAGGAAGCTTGGAGTTTAATGACCCGTCGACGGCATGATCATTAGAGACGGAGCTTACGCCCGGAGTGTTTGGGTAAGGATGTGGAAGAAAATCGGCCGTGTACTTTCAAAGGAACCAACCCGGCATTTGCCTGGAGTGATTTAGGGAAATCACGGAAAACCTAAATGTGGATGGCTGGAGGTGGATTTGAGCCACCATCCTTCCGAATGCCAGTCCAGTGTGTTACCACTGCGCCACCTCTCTCGGTTACATTTCATTCTACTGTAACGATCTAACGCAAAATTGTACATTTTGCCCATTTTTAGTGATTTTCCCCACTGTAGTGAAAGATTTAAAAGAAGTATTTGCTTTGGAAAATGAAACAGCCGTTTTCACGCCGATATCTTTTTATTTTCTCCATAAGCGTATCGCACTTTATTTTAGAGCACCTGGAAATTACATTTTTGCTTACTGGTGTAGCCTCAACAGATTACGAACAGTTCAATTTATTTTAATCGAAATAATATAGGTCTCATGTTTATTATGATAAGCAAAAATGTAATTTCCAGGTGTAAAATACACTGATGATGCCCTAAAATAAAGTGTGAAACGCGTGTGGAAAAAATAAAAAGACTGCGGCGAGAAAACGGTTGTTTCAATTCCGAAAACAATTATTTCTGTACTTGCTGCGGAAGATGGCCACGCAAACAAACTTGTTATTTAAATGAAGGATAAATAATTGCGGCGTCTTTTCTTTCAGACATACCTGAAAGAGCAGACGTCGCTATGTGATGCTGCAGCTGTTCGTAATATAGATTTTAACTGGAGTTTTTTAAGTCTCAGCTGTTGTAGGTGGTGGGACAATACAGTATGGACATGTCGACCTCGGCACATGTTTTCATATGTCCATGTTTAAAACTATATCACCTAACAATAGCTGAAACTTAAAAAAAGTTAAATTCTATAAATGAAGGATCTCATTGTAACATTCGATAACTAAAGGTTAGGTATTGTATTTTCCCTCTGTATGTAATAGCAGTTACAGTGTTTACATTTCCTTTTTTGTCACTGGTTCTTCAGTTATTTTGTATTTTAGATACTCCCCTACCACGAGAAACTATGTGTTGAAATTTTGTACTCAACTCAGAATACAATGCAGCCAACAAATAAAAACTTCCCACTATGGGCTGAATCTAATTCAAGCACTGCACAACAATACGTCTTTGAGAGGTCGATTTCTCTTCGGGTAAGAGCGACAGCTGTGAACCGAGTTTCTAATGCCTGTTCCGCATTCGCCTTCACGCATGCTTGATGCTGAAAACGAAAGGACACGGTTTGTTGTTAACCGCTGACCGAGGTTAACCGCTGTTCTAGTATTCTGGGAGGGAATGACCTCATATATTCTCAACATAGCTTTCTCAAACAATAACAAATTAAACAAGACCATACATTTACTGGTGCCTAGGCGTTGCACAGAATATTTGTTTAAAATAATTGTAGTTTTGCGTATTGTGAGGCAACCAAAGACTACTACACTACATCGATAAGGCACATGGGAAAGTCAAGAGTTGACACTACGAGTTCCTACAGTCCAGCAACAGGCCGCGAAGCACGAGCTCTATAATGTGTGCGAATCCTGATTGGTCGAAGCATAGTTAAATTCTGGAAGTATACGGCCTGTAGACAAAATGTGCTTCGTGTTCATCCGGAGACTAGCGTGTGCTTCTGGTCAGTAGTGCTACTATGTAGCAGGCAGACTTCTCAGATTTACGACAAGGTAAATTTTACACAAATGATAATCATTGCTGTTATTACTAAGGTACAACATATAATGACTGTGTTTTATTAACGCTTAAATGATGCTTTACGCATTCAATACACTATCGTTTGAAACAACACCATAATATGCAGTAGAAATCGTCAAATTACATGCTATACGTTCAAATGTTTGTAAATCTAAGGGATTTAACTGCTGCTGTCATCACTCTCTAAGCTTACAAACTACTTACACTAGCCGCGGCGGAGTGGCCAAGCACATTGAGGCGCTAAGCTCCGATGCGCGAGGCCGTTCCCCGTCGGGGGTTCGAATCCCCCCTTGGACATGAATGTTTTTGCCGTCTTTAGTATAATGTAGTTCATAAGTAGTTTGTAAGTTTAGGGACTGATGACCCTTAAGCTTTACAAACATTAGAACATTTGAACTTAAACTAACTTATGCTAAAGACAACACACGCACCTACGCCCGAGGGAGGACTCGAGTCTCCGACGGCGAACAACCGCGCGCTTCGCGCGTTCGGCCACTCGACCGCAGTTACAGCTACATGTCTATATTGCATCACGAACACAGTTCAATAGATTATCCATAAATGTCGCTCAGTCCACCCAAAGAGATAAAGAACCATGAATGAGCAGTGCCCATGTGACGCAGTGGGTAAGACCGCCGATCAGTTCCAGGCTTAACACCAGGAAAGAAGTACACTACACTCCTGGCCATTAAAATTGCTACACCACGAAGACGACGTGCTACAGATGCGAAATTTAACCGGCAGGAAGAAGATGCTGTGATATGCAAATTATTAGTTTTTCAGAGCATTCACACAAGGTTGGCGCTAGTGGCGACACCTACAACGTGCTGACATAAGGAAAGTTTCCAACCGATTTCTCATACACAGACAGCAGTTAACCGGCGTTGCCTGGTGAAACGTTGTTGTGATGCCTCGTGTAAAGAGGAGAAATGCGTACCATCACGTTTCCGACTTTGCTAAAAGTCGGATTGTAGCCTATCGCGATTGCGGTTTATCGTATCGCGACATTGCTGCTCGCGTTTGTCGCGATCCAATGTCTGTTAGCAGAATATAGAGTCGGTGGGTTCAGGAGGGCAATACGGAACGCCGTGCTAGATCCCAACGGATTCGTATCACTAGCAGGCATCTTATCCGCATGGCTGTAACGGATCCTGCAACCACGTCTCGATCCCTGAGTCAACAGATGGGGACGTTCGCAAGACAGCAACCATCTGCACGAACAGTTGGACGACGTTTGCAGCAGCATGGACTATCAGCTCGGTTACCCTTGACGCTGCATGCCAGACAGGAGCACCTGCGATGGTGTGCGCAACGACGAACCTGGATACACGAATGGCAAAACGGCATTTTTGGTTGATTCCAGGTTCTGTTTACAGAATCATGATAATCGCATCCGTGTTTGGCGACATCGCGGTGAACGACATTGGAAGCTTGTATTCGTCACCGCCATTCTGGCGTATCACTGGGCGTCACGGTATGGCGTGCTATTGGTTGCACGTCTCGGTCACCTCTTATTCGCATCGAAGGCACTTCAAACAGTGGCCGTTACATTTCTGGTGTGTTACGACCCGTGGCTCTAACCTTCAGTCGATCCATGCGAAACCCTACATTTCAGCAGGATAATGCACGACCACATGTTGCAGGTCATGTACAGGCCTTTCTGGATATGGAAAATGTTCGACTGCTGCCCTGGCCAGCACGTTCTCCAGATCTATCACCAACTGAAAACGTCTGGTCAATTGTAGCCGAGGAATTGGCTCGTCACAATACGCCAGGCACTACTGTTGGACTGTGGTATCGTGTTGAAGCTGCATGGTCATATGTACCAGTACACGCCATCCTAGCTCTATTTGACTCAATGCCCAGGCGTATCAAGGCCGTTATTACGGCCAGAGGTGGTTGTTTTGGGTACTGATTTCTCAGTATCTTTGCCCCCAAATTGCGTGAAAATGTAATAATATGTCAGTTCTAGTATAATATGAAACTGCCTGGCAGATTAAAATTGTGTGCCGGAACCGGGACTCGAACCTGGGACCTTTGCCTTTCGCGGGCAAGCGCTCTACCGACTGAGCTACCCCGACACGACTCACGATGCCGCCTCACAACTTTACTTCCGCCAGTACCTCGCCTCCTACTTTCCAAACTTCACAGAAGCTCTCTTGCAAACACGCAAGACTAGCACTCCTGGAAGAAAGGATATGGTGGAGACATGGCTTAGCCACAGCCTAAGGGATGTTTCCAGAATGAAACTTTCACTCTGCAGCGGAGTGTGCGCTGATATGAAACTTCCTGGCAGATTAAAATTGTTTCATATCAGCGCACACTCCGCTGCAGAGTGAAAGTTTCATTCTGGAAACATCCCTTAGGCTGTGGCTAAGCCATGTCTCCACCATATCCTTTCTTCCAGGAGTGCTAGTCTTGCGTGTTTGCAAGAGAGCTTCTGTGAAGTTTGGAAAGTAGGAGGCGAGGTACTGGCGGAAGTAAAGTTGTGAGGCGGCATCGTGAGTCGTGTCGGGGTAGCTCAGTCGGTAGAGCGCTTGCCCGCGAAAGGCAAAGGTCCCAGGTTCGAGTCCCGGTTCCGGCACACAATTTTAATCTGCCAGGAAGTTTCATATCAGCGCACACTCCGCTGCAGAGTGAAAGTTTCATTCTGGAAACATCCCTTAGGCTGTGGCTAAGCCATGTCTCCACCATATCCTTTCTTCCAGGAGTGCTAGTCTTGCGTGTTTGCAAGAGATCTTCTGTGAAGTTTGGAAAGTAGGAGACGAGGTACTGGCTGAAGTAAAGTTGTGAGGCGGCATCGTGAGTCGTGTCGGGGTAGCTCAGTCGGTAGAGCGCTTGCCCGCGAAAGGCAAAGGTCCCAGGTTCGAGTCCCGGTTCCGGCACACAATTTTAATCTGCCAGGAAGTTTCATATCAGCGCACACTCCGCTGCAGAGTGAAAGTTTCATTCTGGAAACATCCCTTAGGCTGTGGCTAAGCCATGTCTCCACCATATCCTTTCTTCCAGGAGTGCTAGTCTTGCGTGTTTGCAAGAGAGCTTCTGTGAAGTTTGGAAAGTAGGAGGCGAGGTACTGGCGGAAGTAAAGTTGTGAGGCGGCATCGTGAGTCGTGTCGGGGTAGCTCAGTCGGTAGAGCGCTTGCCCGCGAAAGGCAAAGGTCCCAGGTTCGAGTCCCGGTTCCGGCACACAATTTCAATCTGCCAGGAAGTTTCATATCAGCGCACACTCCACTGCAGAGTGAAAGTTTCATTCTGGAAACATCCCTTAGGCTGTGGCTAAGCCATGTCTCCACCATATCCTTTCTTCCAGGAGTGCTAGTCTTGCGTGTTTGCAAGAGAGCTTCTGTGAAGTTTGGAAAGTAGGAGGCGAGGTACTGGCGGAAGTAAAGTTGTGAGGCGGCATCGTGAGTCGTGTCGGGGTAGCTCAGTCGGTAGAGCGCTTGCCCGCGAAAGGCAAAGGTCCCAGGTTCGAGTCCCGGTTCCGGCACACAATTTTAATCTGCCAGGAAGTTTCATATCAGCGCACACTCCACTGCAGAGTGAAAGTTTCATTCTGGAAACATCCCTTAGGCTGTGGCTAAGCCATGTCTCCACCATATCCTTTCTTCCAGGAGTGCTAGTCTTGCGTGTTTGCAAGAGAGCTTCTGTGAAGTTTGGAAAGTAGGAGGCGAGGTACTGGCGGAAGTAAAGTTGTGAGGCGGCATCGTGAGTCGTGTCGGGGTAGCTCAGTCGGTAGAGCGCTTGCCCGCGAAAGGCAAAGGTCCCAGGTTCGAGTCCCGGTTCCGGCACACAATTTTAATCTGCCAGGAAGTTTCATATCAGCGCACACTCCGCTGCAGAGTGAAAGTTTCATTCTGGAAACATCCCTTAGGCTGTGGCTAAGCCATGTCTCCACCATATCCTTTCTTCCAGGAGTGCTAGTCTTGCGTGTTTGCAAGAGAGCTTCTGTGAAGTTTGGAAAGTAGGAGGCGAGGTACTGGCGGAAGTAAAGTTGTGAGGCGGCATCGTGAGTCGTGTCGGGGTAGCTCAGTCGGTAGAGCGCTTGCCCGCGAAAGGCAAAGGTCCCAGGTTCGAGTCCCGGTTCCGGCACACAATTTTAATCTGCCAGGAAGTTTCATATCAGCGCACACTCCGCTGCAGAGTGAAAGTTTCATTCTGGAAACATCCCTTAGGCTGTGGCTAAGCCATGTCTCCACCATATCCTTTCTTCCAGGAGTGCTAGTCTTGCGTGTTTGCAAGAGAGCTTCTGTGAAGTTTGGAAAGTAGGAGGCGAGGTACTGGCGGAAGTAAAGTTGTGAGGCGGCATCGTGAGTCGTGTCGGGGTAGCTCAGTCGGTAGAGCGCTTGCCCGCGAAAGGCAAAGGTCCCAGGTTCGAGTCCCGGTTCCGGCACACAATTTTAATCTGCCAGGAAGTTTCATATCAGCGCACACTCCGCTGCAGAGTGAAAGTTTCATTCTGGAAACATCCCTTAGGCTGTGGCTAAGCCATGTCTCCACCATATCCTTTCTTCCAGGAGTGCTAGTCTTGCGTGTTTGCAAGAGAGCTTCTGTGAAGTTTGGAAAGTAGGAGGCGAGGTACTGGCGGAAGTAAAGTTGTGAGGCGGCATCGTGAGTCGTGTCGGGGTAGCTCAGTCGGTAGAGCGCTTGCCCGCGAAAGGCAAAGGTCCCAGGTTCGAGTCCCGGTTCCGGCACACAATTTTAATCTGCCAGGAAGTTTCATATCAGCGCACACTCCGCTGCAGAGTGAAAGTTTCATTCTGGAAACATCCCTTAGGCTGTGGCTAAGCCATGTCTCCACCATATCCTTTCTTCCAGGAGTGCTAGTCTTGCGTGTTTGCAAGAGAGCTTCTGTGAAGTTTGGAAAGTAGGAGGCGAGGTACTGGCGGAAGTAAAGTTGTGAGGCGGCATCGTGAGTCGTGTCGGGGTAGCTCAGTCGGTAGAGCGCTTGCCCGCGAAAGGCAAAGGTCCCAGGTTCGAGTCCCGGTTCCGGCACACAATTTTAATCTGCCAGGAAGTTTCATATCAGCGCACACTCCGCTGCAGAGTGAAAGTTTCATTCTGGAAACATCCCTTAGGCTGTGGCTAAGCCATGTCTCCACCATATCCTTTCTTCCAGGAGTGCTAGTCTTGCGTGTTTGCAAGAGAGCTTCTGTGAAGTTTGGAAAGTAGGAGGCGAGGTACTGGCGGAAGTAAAGTTGTGAGGCGGCATCGTGAGTCGTGTCGGGGTAGCTCAGTCGGTAGAGCGCTTGCCCGCGAAAGGCAAAGGTCCCAGGTTCGAGTCCCGGTTCCGGCACACAATTTTAATCTGCCAGGAAGTTTCATATCAGCGCACACTCCGCTGCAGAGTGAAAGTTTCATTCTGGAAACATCCCTTAGGCTGTGGCTAAGCCATGTCTCCACCATATCCTTTCTTCCAGGAGTGCTAGTCTTGCGTGTTTGCAAGAGAGCTTCTGTGAAGTTTGGAAAGTAGGAGGCGAGGTACTGGCGGAAGTAAAGTTGTGAGGCGGCATCGTGAGTCGTGTCGGGGTAGCTCAGTCGGTAGAGCGCTTGCCCGCGAAAGGCAAAGGTCCCAGGTTCGAGTCCCGGTTCCGGCACACAATTTTAATCTGCCAGGAAGTTTCATATCAGCGCACACTCCGCTGCAGAGTGAAAGTTTCATTCTGGAAACATCCCTTAGGCTGTGGCTAAGCCATGTCTCCACCATATCCTTTCTTCCAGGAGTGCTAGTCTTGCGTGTTTGCAAGAGAGCTTCTGTGAAGTTTGGAAAGTAGGAGGCGAGGTACTGGCGGAAGTAAAGTTGTGAGGCGGCATCGTGAGTCGTGTCGGGGTAGCTCAGTCGGTAGAGCGCTTGCCCGCGAAAGGCAAAGGTCCTAGGTTCGAGTCCCGGTTCCGGCACACAATTTTAATCTGCCAGGAAGTTTCATATCAGCGCACACTCCGCTGCAGAGTGAAAGTTTCATTCTGGAAACATCCCTTAGGCTGTGGCTAAGCCATGTCTCCACCATATCCTTTCTTCCAGGAGTGCTAGTCTTGCGTGTTTGCAAGAGAGCTTCTGTGAAGTTTGGAAAGTAGGAGGCGAGGTACTGGCGGAAGTAAAGTTGTGAGGCGGCATCGTGAGTCGTGTCGGGGTAGCTCAGTCGGTAGAGCGCTTGCCCGCGAAAGGCAAAGGTCCCAGGTTCGAGTCCCGGTTCCGGCACACAATTTTAATCTGCCAGGAAGTTTCATATCAGCGCACACTCCGCTGCAGAGTGAAAGTTTCATTCTAGTATAATATATTTGTCCAAGGAATACCCGTTTATCATCTGAATTTCTTCTTGGTGTAGCAATTTAATGGCCAGTAGTGTACTTGTGTTGCTGTAGTACTGCTATGCCTAATTCCGAAGTTTTATCGTATCCACATTGTTAGCTCGTTGTGAACCAAAGCGATATTGTTCGGACGTGGAGGAAGTACAGAGATACAGGAACTGTCCATGACTTGCTTCGCTGTGACCATCTTAAGGCAACTACAACAGATGATAACCGCTACTTACGGATTTCAGCTTGGAGAAAGCAAGGGAGGAACGCCAGCATGTTTAATAATGTTTTTTGTACAGTCACAAGATGTCGTGTTTTGACTCGAATTGTATGTAATAGGCTGCATGATATGGAACGTATCTCCCGACGTCTATGATTGAGGTCCAGCTTTGACACCTAGACACCGTGCAGCACAGTACTGATGGGCCCAACGGCTTGCTGAATGGACTCGTCACAATTGGTATCAGGTGCTATTCTCAGATGAGACTCGCATTGCCTTCAACCAGACAATCGTCGGAAACGATTTTGGAGGCAGCCTGGTCAGCCCGAACGTCTTACACCAACCGTCCAGCGAGTGCAGCAATGTGGTGGTTTCCTGATGTTGGGGCTGTGGCCACCGTACGCCGCTGGTGGTCGCAGAAGGCAATCAAACGGCTATTCGGTACAGGGATGACATCATCCGACGTGTAGTGCACCCAAATCGATAGCATTTCGGTGATTGATTCGTGTTAATGGTCGACAATTCTTGCTCACATCGTGCACATCTTCGTGATAACGACATCGAATGTTCTCCGTCGCATAAACCCTATCGAACATGCCTAGGATGCACTGAAAGGAGAGATCTGTGCAGAATCAGTGTCCAGAAGTGAGACCATC
Source organism: Locusta migratoria (assembly GCA_026315105.1). Lineage (NCBI taxonomy): Eukaryota > Metazoa > Arthropoda > Insecta > Orthoptera > Acrididae > Locusta > Locusta migratoria. Next base: position 279,144,179 of record CM048747.1, on the reverse strand, counting down.
TAGACCAACAGTCCCTTGATGATCTAGTGGACAGTATGCCACGACAAATACAGGCTAGCATGAGTGCAAGAGGACTTGTTATCGAGTATTATGGTACTGGTGTAGGATGGAATCTGGAAAAAAATTCAGATTGTTCAGATTATTGTCCTACTACTTCTCAATTTCTGTTTTCAAGAACAATAAAGAGAACTAAAATGTTTTTATGTGAAGGGTCATGAGCCCCTTGAATCGTTGTGATGTAGCCCTTTTTTCAAAGTTTGCTCGCACATACTATTACCAGCCATAGCAACTGCGACTGAATTGCATAGTACTCATACTCACTCCAATGCGCATTCAATTTCTAGTCATTGGCTGTGCAAACGCTACAGTCTTCAACAGTTCTGTAATGTACTTCATGTGTACTGGTAGTAATAAGTACTTTTGTTACTCACTACAAATCTTTGAAAAGTTCAGAAACTTTTGTAAGCTTGTGCGATATGTATCATATATTCTAAACAACACGTACAAATGTAGGCTTCGTTGGTTTATAATGCTGTTGAAATGTTCTCCGACTTCAATCCGAGTGGCTGTGTTCAAATTCCGCGACGTTTCGATGATTGTCTTTTCATCGTCTTTTGGCGAAGATAGAAGTCCCAGAAGATTTCAACAAGACGTACATATTTTGTTCAGTAGACAGGAAGTCTTTTATGAATACTGATTTCCGCGGTGGATCGTGGCAGTGTTAACAGGCTGTCGAATAAATACCACGAGTGTGTTACTGCAGCAGCTGACGCCAGAAAAGACCTAGATAATGTATGACTGCTGACCTTGCTTGTGGCAGCATCAATTCATTCATTAACTAAAGGCTATTACCGATTTAGCCCCGTACCTCTCTTTATTGCTACCCTCTTCAATAACTGATAGGATTTTAGGCCCATTTCTTCTTTTATATTGTGAAAAAGTTACTCTTTTGCTTCAAATGTATTCTTTAAGAACAGGTTATATCTCTATACGTCCTATCATTTTTGCTTTTCTTCTTCCAATATATTTTACCAATGTTCTGTTCTCAATCTTGTCAATGATCATTACTTTTTCTATCCACCCATCTGGTTTTGTTCATTCTTCTCCAAATTCACATTTCCATTGACTCCAATCTCTTTTTCTCTGCCTTTCTCAGAGTTCATGATTCACATTCGTGCATGAAGAGACTCCAAACATAAGTTTTGACAATTTTCCCCTAATTTCCAGTCTTATATGGTTGACTGTAAGTAACTTCATTTTATTTTGGAAAGCTTGCGTTGCCAAGGCTATTCTTCTCTTTATATCTGTAATACATTTATTGTCTTCTGTGACTGTACTCCCCAAATAACAGAAGCTCACAATCTGTTCCAGAACGTTATCTTCTGGTTTGATATCGACTTTACAATATTCTTTCTTCTTCTCCGCGGCCACAGTTTTTGTTTCCTTCTTACTTATTATTAAATTAAATTCTCGAAGTGTTTTGGCGGCAACATTATTTCTTTTACTGATTCACATCAACGGCAACACGGATTCAGTATCTGTGTCCCGTTAATTTTAATTCATTTCGTTATTCTTTTCACTCTTTCAGTACATTTTTCAAAATATAAGTTAAACAAATATGGGGATGTAGGCGTCCTTGCCTTATTCCCCCCCCCCCCTTTTTTTTCTGTACACCATTCAACTCTATCCCTGTTTCTGGCCTCATTAGGGCTAGTATTGCCTTTCTAGTTCCCTTTCCAGATATGAATCCGAATCCTATTTTGCCTCAATTTTCTACTTGATTTGATTTTGTATTATGTTTAATATGATTTTGGAAATATGGCATAATAAGGACAAAAATTCTACAGTCCAGAGCATTTCCTTTTTCAAAAATTATTGCTGTTTTACTGTTTAGTAAAACTGAAGGTGGTTCTGTTCCTGTTTCACAGTACTTTTTGATAAATTTATATAAGTACCTTTTTGTTGTTCTCCTACTTCCTTCATTTTTTTCTGCTGGGATGTTATCTATGCCTGTTGCTATGCTATTATTTAAGGCGTTCAAAGCATTGTTAAATTCCTCATCAGAGATACCGGTAATATCATCAGCATTTTTTAAATAATCCATGTTGGCATGATCTGTGTTTCCTGTAAGCTTGTTAGCTGATATGATTCATTGAATGGTATGTTATCGCTAAATGATAAATGGACTGCTGTTGTGTGCTTTCCGTAACCGAACTATTCGCAGTAGCGAATTTATTACAGTTCCACCGTATTAGGTATGGATGTTTTACCAAGTGGTGACATATGAAGATTTGTGCGGAACCGGGACTCGAACCCGCGAAAGTGGAAAACCCGGGTTCGAGTCCCGGACCGGCACAATTTTTTTGTTTAATGTCACCATTTGGTAAAACATCCATACCTAATACAGTGGAAATGCAAGAAATTCGCTATTGCACCATGCACCATGCATGGAATATGCTAGTGTGGTGGGGCTCGAAGCGGCGATGCCTGGTCTGAATCTGACACTTCAATGGAAAATGTTATCGTCGCACGGGAGTAACCGCGTGGTCTGGAGTGCCATGTCACGTATCTCGCGACCTCCCGCGTTGAGATTCAAGTCCTCCCTCGCGCATGGGTGAATGTGATTTGTCCTTAGGTTAGTTTAAGTAGTTTGTAAGCCTAGGAGACTGATGACCACAGTAGTTTGGTCGTGTAGAATTACAAAAATTTTAACATTTGAAGATACTATCGCTGCCTGAAGGATGGGAAAGCTGGTAGAAGCCGACCTTGGGGAAGATCAGGAACACGGGAGGCAATACTCACTTTACGACTTATCCTAGAAGGTAGATTAACGAAAGGCAAATCTACATTTCTAGCTTTTGTAAATTTGGAGAAGGCTTTTGACAATGTTGATTGGAATAAACTCTTTCAAGTTCTGAAACAAGCAGGAGTAAAATATAGGGAGCGTAAGGTTATTTACAACTTGTACAAAAATCAGGCAGCGATTGTCAAAGTTGAAGGGCATGATAGGGTTGTAGCCTTTCCCCAATGTTGGAAAACAAGGAGAAATTTGGAGAAGAAATTAAAGTTCAGGGTGAAGAAATAAAAACATTGACAGAATTACAATGTCATCGGCAAACTGCAGAGACAGCAAAGGACCTGGAAGAGCATTTGAACTGAATGGACAGTGTGCTGAAAGGTGCATATAAGATGAACATTAACAAGAGCAAAACAAGGTAGTGGAGTGCAGTCTAAGAAAATCAGGTGGTGCTGAACGAATTAGATTAGGTAACGAAACAATAAAGATGGTAGATGAGTTTTATTACTTGGACAGTAAAATAACAAATGATGGTCGCAGTACATAGGATATAAAATGCAGAATGGCAATGGGTAGAAAAGCGTTCTTGAAAAAGAGAAATTTGTTAACTTCGAATATTGATTTAAGCCTAAGGAAGTCCTTGCTGAAGGCATTTGTGTGGGAGTGAAACATGGACGATAAACTGTGCGGACAGGAAGAGGATAGAGGCTTTTGAAATCTGGTGCTACAGAAGAATGCTGAAGATTAGGTGGGTTGATCGCGTAACTAATGAGTACGTACTGAACAGAATTGGGGAGAAAAGGAATTTCTGGCATACCTTGACTAAAAGAAGGGATAGATTGATAGGACACATTCTTAGACATCAAGAAATCGTGAATTTAGCGTTGGAGAGATTGTTTGGGATAAAAACCGCAGACGAAGACGAAGAGATGGTTACAGTAAGCAGATTCAGACAGATGTAGGTTGCCGTTCTTATGTGGAGTTGAAGAGGCTTGCTCAGGATAGGGTATTGTGGAGAGCTGCATCAAACCAGACTCAGGACTGAAGACCATAACAATCGCTTCCTGAATTCAGATGACGCAGGGAGGAGAGGTAGCTTGGTGAAGTTCCTGATAATTCAATACTTCTCCGACATCCTGGGCGTAACTCTACTTCCGTCCAGTGATTCATGTATTATTGTATCTGCCACTGTTGATAAGAAAAGAAAATGTTTGTTAAGCTTAAGGGACTTAACTACGGGGTCATCAGTCCCTAAACTTACAAACTACTTATGAACTACCTACAACTAAGGACGGCACAAATATCCATGCCCGAGGGGGATTCGAACCCCCCACCGCAACGGCCGTGCAGGCCGTGACTGAAGCGCCTCAGTCTCCTCGGCCACAGCGGCCGGCCACTGTTGATCACTGAGTCTTATATAGGCCTAAGTGTCAAACTCGGCGACCCTTTGGATGCTGGTAAAGAGCAGTTGGTTATGTGCCTATCGCGAGTTTCACTGTCACCATTCCTTTAATTCGACAACAATGACAAAAACACAAAAAAATTTTCAAATGTTTGTATAGCTTATGGGACTTAACTACGGGGTCATCAGTCCCTACACTTTCAAACTACTTATCAACTAGCTTATCCTAAGGATGGCACAAATATCCATGCCCGAGGGGGGATTCGAACCTCTGACCGTAGTGGCCGTGCAGACCGTGACTGGAGCGCCTCAGTCCCCTCGGCCACCGCGGCCGGCGACAAAAACACAGGTCTAGACTCAGTACTGTCTTTACTATAGGGGCACAGCGGGCACATGCCCAGGGCCCCCAGTATGATGGGGGCCCAGAGAAACTCGATCTTTTCCCGTATGTAATTACTTTTTTAAGTGAATTTTTGTCGCACTTATTCATCATAAAGACCCAGAAATTGTCTCGAAACCTGTCATATATGGTGTGGCGAGTGACTTGGTTTGCAGTCTGCACGCAAAATCGTAGTTATTATTACGGGCCTTAGCAACAGAACACACGGCGACACTGTTGTAGTAGAGCTTGTGCCAGTATGTTTGAGATATAACTTGGCGGAACATTCTATCCAATAGCGGCCTTCACACGACGCCACACGGGACTGCTGTTGACCGGCCAGTAGCCCGAGGCCTACGAGAAAGACAGGCCCCAGCGCTGACGTCATACCACGTAAGCGAGGTAGTTCCGAGCCGGCGCGATCGCTAGTCGATTGGCCGGCCGCTGGGGCACAGCCCACTGCGTCATAGCGGACAGCCACTCAGCTAGCGATCGCGCCGGCTCGGAACTACCTCGCTTACGTGGTATGACGTCAGCGCTGGGGCCTGTCTTTCCCGTTGGCCGCGAGACAGCCGCAGTAGCGGCGGCGTCAAACACTACAGCAGCTGCGCCGCGCCGTGGCAAAGCATGAGCGCCGCAGAGCGTAATGGAGGGCAATTCCAGCAGTCACACAGGGCTGTACACTAAAGACGGGCAAACCCGTTCATTTTTGGAACCTAGTTCACTGACGATCGTTTCTTTTTTAGAACCGTGCCTTTCCACTCGTTCACCGTTCCTTTTTTTATCCAGTTGTCAATGTCTATGGTTTTCACAGCAGTCGAAATAGCAAACAAGTAGCATTGGCTCTTTACCCACCAACTGCGTCTTACACATTTTGCAGAAGTTAATTTCCTACAGTCGATGAAGCACCGGTGTAAATCGCAATGAGAATGTTGCTTCACCGTGGTCCAGTATATATATATATATATATATATATATATATAATAACATTGACATTTCCATACTGAGTTGGAACTGCAATGTTCGATCGAAAAGGGAATGGCCCCACGGCCACCTTGGAGCTGGAACGGGAACGGCCTCGCAACCGGGATCGCCGAAGTGAACGTTCCTTGTGACCAGTTCCTCGGTCCTTCCGTTCACTCTTGTGAACCATTTCTTTGGACCCGTTCACTCGCGAACGACCCATCTCTACAGTGTACAGAGCAGTGGCATTTGACTGTAAAGCCAGTTATTGCAACTAGGAGTCTTTTTGTAACTGTACAGTAGTTTCCAGTTTTCAAACACGCAAAAATGAACAGTTCATAAAAAAACATGGAAGATGATGTCTTTCCATGCATCGTAATTGAGGAAGTGCAAAAGAAATACTAGTGAGCAACGCAAAGGGTCTCATAATCTCATTCTCTACCGTAACTACTATCCTTGCCAATGACATAAGATCCAGTGCTTTGAAAACCGGGCCAAACGGTGAGAAAGGAAAGATTTCAGATGTGGAATAATGCCTACGGACTTGCTTTCGACAAAAGCATGCAGGTAACAAAGCTATTTCTAGCGCATTACTGAAAGTTTCATTTTAGTATTAATCTCACTTGCACGTTGATTTTAGCATCCCCCTACAAAAACGTATAAACGAGGTTTCACTGCATATCACTGTGTTTTCTGGACACATTGAGAATAATGAGCATGTAGCCAATATGGCATTTCATCTTTCCCATCAATGTATTATTGTAGCTTTTTCACAACGAAAGTCAACAACCACAACGGAGCCTCTCGGCAAGTTTTATGTGGGTTTATGTTCTGGGCGCCTGATAATATATATATTTGTTAGTCGATGTGTAACAGTTATATGAGTGTACCTCAATCAGGTAGTAAAATATAAAACAATTTGCTTGAAAAATTTGCAGCATTCGTCTATTCATGGTAATCTTCCCTTTTAACTCCGAATTTGAAAATTAAAAATTTATTTAGCACTAGAATTACTAATTTAATTTTTATTAACGCATTTATAAAATCTTTGTGGCCATTGGAAATAAATTAGGTTTTGTTACCTGCACGTGCTCTAATAAGATGTTGTACTATACTCACAGGTTGTAGTATGTCAACTGCCCAAATATTTATACAATATTCCTACAGGATGCAGGGGTTGGGTAGGGAGTAAGACATGGTTGTAGCCTTTCTCCAATGTTATTCATTTTGTACATTGAACAAGCTATAAGGGAAAGCAAGGAGAAATTTGGAGAAGGAATTTGAAGTGGAGGGCGAAGGAATAAAAACCTTGCCTTTTGTCGTCGACATAGTAATTCTGTCAGAGACAGCAAACGACCTGTAAGAGCAGTTGAACGGGATGGACTGTGTGTTGAAAGGAGAACATAAGATGAACATTAACAAGAGCAAAACAAGGGTAATGGTTTGCAGTCTTAGAAAATCAGGCGATGGTGAAGGAGTTAAATTAGGTAACGAATCAATATAGGTGGTAAATGTGTTTTGTTACTTGGGCAGTAAAATAACATATGATGTCGCAGTACAGAGGATATAAAATGCAGAATGGCAATGGGAAGAAAAGCGTTTTTGAAAAAGAGATATTTGTTAACATCGAATATTAATTTAAGCGTAATGAAGTCCTTCCTGAAGGCATTTGTGTGGAGTGTTGCCTTGTATGGGAGTCACTAAATAAATGTGCACCTTTCTGATGCATTCATTTAGTGTTTTTAAGGGCCCCAAAACACTGAATGCCCAGGGACACCTGCATGGCTTAAGACGGCCTTGTCTAGACTATATTATAAACACACTCTTCAGTAATCAAACTAGACTCTTCATAAAGAAGTTAGAGGAAAGCTATGGGAAATCAACTTCTATATATTCTCATTCGGACTAGTGACGAGGGATTATTGAATTCTTCTTAATGTTAATTAAATGAATGGGAGGAGGAAGACTATCTTAAGCTTTGAATGGCATTAAGCTGGTCTAGAAATCATTGCAAACATGAAGAGAATGAAGGTAGTGTCTTGAATATCTCGTGTAAGTGAAACATTTATAAGGAGTGTTATCAGTTCGTGTCAAAGATGTTTCTGTAACAGCCTTATGATGAAACACGTTAAAGTAAGTTTGTATTTATTAGTAACTATATGCCATGAATAACTGGGTGTTCCCCAGTGGCAGCCACGAGGAATGGCTGTGTGGTCTAAGGCATCATGCTACGGAGTGGGCGGCCGTTCCCGCCGGAGTTTCGAGTCCTCCCTCGGGCATGGTTGTGTTTATTGTCCTTAGTGTAAGTTAAAGTAATTTGTAAGTCTACGTACTGATGGTCATAGCAGGTTTACAAATATTTGAACATCCCGAAGGGCAGGTTTAACTGCCTATTTGGAAAGAGTTTCTCTATCTTCCTCATCAGCACATTTCCTTAATGGAATATGAGAGTTGCTCCGGGCATTGTACCTGCCAAGTGTAGGTAGATGTTGGTAATGTATGTATATGTGTGTGTTTGTAGTGCAATGTCATGTTTGTGTTGTATAATAATTCGCAAATCGATTCCCTATTTATTGATTTCCAGAAGGCTTTTGACACCGTCCCTCACAAACGGCTTTTAATCAAATTGCGTGGTTGTGGTATATCGCCCCAAATTTGCGATTGGATAGGGGATTTCCTCTCAGAGAGGACACAGTTCGTAGTAATGGATGGTAAGGCATCGACTAAATCAGAGGTGATTGATATCGGGCGTTCCACGGGGTAGTGTTATTGGTCCTCCGCTGTTCCTTATTTACATAAACGATTTAGGGGAAAATATAAGTAGCTCTCTTAGGTTGTTTGCAGATGACGCCGTCATTTACAGTCTAGTAAAATCATCTGATGATCAAAACCATCTGCAGAAAGATCTGAATAAGACATAAGTATGGTGTAGAAATTGGCAATTGATACTAAATAATGAGAGTGTGAAGTCGTCCACATGAGTACGAAAAAAAAATCCGTTAAACTTTGTTTACAGGATAAATCAATCAAAAGTGAAGGCCGCAAACTCCACAAAATACCTAGGAATTAGTATTACTTCAGACTTAAACTGGAAAGAACACGTAGATAATGTCGTGGGAAAGGCGAACCAGAGATTGCGTTTTATTGGCGGAACCCTTAAAAGATGCAACAGAACTACAAAAGAAACTGCATACACTACGCTTGTCCGTCCATTTTTGGAGTATTGCTGCACAGTGTGGGATCCTTATCAGGTGAGTTTGACGGAGGATATCGAAAGATTGTCACGATACAGGGGAGACAGCGTTACGGAAATGATACAGGATCTGGGATGGGAATCATTACAACAACGACGCTTATCGCTTCGGCGTGGGCTACTTACGAAACTCCAATCGCCAACATTCTCCTCCGAATGCGAAAATATATTGTTGACTCCCACTTACAAAGGTATAAATGATCATCAGAATAAAATACGAGAAATCAGAGCTCGAACGGAGAGATTCAGGCGTTCTTTCTTCCCGCGCGCTATTCTAGAATGGAATGGGATATATATAGTATAATGGTGGTTCGATGAACCCTCTGCCAGGCATTTAAATGTGATTTGCAGAGTATCCCATGTAGATGTAGAAGATTGAAACCTGATATTACCACATAGCTTCTCCTCTTTAATTGTCGAATAGTTCTGAGAGGGCCGCCGATCTTAACGTCCTCATCCGACGGACGAATCACCATCAACAGTGGTGCATGCCGGCGCTTCATGAGACATTTCGGAGAAGTTTAGAATATGCAGCCTCCGACATTAAAGACCGGCGAATACTCCTGTAACATTAACGTTGATGAACTATGAACTACAGTTATCTTACTGCCCTTCGAAATAGTCACCTCCCGTAACCATACACGGCTGAGTTCTGTAGGAAGTCCTCCTTTGGGTTGGTGTTCAAAAGCCTCGTCACGTTTCGTTGGACGTCAGGAATGTCGTCAAATCTCTCTCCTTTCAAAGCGAGTCTGAGTCGAGGGAATAGGAAGAAGGCTGATGGATTGAGTTCCGGCGAGTACGGTGGATGATCAAGATGCACGACAAGTTGACAACGCTCACCCACACATATCGTCAAACAGTTCCTGCGAAAAAAGGGTGTCTTGCAACTTGAACATCCACCATACTCGCCGGATCTCAATCCTCCAGACTTCTTCCTACTCCCTCAACTCGAACTCGCTTTGAAAAGAAAGATATTTGACGATATTCCTGACATTCGACGAAACGTGACAAGGCTTTCGAATACCGTTCCCAAGGAAGACTTCGTGCAAAGTTTCCATGGCATGTACTGTAGAGCTCAGCGGTGTATAGTTATGAGAGGTGATTTATATCGACAGCAAGGTAACTGTAATTATAAGTTCATTTACAGGACTATTCACTGAACATTATTGTCAAAGGTCGTATTCCAGGCAGTGGCGATCCAGGATCGTGGTCTGCTGGGAGCTGAGGTCAATCCGAGCTGACATGATTCGTAATATCTAAAAAAAAGAAAAGAAAGTGCTCAGTATTGCACTTTTACTCTTATTGGGAGGATTTTTCTTTCCCCTCTCACTCCAAAAGCCCCTACACACGCTCCGATTTATCGTACGACCAACAAGATGTCCAACGTACCAACCAATTGGTAGAACCCTACACACGTTCCGACCAACTGCACGCAGCGCCACCTTCTTCTGGTGTCTGTTTGTCGAACTGTTTTTGTTTTCGCGTGTTCGCTGTGCAGACGACCTCAGGCATGGAAGTTGGTCGGGATGCGCTACATACGGTACAATTTGTCGGGTGAAGTGGTGGGGAAATCGGAGATCGGGTGGTCAGGCACAGCCAACGGGCCGACATGGAATGTTGGTCGGGTAGCGCCTAAAACCGCCCAATTTATCGGGTGACCAACGAATTGGTCCAATATCGTGTGTAGGGCCCTTAAGCACGGTCTGGGAGGGGGGGTTGCAGCATGGTGTGAGGGGGTTTCGCAGAGGGTCTGGGGGGGGGGGCTGCAGCCCGACAGCCCCCCCCCCCTCCTCTGGATACGCCGCTGATTCCAGGCCATCAGCGCAAAAACTAGTGATCAAGGACAACGCCACCACTTGTCCTCTCCGGCGCAAAAACAAACGGAAAAGTGTCAACAGCACGCGAACTAACCGGGCCGTCACCCACCCAAGTACTCTGCACCCGCGACGAAGCGTAACTTCGGTGATGTGACGACCACCAGTGCGTCCAAGTCGGTATGGCCTTTGGCAGCTGTGGCTACGTGCCGTTACGCTTCATGTATATTCCAGTGTTCATTAGCAATGGAATGTGCGCAGGTGTTTCCGGTCCAGGTTAGGATCCGCCCAGTTAACTAACGACGTGGGTCGGTGTGCCGGCCAGCCTGGGTGTCACTTTTAGGCGGTTTCCCACATCTCACTTGGTGATTATAGGGTTGGTAACCAAGAACCGCCTCAGTTACACGATTCGCAAACATTTGTAAAAACGTTCGCATACATTCATATACGGAACACAATACGCAGACAATTGAGATACACAGATTTCAGCAGTAAGGGTATCCGACCACCCCTTAAATTAACCACGATAAATTCAGATTACCCTTCACATGGAGGACAGAGGCGAAGGAAAAAAAAGACTTTTGTTTAAGAGGTAATTAAAATATTGTTACTAGAAATATAACTGTTGAATACAATGAGGTGCATATGAAAAATTATTAAGCTGTTGTAATTAGCAAACAGAAAAATCAGTTTACAACAAATATTATTATCATTACACTGTCAGAAATCAGACTGTACTAATATGTGGATTACTTGATTCTAGCTTTTACCTACGGCTTCACTCGCGTTGACATCCTTGGTCTTTGCATACGTGTCAAAGAACTCTCGAAAGTGCAAAAATATCGCAACTTTGTTCTTAAGTTATGACCAGGATTATCATGAGAAAGAAAAGTTTCCAATCTTTCGTTTTAAATACAAACCGTACTTAGAATGACGGTACGTACTGCCCTTCTTTATTGAGATGAAAATAGAGATATTATTAAGTACAAAAAGAGGCTCTGTTTGTTACATCGTGACTAAACCGCTGACTAAAGAAGCTATATGTTATAAAACGTGTGCAGGATTCAAATGGCATCGAAATCGGTTCGACGGTTTGAAGACGTTGACGTCTTCTGTAAGCACTCTATTCGTTATGTTGAATCGTATTATGTACAACATGTCAACATTGAAAAGTATTTCAATAAATGTGATAGATTTCAGACGTCAAAGAATGAGAGAATAATAGAAATGTTGACGCTCAGCTGTTCCATATTTCGTGTTATATGCTTAAAATCAACAAACACTTTAAATTACACACTTTCTGAAGGAGCCTATGTTCTTTTTCTTTTATTCAGGCTATCTACATACCCAATTTCATAAAAATCGGTGCCGCGGTGGAGTAGCCGAGCGGTCTAAAGCACCTCGCTGCGGGGCGCGCGGTTGCTCGCCGTCGAGGTTCGAGTCCTCCCTGGGGCATAGGTGTGTGTGTTTGTCCGTAGGTTAGTTTACCTAGGTTTAAATAGTTTGTAAGCTACGGACTGATGACCACGCAGTTTGGTCCGATAGATTTAAAGACATTTGAACATTTGATAAAAATCCGTTGAGCGGTTTAGTCGCAAAAGCATAAAAGATAGGACTTCTTCCGCATTTATAATATTGGTATGTGCGCCTCGGTTGCACAGTGGTAGAGTGCTAGAATATAAATCCGAAGGTCGCGGGTTCGATCCACGCCAGGTCCTAGGATTTTCATCTGTCACTTTACATTTCTTTCACCTCTGGCAGTATTCCTCCTGTGAAAAATACGTTAAACTGTAGGTCCCCCTATAACTGTCTGGGTAAGTCAGTTCGAAGGTCGGAGGAAGGCAACGGGATACCACCTCCAAACAGGACCATGCCTATTAAAGCACTGTGGTGTTCAAACCAATCTTCGGATTGTTGACTGCTTTACCTTTATTTAATAGTATAGCTATGTATTATAAGCAACATATACATATCAGCTGGAGTGCGCAAAGAAATTCATCAATGATGTAGAAGGAGATGACCATCAGTAAATTTCGTAGGCTCGCTTTACTCTGATTTTATTAGTTCATACCTATCTTACCTCCGAGAAAGTGGACTCGCCCCACTCACGTCACCGGCATGCCACAATAGAGGAAAACAGTCACTTGTCAGCGAGCGGTCTGACGTAACAGTGTCACTAACTGGATCAAGATTTAATGTGCCAGAGATCGTACAGTACGACAGTGTCATCAAGGTCTTCAAGAGGCGTGCGGGGAATCGGCATTGCTTTACAGAACATCATATTGCACGAAACTGTGTGGGCGCAAACAGCGGTCATTGGTACTGGGAAGTTCTGTACCGTACACCATACTCCCCGTACTTAAAGTCCTTGTGACTTTGATTTGATTCCCAAGATGAAGGAACCACTTCGTGGCATTCGCTTCAGAACTGTTCCACAGATTCGGTAGGCAGTAGACCACTACATTCGCACCATCAACATAACAGGCTCTGCTAAAGGTGTACTACGCCTTCCACATTGCTGACAACGGATTCGCCGGCCGCGGTGGCCGAGGTGACTGAGGCGCTCCAGTCACGGTCAGCACGGCCACTACGGTCGGGGGTTCGAATCCCCCCTCGGGCATGGATATTTGTGCCGTCCTAGTTCGTAAGTAGTTCATAAGTAGTTTGTAAGTTTAGGGACTGATGACCCCGTAGTTAAGTCCCATAAGCTTAACAAACATTTGAACATTTTTTTTTGACAACGGATTCTACACAACGCTGGTGTGTAATTTGAAGGACAGTAAACGGGTGCAAACATGTAACGCTTTTTTTATCGGTTGTGAATAAATAGTCGACACTATTTAAGTTCCAACCCTTGTACGAATGTATGTGCAACTGTTCTTACGTCAGTAGAAAAACCATTTTGAAATAACTTACCTAGTTGCTAAGTGACGTTCGCTCGTTTACAATGCCGGGTGTAACAGTTGATGGCGGTGAGAGCTGTTCGCTATCATTCTGGAAACATCCCTTTGGCTGTGGCTAGTCCTTGTTGCTAGTCCTGCGTGGTTCGCAGGAGAACTGTGAAGTTTGGAAAGTAGGAGACGAGGTACTGGCAGAATTAAAGCTGTGAGGACGGACTGTGAAGCATGCCGGGATAGCTCAGTCAGTAGGGCGCTTGTCCGCGAAAGGTAAAGATCCCTGGTTCAAATCCCGGTTCCGGCACAAAATTTTAATCTTACAGGAAGTTTCAATTGTTGACCAAGCTACATTAGAGTACGAGATAGTAAACATAGTCGTTCCAATGAATACATAGTCTTACGATACAGTTACCACCCTGTCGCGTGTCCTGGTTCCTGGGTCGTTTGAATTTCCGACTGTTATGTAAAATGCAGGAGTGAGACCTATTTTGCCACATCCGGGGACACTCTAGCGATGCGTTTCAAAAATATCGTTAAAGTTTCACATGCGTTACTTTTTCAAAAAAAATGTTCCAATGTTTGTATAGCTTATGGGACTTAACTACGGGGTCATCAGTCCCTAAACTTACAAACTACTTATCAACTACCTTACACTAAGGACGGCACAAATATCCATGCCCGAGGGGGGATTCGACCCCCCGACCGTAGTGGCCGTGCAGACCGTGACTGGAGCGCCTCAGTCTCCTCGGCCACCGCGGCCGGCGGTTTTATTAGTGGTTACACTTTTTACGACTGCTGGAAAGTTACTGGCAATGTTTGTTCCTGCATAAGATACTCTTTTCTGAACTAAAATAAGCGTTTTTTTTTTGTTTTTTTTTTTTTTTTTTTTTTTTTTTTAATGAAAATTCTTCATATTTCTGATGTTGATTTCATGAAATCGCCAACCCTGTACATGTTCGACGAAGGTGAAAAAGAAACGGAAGGTAAGTAAGGGACTGCCAAGAAGGCTGGCAAACTACTTCCCTGTTAACAACGGGTCGTACTTGCGCACGTAGCGTATACCAAAAGAGTGAGCGAAGACATAAATTTTCCCTGAGGAGTTAAGAAATATATTGCAAACTCTGAGCGTCGTGTTGTTTAGTTGGAACGCAACTTTAAAAAATTACGAAGACACAGCGTTCTCAATAAAGCTTTATAACTAAATCTTAACTTCATATAACAGTCTTATCAAACCGATTTAACTTTTTCATTACCTCCCTGAGACAAAGCTATCAAAGGCTTTAGCGGTGACAAAGGCACATTGGTTCTTCCTGATAAAAGGAAAATGCGATCGTCGTCATTGAAGGCTGGAGACTATCAGCCGAAGATATGCGGCATACTAGATCCAACAATCTACAGCGGATTATATGAAGGATGAACTGTTTAATCAAACGTCTTCTCTTGGTAGCCACGAAGACTGTCACCCATGAGAAATGAAATATCTTTAAAAATGCCATGTAATCGTGACTGCGCGCGACTCTTTATCAGTCAAACAGCTGTCACTTGAACAACCCAGTGCAGACGCCACAGGGATACATGTCAAGTAGAGGGCACAAATGTCTCAATGACTACCAAGTTAGGGAGATTGTGGAGAAAAGCAGAAATCTCGCCAGAGATGGGACCTGGATAAACTGAAGGAACATCAAGTTCTTGAGAATTTCAGAGGGAACTTTAGGCAACAATTGACAGAAACGGGGGAAAATAAAACAGTAGAGGAGAAATGGGTAACATTGAGAAATTAAATAGTGAAGGCAGCAGGGGACAAAATAGGCAGGAAGGCAAGACCTACAAAAAATTCTTGGATATCACAGGAGATACTAAATTTAATAGATGAAAGGAGAAAATATAAAAATGCTGTAAATGAAACAGGCAAAATGCAGTACAGACGACTAAGAAATGAGATTGACAAGAAATGCAAAATGGCTAAGCAGGAGTGGCTAGAAGTCAAATGCAAGGATGTAGAAGAATGTATAAATAAGGGAAAAATAGATACAGCCTACAGGAAAATAAAAGAGATATTTGGAGACAAGAAAAACAGCTCTATGAATATCAAGAACACAGATGGAAAACCAGTTCTCAGCAAAAAGGGAAAGCTGAATGGTGGAAAGAGTATCTAGAGAAGCTGTACGAAGGAAATGAACTTAGAGGCAATATTATAGGAAGGGGAGAAGAATTAGATGAGGATCAAATAGGACATACTATACTGACAGATGAATTTGACAGAGCCCTGAAAGACCTAAGTCGAAGCAAGGTCCCTGGCGTAGATGATATTCCCTCAGAGCTACTGTAGTCGCTGGGAGAACCAGCCATGACAAAACTGTTTCATCTGGTGTGTAAGATGTATGAGACAGGCGAAGTATCCTCAGACTTTAAGAAAAATATTATAATCCCAATTCCAAAGAAAGCAGGCACAGACAGGTGTGAAAAATACAGAACCATCAGTTTAATAAGTCATGGAAGCAAAATATTAACACGAATTATTTACAAAAGGATGGAAAAGCTGGTAGAAGCCGACCTCGGGGAAGATCAGTTTGGCTTATCCTAGAAGATAGATTAAGAAAAGGCAAACCTACATTTCTAGCTTTGTAGATTTGGAGAAGGCTTTTGACAATGTTGATTGGAATAAACTCTTTCAAGTTCTGAAGCAAGCAGGAGTGAAATATAGGGAGCGTAAGGTTATTTACAACTTGTACAAAAACCAGACAGCGGTTGTCATAATTGAAGGGCATGAAAGGGATGCAGTGGTTGAAAAGGGAGTAAGACAGGGTTGTAGCCTTTCTCCAATGTTATTCAATTTGTACATTGAGCAAGCTATAAAAGAAAGCAAGGAGAAATTTGGAGAAGGAATTAACGTTCAGGGTGAAGAATTAAAAACATTGCGTTTTGCCGACGACATAGTAATTCTGTCAGATACAGCAAAGGACCTGGAAGAGCAATTGAACGGAATGGACAGTGTGCTGAAAGGTGCATATAAGATGAACATTAACAAGAGCAAAACTAGGGTAATGGAGTGCAGTGTGAGAAAATCAGGTGATGCTGAAGGAATTAGATTCGGAAACGAAGCAATAAAGGAGGTAAATGAGTTTTGTTACTTGGGCAGTAAAATAACAAATGATGGTCGCAGTACAGAGAATATAAAATGCAGAATGGCAATGGGTAGAAAAGCGTTCTTGAAAAAGAGAAATGTGTTAACATCGAATATTGTTTTACGCCTAAGGAAGTCCTTTCTGAAGGCATTTGTATGGAGTGTTGCCTTGTATGGGAGTGAGACATGGACGATAAACAGTGCGGACAGGAAGAGGATAGAGGCTTTTGAAATATGGTGCTACAGAAGAATGCTGAAGATTAGGTGGGTGGATCGCGTAAATAATGAGGTGGTACTGAACAGAATTGGGGAGAAAAGGAATTTCTGGCATACCTTGACTAAAAGAAGGGATAGATCTGTAGGACACATTCTCAGACATCAAGGAATTGTGAATTTAGCGTTGGAGGGAAGTGTGTGGGGTAAAAACCACAGAGGAAGACCAAGAGATCGATACAGTAAGCAGATTCAGGCAGATGTAGGTTGCCGTTCTTATGTGGAGTTGAAGAGGCTTGTTCAGGCTAGGGTATTGTGGAGTGCTGCATCAAACCAGTCTCCGGACTGAAGACCACAACAACAACAAGTGATACGTATACGAATGATCACTAGGCAAAGGCCTATACAAAAAACTTCGTCTCTTACTTCTATTACCAATAACAATCGAGATATTGGCTCCTGATGAATTGCTTTCTCGAAGGCAGCGTTTTCGAATATATGAAACCCATACACCGTTATATACGGTATTTCATCGAAAAATCGTATTGTTTTCGCTTTGTTGCGACCAGTCCGTTCTTCCCCGTCCCTGTGACGCTATTGATGTGGCTCATAGTAATACGCATTTTTCTTTTCAGGAAGAATCAACTCATATTGCTGGGTTCGGAGTAGTTTGTGTTTTCTTGCCACGGCGCGTGGAACGATGCAACGCGTAGGTCAAGGACGTAACCCACAGAAGCTTGCGCAAAACCACTCGACCTTAGCTGACTGAAGGCCGTGGCTGACCACAACACAAGACACACGCGCTAAGTTTTGCGTCAGCCACGCATGGTCCATTCATTATTGCCTCGAAGTTCTCACAACAATTAATTGTTGACCAAAATGAAAATTTCAATCTGCAGCGGAGTATGCGCTGATATGAAACTTCCTGGCAGGTTAAAATTGTATGCCCGAACTGGTATTCGAACCTTGGACCTTTGTCTATCGCGGGAAAGCGCTCTGCAGTCTGAGCTATCCCGCCACGCTTCACGGTCCGTCCTCAGAACTTTACTTCTGCCAGCTCCTCACCCCTTACTTTCCAAACTTCACAGAAGTTTCCTGTGAACCTTGCAGAACTAGCATTCCTGGAAGAAAGGAATGGTGGAGACGCACACCCGCGAAAGGCAAAATTCCCACGTTCGAATCTCGGTTCCAGGACGTAATTTTAATCTACCAGGAAGTCCATTCCTCTGCAGAGTGAAAGTTTCATTCTGGAAGCATCCCTTTGGCTGTGACTAAGCCTTATTTCACACTATCCCTTCTTCCAAGAGTGCTAGTTCTGCAAGGTTCGCAGGAGAACTTCTGTGAAGTTTGGAAAAGAGGAGGCGACGTACTGGCAGTTGTGAAGACGGATTGTGAAGCGTGCCGGGTATAGCTTAGACGGTAGAGCGCTTGCCCGCGAAAGCTTAACGTCCCAGGTACGGATCCCGGGTCAGGCACAGAATTTTAATCTGACAGGAAGTTTGAAGTGTTGACCAAGCTACATTAAAGTACGAGACAGTAAACATAGTCGCTCAAATGAATACATAGTCTTACGATACAGTTACCGCTGGCCGCGATGGCCAAGGGGACTGAGGCGCTCCAGTCATGGTCTGCACGGCCATTACGGTCGGGGGTTCGAATCCCCCCTCGGGCATGGATATTTGTGCCGTCCTTAGTCTTAGCTAGTTCATAAGTAGTTTGTAAGCTTAGGGACTGATGACCCCGTAGTTAAGTCCCATAAGTTCTACAAACATTTGAACATTTTGATACAGTTACCACTATGTCCTGTCATTATCAGTTAAACATCTGCACTTTGGAATAGAAATCAGTTTTTTCGACAGCTGAAAAGACAAGATGCAACTGCCCAATACAATACCTGATACATTGTATCACCGCCACGGAGTGGCCGAGCGCATTGAGGTGCTATGCTCCGCCGGCCGCGGTGGCCGAGGGGACTGATGCGCTCCAGTCACGGTCTGCACGGCCACTACGGTCGGGAGTTCGAATCCCCCCAGGGGCATGGATATTTGTGCCGTCCTTAGTAGTAGCTAGATCATAAGTAGTTTGTAAGTTTAGGGACTGATAACCCCGTAGTTAAGTCCCATAAGCTGTACAAACATTTGTACATTTTGCTATGCCCCGATGCGCGAGACCTTTCCCCGTCGGGGGTTCGAATCCCCCCTCGGACATGGATGTTTGTGCTGTATAAGCCAGTTTATAAGTAGTTTGTAAGATTAGGGACTGATGAACCCAAAGTCCCATAAGCGTAACAACTCAGTGGCGAAAAAAGAACATATTTCTGGGTGATAGGGGAGGGCGAGATTAATGTAAAGGTACGTTCAGTAATTTTAAGTATCTGTTTTGCTCTTCATATTCGGAGGACAATTTTCACTGAGATCCTACTTTTTTCTTGTTAACATTAAATCATAAAAATATAGTTATGTTTTAATAAAACTGACACGAACTTCAGACCACTAATACCCAATTCTGTCACCAGGGAAGTGTGACTGTCTGCCACGGCTATGCCTTCACGCAGCATTCACTAAAACAATTCAGATACCGTACTTATTTTTTTCTCTCTTTATATTCATTGTTTCGCCTTCTTACATGTGTCACTGAAGCGACCACAGTGCACAAGTGGCGTACGTCTTGGACGTTAGCTTGCGGTTTATTATATGTTTTGTTCTGCGACCGTTAACACAACTGATCGATGAAATTCGCGACCTCTCAGACTTTTGAAGTGGTCAATTGGATCGTGCGCCTTTAGTAAGATCATCTGTGACGAAAACTGCTCCTCTGTTAAAGGTATCACTAGCGGCAGTATGTAAGGGAACGACAGTGTACACGAAACGTCATAAAACATCTTTGGCGAAGTGGGATAGTGTCCAAAACCCAAAGTTAACTGTCAAAGACCGACGAGTGTGACCGGACAATATAAAAACACGACGACAAAAGTGACTGCAAAACTGAGCACTCACTGCAGTGATACTTCTTCGGTAAAAACAGTACGGCTGTAGCTCAAAATTTGTGGAATGATTGCAGTTGCTAAACCCAAGGCAAAGGTGGGAAGCAAGTGTGCTACGATCACAAAACCTCGACTCACAGAGAGTAAGAGCCAGATTTATAGCTTCACCATTGTTTAAGTCAGTGGTGGATGTTTTGGTACAGGACTGTATAACATTCTATAGGAAACTATAAAGAAGAATTGGGGCTACTCTCAAAGCCAATGGTGAGCCAGCTCCTTATTAATAAATAAACATTTTATCTATGTTAGCTGTTCGTATTATCCCCCCCCCCCCCGGCAGAACTGACTTGTCCTCATTTTGGGCCGAGTGGAAGATGTAAACTAATGTTTATGACCTCAGAGTCCGCGAATGGTTGGACGTAGCCTATCGCGATTACGGTTCATCGTATCGCGACATTGCTGCTCGCATTGGTCGCGATACAGTGACTGTTAACAGAATATGGAATCGGTGGGTTCAGAGGGGCAATACGGAACGCCGTCCTGGATACTGACGGCCTCGTATCACTAGCAGTCGAGATGAAAGGCATCCGCATGGCTGTAACGGATCGTGTAGCCACGTCTCGATCCCTGAGTCAACAGATGGGGACGCTTGCAAGACAACAACCATCTGCACGAACGGTTGGACGACGTTTGCAGCAGCACGCACTATCAGCTCGGAGACCATGGCTGCGGTTACCCTTGACGCTGCATCACAGACAGGAGCGCCTGCGATATTGGCGTATCACCCGGCGTGATGGTATGGGGTGCCATTGGTTACATGTCTGGGTCACCTCTTGTTCGCATCGCATCAACGACACTTTGAACACTGGCCGTTACATTTCAGATGTGTTACGACCCTTGGCTCCACCCTTCATTCGGCCCCTGTGAAACCCTACATTTCAGCAGGATAATGCATGACTGCGTGTTGCAGGTCATGTACGAGCCTTTCAGGATACGGATAATGTTCGACTGCTGCCATGGCCAACACATTCTCCAGATCTCTCACCAATTGAAAACGTCAATGGGGCTGAGCAACTGGCTCGTTACAAAACGCCAGTCACTACTCTTGATGAACTGTGGTATCATGTTGAAGCTGCATGGGAATCTGTACTTGTACACGCCAACCAAGCTTTGTTTGACTCAATGCCCAGGCGTATCAAGGCCGGTATTACGGCCAGCGGTGGTTGTTCTGGGTACTGTTTTGTCAGGATCTATGCACTCAAATTGCGTCAAAATGCAAACACATGTCAGTTCTAGTATAATATATTGGTCCAATGAATACCCATTTATTATCTGCATTTCTTCTAGGTGTAGCAATTTTAATTGCCAGTAGTGTATTTAGCGAAAGCGGAAGACGGTAATGCATAGAGCTTGCTATTTTGGTTGAACTCTGTAAGGAATTTATTTTCAGGAAATTCAAATTGAGTCTGCATGTGGCAGCTTCTGGGATAGAATAATTAAAAAATCAGAGAAAACTTAAATTCACTAGCAAGTCGTAACAGCGGTAGACATCTTAACCATACTGCTGTACATTACAAAAATTGCGAGTTCGTAAGTGACGCACCGCGCAGAAGCTCGTCTTTCTCTTGCCTTCTCTGTTAAAGCTTGATAGGTGCTAACTAAGAGGTCCGACTGTCTTAAGAGTGTTCACGTAGAGGCTAGAATCAGTAGTCAACCTTCTTTATAAATTGAAGGAGCCGGAGCTCGTGTTGCATTTCAAACAACAGATAGAAATATCTTGGAGCATCGTGTGATGGAACTATGGTTTAAGTACGATCAACATGATGTTGTTTAATGTAAAATGAGGATTTTGGTCTCTCACAGGAAGTCATAATATTTGAATGTTTAAATGTTCTATAATTATACAACATATTGACGTCATAGATATAGCACTACCATTGTTTTCCGTCTGCCTGATGACCCTTATTGAAAACGGGAATGACGAAGACCATTCTTCCAGCCGCTCGAAAGCTATATTGCTCCAGAGCCCTTCGATAAAGGGTTGCTGGAAGATCTAGAATTGTGCCTGTGTCTCATGACATCGAGTTACTTTATTAATGTTGAGGGATATTAGCTGATTTCCATGTTGTCATCGTTCATCTCAACATCTGTCACCTTGCCGTTACTGCTGCTGTTTGTTGTGGGGTCCTCCCAATCAGAAGCACATTGAATGTTCAGCGCCGTGTAAAGTCCTTTGACCTTACTAGTATTGTGTACCATTGGTTTCTGTCTCTTACGCAAGACTGGCCTAATCTGCTGTCTGTGACCGTGAGACATTCAAAAGAAAAAAAATGGGATAACTATGCGTTTCCTGGCACATGAAATCTGTTACGGTCTGTCAGACTCGTTACCTTGGAGATTAGTACTGTATTTATAGATTGAGGTTCCGAAATAACGAATTTAAGCGTCAAGGATTTCGGTGGCTTTTCGTAATCAGAACTGATAAACTCTGGCAGATACAGTTTAAATTGCGGTGTGGACATCGACCAGATGTCCTAGAAAGAAATTTCTGTCACAGTTTTAATGAAGAATTAAAATAAACACAGATTATTAAAGCTAGTTAAGAATGTAGTATCATTCGGCATCGATGGCATCATGTGGTGGCTTTTTATATTCGAGAAGTCTGATACTAAGAGCTGTTAAATGTTTCGTAAAGATATAAATTTGAAGGAGAGGCAACGAAAACTTTGTGTCACAGCCGGGATTCTAAGCTCCTCTTTAGTAGGCAGGCGCTATACCACTAAACCACCGTGACTTAATAGATACAGCGACTGCACGCATTGTGTTAAGGCACATAAGGCCCTCCACAACACAGACTTCAATTCTGCCCCATTTTGTCCTGTATATATACGTATCAATGCTGCCAAGGCTCTCCAATAGCTGAATGAACGTTAAATGAGAACGATACTGCCTTGTACTTCAGGCAGAGATTATATAAATATGAAACAATAAATCAATATTCGAAGGTCCCAGGTTCGAATCCCGCCCGGGGCACAAATTTTATTTCAGCGCCTCTGCTTCAGATATATATATATATATATATATATATATATATATATATATATCGAGCCAAAAATATGTCTCTGGATATTGATTTATTGTTTCATATTTGTTTCGTAAAGAAGTTACGAATATTAAAGATTACGTAATTTAATTTTTATTCAGGTAAAAATAAACCGATTTTTCTTAAACCACTGCTTTGACATGCTGAGCGTGAAGTAGTCTGTATCTTTCTCATTCTCTTGCAGTTTTGCATTTTTTTTAAAAGGTATTCTTTTTGGGTTTCCAACAACGTATTCATTATACGAGTATAGGTAGTGATCGATTTTATGAAATAAACGGCAGGGAGGGGTATCCGTGGAGCGGCTTGACCCAAGAGGGGCAGCAGACATTTCAATAGTTGCAAGAGCAACAGTCTGAATGATTAAATGATCTGTCCTTGTAACATCAGCTAACGTGGATTTGGCATGTATAGTTACTGCGAACAGCTGTAAGCAAGGGGAAACTACAGTCGTTACTTGCAACTCTTCTGTGTGGGTGCTAGATGATGACGTCCTCTTGGGTAAAATCTTGTGGAGGTCAAACAATCCCCCAATCGGATCGAGCGGGAACTTCTCAGGAGGATGTTGTAGCCGCGGCGAAGCTTCCGAGCGCAGGAGGTGCTATGTTCCGATGCGCGAGGCCGTTCCCCGTCGTGGGCTCGAATCCCTCCTCGGGCATGGATGCTTGTGCTGTCTTTAGTATAAGTTAGTTCATAAGTAGTTTGTAAGTTTAGGGACTGATGACCCCGCAGTTAAATCCCATAAGCTTTACAAACATTTTAGGATTTTGTATTCAGAAGAAAACAAAAGAGGCTTTCTACGGATCGATGCGTGGAATGTTCTATCCCTTACTCGGCTAGGTACGTTACAAAATATGAAAAGGTAAATGTGTAGGTTGAAGTTAGATATGTTAGGAATTAGATAAGTTCGGTGGTAGGATAACAGAAATTTTGTTCAGGAGAGTACACGGTCATAAATACAAAATTAGTTGGCGGTAGTACAGGAATAGGTCCAATAATAAATGAGAAAATAGGAATGCGGGTAAGTTATTATTAATAGCATAGAGAACGCATTATCTAGGCAAAAATAGACACGGAGCCAACACCGATCACAGTAGCCAACTAGTTCGGACGATGTTAAGGCAATTGAAAAAATATATGATGAGATAAAAGAAATCATTGAGACAATGAAGGCATGGGAAAATTTGATTGTGATGAGGTAGTGGAAATCGGTAGTAGGCAAAGGAAGAAAGGGAAAAATAGTTGGTAAATATGGACTGGGGAAAAGGAATAAAAGAAGAAGTCGCCTGGTAGAATTTTGCACAGAGCACAATTTAATCATAAAAAATACTTGATTTAAGAATCATGAAAGATGATTGTATACATGGAAGAGGCCAGGAGGCACTGAAAGGTTTGAGGCAGTTTTTACAATGGTAACAACATAGATTTCGGAATCAAGTTAAAAAAAAAAAAATGTTTGTCAAGCTTATGGGACTTAACTACGGGGTCATCAGTCCCTAAACTTACAAACTACTTATGAACTACTTACGAACTAGGACGGCACAAATATCCATGCCCGAGGGAGGATTCGAACCCCCGACCGTAGTGACCGTGCAGACCGTGACTGAAGCGCCTCAGTCCCCTCGGCCACCGCGGCCGGCCAAGTTTTAAAATGTAAGACATATCTAAAGGCAGATATACTCTGACCGCAACTTATTGGTTGTAAACTGTAGATTAAAACTTAAGAGACGCAAGGAGATGAAAGCAGGATAAATAGAAGGATTCTGAGAAACAGGAGAAAGTAGTATAGTAGAAAAAGAATGGGTATCTTTGAGGTATGAAATAGTGAAGGCCGCAGAGGTTACGTAGAAGGTCAAGACGTAATCTAAATTCATGAATAACATGGAAGGTACTGAACTTAATTGATTGAAGGAGAAAATAAACACAAACAGAAATTGAAGCAAACGAATAGAGACGGCAAAAAATGAGATTGATAGAAAGTGCAACATGGCTAAGGAGGAGTGCCAAGAGGAAAAATATAAGTCCGTACAACTATAAAAATTAAAGAGACATTTGGAGAGAAGAAACATGGCTGTATGAATATCAAGAGCTCAGATGGGAAACCAGTTCTAAACAAAGAAAGGAAAGCTGGAAGATGTGCATAGATAGGTAGTTTAGAACCATGTGATGTGTTTTAACTTTTCACACCCACCTCCAAAACAATCAGTATTAACACCACCACTGATCCCACAAAAACAACTATAATTTATGGGAATATGGATAGGGAAGGGCGGGGAAAGCATTTTTTTTATTTTTTTTATTTATTTATTTATTTATTTATTTTTTGCAAAATTGGTTAAGTAAGCAAACTAAAAGTTTAACTATTTCGAAAATGGTTTTTATGAATGGAGACAAATAAAATTCATTTTTATGAATTATATAGTTCAAAAGATTAAAGTAGTAATACAGACTATAAAGATCCTCTCAGTGAGAGCTGACTTTATCACAACGTTTTCTGCTATAAAATTTGAAATTGCGAAATCGAAACAGACATTTTTAGTTACAACATTTTCGATGGACAAAACTGACAACTAGAGACTCAGGCTTGACTCTTTTTGGACCTAAGATTTTTGGTTCAAAGTCATTGACTGGTCTGCAGGTGTTCTCTCCAAGCATTATATTCGTCCTGCTAGTACTTCTACTTTTTTCCATCGAATACCCATCTTTTCCCAAGTGTCCTCTACAGATCTAACTGCTACGTCACAAGATAATCTCTCTTGTCTGCGAAAAAGATTTTTTTCACTTCTCAATACGAATTTCGAAGGCGACTGAAAAAACCTGTATATCCTTTTGAGCCGGCCGCGGTGGCCGAGGGGACTGAGGCGCTTCAGTCACGGTCTGCACGCCCACTACGGTCGGGGGTTCGAATCCCCCCTCGGACATGGATGTTTGTGCCGTCCTAGTTCATAAGTAGTTTGTAAGTTTAGGGACTGATGACCCCATAGTTAAGTCCCATAAGCTTTACAAACATTTGAACATTTTTATCCTTTTGAGCATAGTTCATATGTAAGAAATTATTCCACTGACAATTATACGAGAAATCACACAATCCTGGCAACAGAGTTACTGCAGCTCCTCTGGTTTTGTTTCATAAGAATAAAAGCATTCCTTAATGGTATCGATAATTTTTTCAAAAATATGGAAGTCTCTTTAACTGTAACATCTACGTTTTTCAAAAGTATTATTCATCTATGGATAACGAACTAAGTTTCCAACAAAATGGAACTGCTCCAAATGGGAGTAATAAGCAGAGAAATTAATTTGTACAACCAAAGTTTGAGGATTAAGTTAACAAATTCTTGCTTACACTGCAGCCATTGTAAAAGCCATATATCCTGATCCCGGCACAGTGTTATATCCAGTCGGGGGGTAAATTCATTTTGTGTAGTGGCTGATACAAATTATGTAAAAACGGTTTTCTGCTCAGCTGTGACTGAGTAGCTGTTATAGTTTGATCAAGTGTTTCTTTAGTACCGGGTCGTATGTACATAACAGAGTAATCAGCTGCAGAAAATTTCCTGTTGTTTATTCCAACAATATGCTCTCTATGGTCACGGAATGGAGGAGTTTATACAGCCAAAAAAACGTAGTGATGTGTCGAACTCTTTCTTTTTCTATTTCGAAATCTTTTATTATTATTATTATTATTTTAGATTATAGCTTGGTAACAAGATGAGTATTTGGCATTGAAACTTATCTTAAGATTTTCCGTTTTTCAAAACAAGCTTAGAATTTCTGTTAGGTTGTAAATTTTCTTACAAAGTTACCGCCAAACTTGGGAACTAGTATATACTGTACAAAGATGGTCAGTACTAAAGAGCCTACAGAAAAGACAGTATCATTTTCAATTAATCAAATTCCTCCCCAAATGCCTAATTTTATTTTTTTAAGCTCAAACAAGTTGTTTCGGCTCTTATATGTCGTAGAAGAGCAATAAGTTGTCAGTGAGTAACAAACTTCAATGCTCATACATTAAAAGTAAGAACATGAAAGGGATCATGTACTTGTTCTGCAACCAATGCACTACTAGTAACACAGATGTGTCCACTACTCCCTTAGTGCACCAGTAGCCAGGAGGCATACTATTTTCACAGACGCTTGTATCTTCATGTATGTTGTCATCGCTTTTCATTTCTTATATTGGAACTAAGCAGTGAAACTTCGACAGAATGTGAGACAAATTGGCAGGTATTTTCACATTTAGTTTTACATAAGACTCCCACTAATAGCATTTCAAGTCGATGAAGGTTCTGGTAATAACGACATTAGTATGTCAATTATCAGTGGTTACGTTTCCCCGCGAGGCTAACTATTTAAAACACCTGGAAGATGAGACTTCCTGGCCGAACAATAAGTTAGAATTCCTATACACATACACTCCTGGCCATTACAATTGCTACACCATGAAGATGACGTGCTACAGACGCGAAATTTAACCGAAAGGAAGAAGATGCTGAAATATGCAAATGATTAGCTTTTCAGAGAATGCACACAAGGTTGGAGCCGGTGGCTACACCTACAACGTGCTGACATGAGGAAAGTTCCTGATTTCTGATACACAAACAGCAGTTGACCCGCATGCGTGGTGAAACGTTGTTGTGATGCCTCGTGTAAGGAGAAAAAATGCATACCATCACCTTTCCGACTCCAATAAAAGTAGCATATCGCGATTGCTGTTTATCGTATCGCGACATTGGTGCTCGCGTTGGTCGCGATCCAATGACTGTTAGTAGAATATGGAATCAGTGGGTTCAGGAGGGCAATACGGATAGCCATGCTGGATCCCAACAGTCTCGTATCACTAGCAGTGAAGATGACAGGTATCTTATCCGCATGGCTGTAACGGATCGTGCAGCCACATCTCGATCCTTGAGTCTACAGATGGGGACGTTTGCAAGACAACAACCATCTGCACAAACAGTTCGACGATGTTTGCAGCAGCATAGACTATCGGCTCGGAGACCATGGCTACGATTACCCTTGACGCTGCATCAGAGACAGGAACGCCTGCGAAAGTGTAGGCAACGACGAACCTAGTTGCACGAATGGTAAAACGTCATTTTTTTTTTCGGATGAATTCAGGTTCTGTTTACAGCATCATGATGGTCGTCGCATCCGTGTTGGGCGACATCGCGGTGAATGTACATTGGAAGCGTGTATTCGTCATCGCCATACTGGCGTATTACCCGGCGTGATGGTAAGGGGTTCCATTGGTTACACGTCTCGGTCACCTCTTGTTCGCATCTACGGCACTTTGAACAGTGGCCGTTACATTTCAGATGTGTTACGACCCGTGGCTCTACCGTTTAGTCGATCCCTGGGAAACCCTACATTTCAGCAGGATAATGCATGACCGCATGTTGCAGGTCCTGTACTTTACATCTGACTTTTGTAAACAAATTACATCTGCCTCACACTCTTTTCATTTAACAACTGAAAATGAGACGATAGGAAGATAAAATTGATCAGGTCAACGCCTAATCTATAATGAGGATTTTTGAGGAGAAAGAAAAAGAAGTTACATAAAACCACGTTGAGGCTTGTCTTTTTGTACAGAAAGATCTATTTGTGTTTCTTAGCATAAAATTATATGCAGACAAACACCAGAGAAAGAAATGCAATGTAATTCAATGTCTATTTTCTTCATGTGTCGCTATAAAAAATAAAATTCTTCCGGTACAATACTTTCATTCTTCCCTGTTAGTTTTAAGTTTTTGAGTGCCCCTTTAGGACAGAGTAAAAACCTGAGTAATCAGATGTATCTCCTGCAGGCGTCTATCAGTACTCGCTTGATGTGAACGAGTATTAAATTCTTATCTATCAACACACGTAAAGGAACTGCTGATAAAGAAGGGAGTAAAATATCCAGAAAGAAACTTATGTGTAAATCTGCGGAATCATTGCGCAGTATCAGAATAATTCTTACAATAAGACCACATGCTGCTCTATCCATCGACCTTGACAAATGCACCAAGGCGATTTCGCAATCAGCTGGACTTTGGACTAAAAACAGGAAAGGGAACCGGCCTCCCATATTTTTTGTAAACAGTGACTAGTGTACTCTCAGATTTACTGCAATAAATCCAAGGATACGTTTTGTTTTCGCAGTTTCATGAGTACTTCAGTTAGAGTCATTCTAATTATGTTTGAGTCTATAACTGGATGAATGTGCACAGCGACTGTTATAGCTTCTGAGAGGCACCCAGCGGTCAGTCGCAAAAAACTGTTCATTGCAAATCGATTTCGGCTAGATTCCCAGCCATCATCAGTGTAATATCTACAATAAGAACGCATAAGTCATGTAAAACAGTAATAAAGGCTCATAACATCGACGTTTACATAACAATATTATAAATATTGTAAACATACCGTATGACAGCAGCTGTGGTGTAACTGTTTTGTAGCTGCTTTTTAATTTTATGTCTCCATTTTATAAATTAACTGCCTTCTACCTATACTTTACTTAATATAGCTTATATACTAGTTTGACACACGTATGTATATCACCTCCACCACCCTCAGATAGCACTACTGCAAACTATACGCAATTTCAAGTAGGTGGAGTTCAAATTCAAATTCAAATGTTTGTTAAGCTTATGGGACTTAACTACGGGGTCATCAGACCCTAAACTTACAAACTACTTATCAACTACCTTATACTAAGGACGGCACAAATACCCATGCCCGAGGGGGGGATTCGAACCCCCGACCGTAGTGGCTGTGTAGACCGCGACTGGAGCGCCTCAGTCCCCTCAGCCACCGCGGTAGGTGAAGTGAAGTGGGAACAACATGGTAGTCTTTATATTGATGACTTCACACTTTTCTTTAGTTAATAGCGTTGCCAATTTTCGCACCATGCAGATATCTTATCTAAACATTTTGTAGTTGATATTGATCTCATGACTTCACTAACCGATAATTAACAGCATCATCCACTAACAGTTTAAACTGCTCAGATTGTATCCTAAATCGTTTGTAAAGAGTCGGCGCCCTATAACACTTCCCTGGAGAATGCCAGATACCACTTCTGTTTTACTCGTTGACTTTCCGTCAATTACTAATACGAAGTATTTTGTACTATCTGACAAGAAATTGCGAATCCAATCGCACAACTGTCTCGATATTCCATTAGCAATCAGTCTGAGTAGAAACCACTTGTGGGGCACAGTGTCAAAAGCCTTCCGGATATCTAGAAATATTGAATCTATTTGACGTCCCTTGTCGATTGCACTCATCACATCACGTATAAGAGCTAACTGTGTTTCACAAGAACGATACTTTCTGAATCCATGTTAATAATAATGTCGTGTGGCTCATTGGCCTGGTGCAAGTCTTTCAGTTGGACGCCACTTCGGCGACTTGCGTGTCTCTCGCCTACCCCAGTTATCCGACCGGGGAAAGGGGACCTACAGCTTAACGTGGAATCCGAACCACGTGTCTTTTCTGGCGGCTTCTCACATCGTTCAGACGTGAAGGATGGGTTAAAGAGCAGACTGAGAAAACCCGCGACCCTTCGGTTTCCAGTCGAGCGCTTTACCCCGAGACCACCGGGCCCGACAACACTTTATTGGTGATTAGTGTACTCGATGTGCAGTTTATCACTGGGTCGATCTTGAATCTGAGTGAACTAGAGTTTACGCACTGAAGTTGTTTTATGGTCGACGTAGATCATTTCGATGGTGAGTGAATCAGTGTCTGGCTATAGCGAGCTGAGGGGTTGTGCATCTTTGAGCACTTTATCAATAAAGAAGTTTTCCTCTGTCTAGACGGTGCTGGAGAGGCAAATCGAATCAGTATGGCGATCAGTAATTGAGGGGTATGTGTCATTTACTTTGTTCACCAGAGACTGACATTTTCCAAGTACTGATTTGGTGGGGGTCGAGTTATACGCATCCTTGGTTTCTTCCCTCTGCAGAAAGAATCCATGTTAACTATGAGTGAATAGGTCGTTCTCTTCGCGGTCGTTCTCTTCGAGGTAGTTCATTAATTCGGAAAAATATATGGTCTAAACTTCTGTTGCAAACCGACGTCAATGAGATAGGCCTGTAATTATGCGGATCACTCCCACTGCCTTTCTTCAATATTAGAGTGGCCCATGCAACTTTTCAGTCTTTAGTTACGTTTCTTTCGCTGAGTTAGCGATTCTGTACGATAGCTAGGTATGGAATTATTGCATCAGCGAACTCTGAAAGGAACCTAATTGGTATACAATCTGGACCGGGAGACTTGCTTTTGAGATATGATTTAAGCTGCTTTTCTACTCCAAGGATATCTACTTCTAAATTGCGCATGCTGCCAGCTATTTTATTCAAATTCTGTAGTAATTGCTTCTTTTTTGGCGAAAGAATTTCGGAAATCTGTATTCAGTAATCCTGCTTTAGCAGCACTGTCACTTATAGTATCACCATTGCTATCGCGTAGTGAAGATTTTGATTGTGTTTTGCCGCTAGTATACATTACATATGAGCAGAATTTCTTTGGATTGTCTTCTAAAATACGAGACAGATTTTCTTTGTGGAAACTATTTTAAGTTTCTCGCATTGAAGTCTATGCTAAATTTCTCTGTAAAAGACAGTCAGTCTTGGGGATTTTGCGTCTCTTTAAATTTGGCATTTTGTTTCCTTTGCTTTTGCAAGAGTGATCTGTTTTGTGTACCACTGGGAGTCAGCCTCCTCTTTTATTAATTTATTTGATATAAATCTTAAATCTCTCAATTGAGGGGTCTAGTGAGAGAGGGGGCTATGCCACGTTACATGAAACATTGAGAATGAAACTTTCACTTTGCAGCGTAGTGTGCGCTGATATGAAACTTCCTGGCAGATTAAAATTGTGTGCCGGTACCG
This sequence comes from Locusta migratoria, assembly GCA_026315105.1. Classification (NCBI taxonomy): domain Eukaryota; kingdom Metazoa; phylum Arthropoda; class Insecta; order Orthoptera; family Acrididae; genus Locusta; species Locusta migratoria. The sequence continues at coordinate 279,112,372 of CM048747.1, read as the reverse complement.
GGACTCGAACCTGGGACCTTTGCCTTTCGCGGGCAAGCGCTCTACCGACTGAGCTATCCCGACACGACTCACGATGCCGCCTTAGAACTCTACTTCCGCCAGTACCTCGCCTCCTACTTTCCAAACTTGTGAGGCGGCATCGTGAGTCGTATCGGGATAGCTCAGTCGGTAGAGCGCTTGCCCGCGAAAGCCAAAGGTCCCAAGTTCGAGTCCCGTTTCCGGCACACAATTTTAATCTGCCGGGAAGTTTCATATCAGCGCACACTCCGCTGCAGAGTGAAAGTTTCATTCTGGAAACATTCCTTAGGCTGTGGCTAAGCCAAGTCTCCACCATATCCTTTCTTCCAGGAGTGCTAGTCTTGCAAGGTTCCCAGGAGAGCTTCTGCGAAGTTTGGAAAGTAGGAGGCGAGGTATTGGCGGAAGTAGAGTTGTGAGGCGGTATCGTGAGTCGTTTCGGGATATCTCAGTCGGTATAGCGCTTGCCCGCGAAAAGCAAAGGTCCCAGGTTCGAGTCCCGGTTCCGGCAGACAATTTTAATCTGCCAGGAAGTTTCATGAAACATTGAGCTTTATCCATTTTGAGTATTCTCGTGCCATCTTGCGTCTATCCTGTTAACTAGAATCACGTGCCATGGCTGCCGCTCTTTCTGGTGCCCTTTCGATCATGTTGAGTGAGAGGAGGAGCTATGCCACTTACCGATGTTGTCCGCTTTTTCAATTGCAGACGTAGCAACATAGAAGTATTACAGATTGTTTTATGAGTTATAAAGGAAGAACATATTGTTCAAAACCGTACTTGTTGCTCCTACATCCATCTTCTTATATAATTATTTAACATAAATTGCATTATGTCTCTATCTTGGGTAATAAATGTGTTATGCTATTCTCCTGTGTATTTAAGTTGTTGTACTACTGGTTGGTTGGTATCCCTATTGTATAATTGTACGTGAAACATGGATCCTTGTGTATTAGAGAATGTTGAAAGAGGTAGTAAAAAACGCAATCGTAATCCAGACAAATGGAAGAGAGACTTCTGAGACTTGACGCCTGGAGGATAGCAACCACCGCTGCCCCTCTGCCCGGCTGGTTAGCTACTTGTAGACTTCCCTACGTGTTAGTGTGCTTGAGTAGCTAACCAGCGGGGATGGGGGGCAGCGTTCAAATGTAGAAACGTTTGCAAAGCTTATGGGACTTAACTGCGGGGTCATCAGTCCCTAAACCTACAAACTACTTATGAGCTAACTTATACTAAAGACAACGCAAAAATTCATGCCCGAGGGTGGATTCGTACATCCGACGCGGCAGGCCACGCGATCCGATACGTGGCGCTCCAGACTACCGCGCGGCTGTCAATTCTCAGACTATTTATAATTCGGGCATGAAAGGATAAATTATGGTGCCTATAGCGTCATCTATTGGTACTATTTTTTCTGCCATACGTTTTCCCCCTTCGTTAATATTATTCTGTTGCAATTTCACAGCATTCTGACGGGTGGTGTTATTTTCACAGCGTTTTGAAATAATTGGGAGCTATAATTAATTAAAGCCTACAAGGTCACAATCAGTGGTATTTACATAAAAACTGATTTTTTTCCTTTTGCATATTTTGCATTACAATAAGTTCAGTCGAAAAAGGTGACCGGTTTATTGTATAAATAATGCCTTAATACAGCACTTTAGAAAACTGTTTATTTCCATTTCTCCTCGGAGCGGCATATCTCCCTCTCTCACTAGACCCCTCAATTGCTGTCGATATTATTTCTTTGTATGTAAGCCACATGTGATCTACACTCACATTGTTAGTTTCGAAAGGCTGGACGCTCTCACTCAGGAATGCGTTCAGAGAATTTAACAGTATATCTGCTATTTTGAATATATACATTTTTCGTTTAATTTTGGTGGTTATGGGAATATGGTTCCAACTTCATCTTCGAACTGTATTGCTGACCTCCTAATGAAGAAAATACTTGCTTTTGCATGTTATGATTTAATTCAATTTATCTGTTTTCATCTCTGTAATGTAGTGACCTAGAGCCAGTTTTGTTACCATTTGTTTGGATTCACCATTACACTGCACAAACAAAGTAACAGTCAAGTAATGGACTGCAAGAGAACGGCTCGGAAAAAAAGGCGAAACGAAATCCATCATCCGGAAAGGTAACGACATCCTATAGGCTATCTCGAAAAGGTAAAAACCATCACTGGAGAATACTGTGCGTTTCTTCTGGACAAACTCAAGGATAAAAAGAGTTTGTTTCATCATGATAATGCACCAGCATAATCAAGCCGTTTCGTTCAGCAAACATTGTCTAAACTTTGTTTTCAACTGCTTCCACATCTGCCCTGTTCAAATGATTTGCTCCTCTCGGACTTTTATTCGTTCTCAAAAATAAAAATAAATTACTCGTAGGACAAAATTTTGTGTGTGATGAATAAGCCATCTGGACATTCAATGACTATCGAGTCATGAAGAAAATCAGTTTAGATAAAGAATCTCGAACCTGGATAAATGTTGGACCAACTGCGTTGAATTTCAAAGGCTTTACGTCGACAAACCCCCAGCTGAAGGTTGCACGCACGGACCGGACAACCCGTGTGCAGTCTGGAGCGGGATTTCGGACAGTCACCTTGGTCCTTTGGCCGACGTGTTCAAATACTGAAATGTTTGTAAATCTATCGGACGAAACTGCGTGGTCATCAGTCCGTAGCGTACAAACTACTTAAACCTAGGTAAACTAACCTAAGGACAAACACACACACACACACCCATGCCCCAGGGAGGACTCGAACCTACACGGCGAGCAACCGCTCGGCTACTCCACCGCGGCTGGCCGACGTGGATTTTCTCCTGACTGTTATTCCCATTGCTCATATGACAGTGTACGTTGCTGTGTCAGTCTACTTTCCAGAATGCAATAAGGATGAGTAATCTGTATGGCCGGCCGCGGTGGCCGAGGGGACTGAGGCGCTCCAGTCATGGTCTGCACGGCCACTACGGTCGGGGGTTCAAATCCCCCCTCGGGCATGGATATTTGTGCCGTGCTTAGCATTAGTTAGTTCATAAGTAGTTTGTAAGTTTAGGGACTTATGACCCCGTAGTTAAGTCCCATAAGCTACACAAACATTTGAACATTTTGAGTAATCTGTGTGGCTGTCTTAGTTCCACCTCCCTCGGCTACCCAGATTCCTGAAACGACATAACTCTGTGAAATTTTTTTCAAACCAGCATGCATAGGCAATGTGCGAAACATTAACTTCCAGACTCCTTAAATACTCTGCATAGTTTGTCCAATCGTCCTTCTCGCACCGCTGCGTTCGATATCATCAACCCTAAGTTACAGCTTTTACTGACGTCTCCATATCAAGAAGTTTAAGAAAAGATTTTGTGTTTTGGAGATTTTGAGCTAAAAGGAGATAGGGGTTGAAAGTGTTGACATGGTGAAAGAAACTTACAAGTGTCTGACTTGACCACAAAATATTTGTATCTTAATAAACAGTTGTACCAGTCGTTGTTGCTTGCTTTATTCCACATATTCTACGAACACACTTCTGTTTCTTTCATTACACGTTACACACACACATAGGACAAACACTGGAAGCAGTTTCTTTCAAAAAATATCTAGGAGTAGTCGTAAGGCGCGATTTGAAATGGAACGACCAGATAAAATGAATCGTGTATAAGGCAGATGCCAGACATGGAAGAACCCTCAGGAAGTGGGTTACAAAACTCTCGTTCGGCCAGAGCTTGAGTACTGCTGATCAGTGTGGGAACCGTACCAGGTAGGGTTAATAGAAGACACAGAGAAAACCCAAAGTTGAGCAGCACGCTTCGTTACGGGCTCATATAGTAAGCGCGAAAGCGTCACGGCAGTAACAGACGCTGCACGAGAGACTTTCTGCACGGGTTTCTGTCAAAGTTCAAAAAAATGTTCAAATTTTTATGAACTATTTTTTTTTTTATTTTCTCGTTGCAGCTGCACAACTTTTAGTTCTGTGACTACTTTCGGAAGAGACCGTCCGTTTTCAAACCATTAGCCTACAAAATTTTGACTGCTACGAGAAAATAAAAAATAAATAATTTTACAAAAAGATTTTACACTTGCGGATCCTGAACCTTCCTTACGATGAATTTTCATAAGTTTGCGCCAAGTCAGGGTTTGAAGGATAATCATGTCCACATTAAGAAATTAAAGCTAGTAAGAATCTGTGCCAGAATACATGGACAGTGTGACTTAATGTATGTTACTCTCTTTTTGTAGGCTAATGGTTTGAAAATGGACGGTCTCGTCGGAAACTAGTCACAGAACTCAAAATTGTGCAGCTGTGACGAGAAAATAAAAAATAAATAATTTCAAAAAAAGTTTTTACAGTTGCGGATCCTGAACCATCCTCACGATGAATTTTCGTAAAAAAAAAAAAAAAAAAAAAAAAAAAAAAAAAAAAAAAAAAAAAAAATGTTAAAATGTTTGAAAATCTATGGCACTTAGGCACTTAACTTCTTTGGTTATTAGTCCCTAGGCTTACAAACTACATAAACTAACCTAAGGACAACACACACAACCACCTCCGAAGGAAGACTCGAACCTTCGACGGCGAGCAATCGCGCGCTCCGCAGCAAGGCGCCTAAGACCACTCAGGCACTCCACCGCGACAATGTTAAAGTTCCGAGAGCATACGTTTCATGAAGAGTCACCCTATATAATGCTTCCTCCTAAGTATATTTCGCGAAGCGACTACACGGATAAGATCAGAGAGATTAGGGCCCTCACCGAGGCATGCAAGCAATCTTTTTCCCCGCGAACTATACGCGACTGGAATAGGACGAAGCGCCAGTAGTACGCCAAGTAGCCTCCGCCGCACACCTTGAGATGGATTGCGGGGTAAGCATGTGGGTGTAGACGTACTTGATCGAGTAACATAAATCAAGCTTCTCTTCTCAATCGGGTTGCACTAGAATTATACGTTTGAGAGTATTGATTTGCTTTCCAAACTATTCATTTTGGACTCCTCGATCTACTGACATGTTTTGAGAAAAAGACAAGGATACGTGGTAATGTAAAAAAATCAGATACCATAAATTCTAGATTACGAGATTCCGCGTGAATAAAGCCGACGCTTTGTGAGTCGCGATGTAAAGGAATGTGGAGCCAAAGAGACAGATTTCCGTGTGCATGGAACTTTTCCCAGAGTCGTCAGCGGTGATGAGGCCTCATTTGCACTTGTGAACCGTGTCAAGACGTGGGACTCTCCCACAAGACGGCCGCGAAAACATGGAACTTACTGCATACTTGGGCAACAGCTTTGTCCTAAGGACTCAGTAATACAGCCCTCGATACCTTTTCTAATTAATGCGAATGTCTAATAACACTATTCAGGAGTTGGTAGTTTGCTTAACAACATAAATACTGGACGTGAGTGGCGTTATCTGCTCTCTATCTCTCTCCTCTCTTTCTCCCTGTCCCAAAAAAATTATGATATTTTCTTTCGTAAAAATTGCTTAACATCAACATATTTCAATTACTGATAAAGATATCAGGTGACACAGAAGCAAACTCTTTAATTAATTTTACTGATATTTTGTCATAATCCCTACATTTTTTTGTTAAAGTCTTCTGAAGTAAGAGTGATGTCAGGTGTGCCACAGGGGAGTGTCGTGGGTCCGTGGCTGTTCACGATATATATAAATGACCTTGAGGATAACATCGGTAGCTCACTGGGGCTTTTTGCAGATGGCGCTGTAGTATATAGAGAGGTTGTAATAATGGAAAATTGTATTGAAATGCAAGAGGATCTGTATCGAATTAACGCATGGTGTAGGGAATGGCAATTGAATCTCAATGTAGACAAGTGCAATGTGCTGCGAATACATAGAAGGAATGATCCTGTAACATTTAGCTACACTATAGTGGATCAGCAACTGGAAGAAGTTAATTCCATAAATTATCTGGGAGTAGGCATTTGGAGTGATTTAAAATAGAACGACCATATAAAATCAATCGTCGGTAAAGCAGATGCCAGATTTAGGTTCATTGGAAGAAAGCTAACGAAATGTAGTCCGAAAACAACTTGAATACTGCTCACCGGTGTGGGATCCGTACCAGGTGGGGTTGATAGAGAAAGTAGAAAAGATCCAACGGAGAGCAGCGCGCTTCGTTACAGGATCATTTAGTAATCGTGAAAGCTTTACGGAGATGATCGATAAACTCCAGTGGAAGACTCTGCAGGAGAGACGCTCTGTCGCTCGGTACGGGCTTTTGTCGAAGTTTCGAGAACATAATTTTACCGAGGAGTCTAGCAGTATATTGCCCCCTCCTACGTATATCTCGCGTAGAGATCATGAAGATAAAATCAGAGATATTAGAGCCCATACAGAGGCATACCGACATTATGCCTTTCCGCGAACAATACGTGACTGGAATACGAGGGAGAACCGATAGTGGTACTCAAGGTACCCTCCGCCACACACCTATCGGGTGGCTCGCGGAGTATGAATGTAGATGTAGATGTTTCTACTGGTGTAAAGAGGATCAGTTTCATATGACTGATGTTCTTTTTAATGAGTATTTAGAGATATTTTGTTGCAGTATTTACTTACTCTAACAACCGCATCTTTCCAGTGACAGTTATGCAATACTATACATAACTGTAATTAATGCAGGATTTACACTTAATGCCTTTCATGTCTAGGTTTCCAGTCTCCTTCGTCATTATATCCTGAGTTGTCTGTTTTGTTATCTGCTGTGATTACCTCTCTTCAGAATGCATTTGATTTTATGTCTGTATTACTAGCTGCAATATTTTGCAGTAGGTATTTCTTGTAACGAATGATAACGTCAGCTTCATAGTTATTTCTGATAGTTTCATTTTTCTCTTACAAGCTGTATTTGATAAGTCTATAGCATCTTCGTAGTCTTTGTTCTACTCTGCATTAGTAGATTCAAATAACAAAAGAGTTTTATTAATAAAAAAATTCTTGCTTTAGTTCATGTCAAGAGCACTATATACATCACTCCAGTTCCTGTCTATTAGTTGTGTACTAAAATAAACAATTTTTGGCTAACTGATTACCTTCTTGAATCCAGATTTAGTAGATTTTGTGTCTTGTTCAGTATTAACAAGGAACTGCGTGCCATGATCTGAGAACCCGTTGACCATTTATAAACTGTAATATACGAGGTTGGAATAGTGGCGAACCTTTAATGTCCTTCAAAGTAGTCACCAGCGTTGTGTAGAATCCGTTGTCAGAGATGTAGAAAGCGAAGTATACCGTTAGCAGAGCCTGTTATGTTGGTGGTGCGAATGGAGCGGTCGAATCACTGGAACAGTTCTGAAGCGAATCAAATCAGAGTCACAAATACTTAAGTCCGGGGAGTATGGTGGATGGTACAGTACTTCCCAGTCCCATCGACCGAACAGAGCAGCCACAGCTTGCGCTGTACGCGCTCGCGCATTGTCGTGCAAAATGATGGGTAGTTCGCGCAGAAAGTGTTTCCGCTTCTTTCATAAAAGCTGGTCGTTGGTGATGCTCGATAAACGAAAAGTAATGCAATGACGCCATTAGTTGGATTGGCGTTTCAGTTTTGGCTCGTACGATGTGACCCATGTGACGCTGTTACGTTAGGCCTCTGGCTCACAAATGACAGTTTCCCCCTACTGTGAGCACGCCGGTGACGTGGGACGGGCGAGTCCATTTGTTCTGAGGTAAGGTAGGTATGTCAACAACGTGTTTCACGGGCGACAATAGTAGACTCCATTGCACAGTGTCTCCACAACAGTGTTGCCAATATTTTAGTTCCAACCCTCGTAATTTTATTCAACAGCTCTTTCTATAGCAGTGTTATCAATTGCTATTTGTGAGTAATTACGTAGATTAGATATAAAGTTTGCATGATAGTGTTACTAATAAAATCTTACATGAGAAGTTATTAAGCAAATCTCCTTCTGCCAGGCGCTTATGTATGATTTGTAGAGTATCCCATGTAGTTGTAGAAATAGCCAGCATAATCTATTTGTTTTTCGGTCTTCAATAGTTCAGTTCAGCTTCAAGGTGGTTTATAAAGAGCATAAAGTTACCTGCCATTTACTGAGTATCCTTTTAATGAAGAATTCATTATGAAATTTTACATCTGTCACCCATATTTTCACATGTAGTTCCAGAAAAGAAAATAGGAGTTTAAATTTATGACACTTCCTAATGAATGTGGCAACTTTAATTGCCTCCATTTCTTGTGAGATTCCAACGTAACTCTTGTAACACTTTTACAAACCTCTACCTCTACATGATATTCAGAGAATCAGATTATGTCAACTTAGTTTGTTCATTCTAATTCATCAATGTATATAATTATACGTAACCGATAAACTAGGCAGTCGAGTTTAAAAAAAAAGTACTCAATTAAGCAACACCAAGTAAACAAATAAAGTCTCTGAATTAAACAAGTTAAAAGTTACTCTACTCACTGGAAATATGTACTGAATAATGAAGAAATGTGCTCCACCTAAATTTCTGAAGAGGAAATAGAAAAATTAAATGAGATTTTCTAATTCTACTGTACCGAAACGTTAACAAAAATACGACTACAAACCGACTTTATGCGCTTTTCTTATTTTCTGGAATAATACTAATAACAGCGAAGCGTGTTCTGGTAAGCATAAAGAACACATTAATACGTGTTTTAGTGAGTAATCCAAGCTACAGTAGCTGTTATTACAGCAAAATATAGGATTACGTTACGAGGCAATCAGAGTTCGAAAAGAATACTCATACTTGATGGTGGGGTATGTTAACACAGATAGCCGCGGAATGCTTCAGTCTTCAAAGTAAAGCACGAATACTTTTTTTATCAGCACTGTAGGTGGCAATCCCATTTGCCTGACGTTGACTAGGAAGCATACCAGCGGGTAATGGGACTTATCCAGTTTTATTTTATGGACCATTCACATATTTACGTAACCTAATGCTCCATTGCTTCACTCATTGATGGGAATAGTTTCTGAAGCGTTCCGATGTTAAGTCGTAGATTTCCTCCATCGATTTTTGTTCCGTCTATTCTAAGTGTTGAAAACGCTTCGCTTTTATGCCACTTTTCTTTCTATGTGAGTGGAAAGGGGCACCAGAGCTGGTGAGCAGTGTGGCTATGAAATCTATGTTATTTGTTTATCGCCAAAGCTACATTATGCTCTAAGGTGTGAGATTAGTACCATTATTATGGAGGAGTCAAATCTTAGGCTGTTTTTCGCATTACTCACGTTGATACCAACATTCATTCTTTTCTTTGGTCTCGGTGATGGAGTAATCTTTCACTAGTTGGATCAACATCTCGTCTCATGGAACATTTTGTGTGAAATCACTACGTTAATATACTTAGTTACCAAATAAAACAAACAGTTTGATTTTACGAACTACTCTAAATTTATTTCCACACCTCGTTTCGGCGTTTTACATCTCCATTATCTGTTAGATTTATGTTGATTAATAAAACCTGTAATATGATATGAAACAACTATGGAGTAACCTGTGGTACTTTCTAGTGGGGATAAACAAAGTTTCCTTGATGTCTTCCAGTACAGGAAGAACGAAAATATAAACGTGAAAATAAAATAAAATAGAAGTACCTGAAATGACCAAAAAGCTCTTTTCCCTGGTATAATACATCAGTTTTTGTAAATACTAAGGGAAGAAAGATACCACCTAGAAACGTAAAAGTGCAAAGTACATATAGCACAACAAAAACACAATTTCGAAGAGCAAAGGACGTGTCACGAAACGAAAATGCTATATTAGAACAAAGTTAAAAGCAACGTGGAGTTGCATAGATGAAAGGAAATATCTCCAGTGGTCACATATTGTCTTCTGTTATTTATATACACCTTACGTTAGTGGATGCCAAATTCTATACTGGAATTCAACTCACCTACACCTACACCGATACACTCTGCAAATCACACTGAAGTGCCTGGCAGAAGGTTCATCGAACCACTTTCATACTATTTACCTATCATTCCATTCTCGAATAACACATGCGAAAATCTTACCGATATCTCTTATTTTGTTTTGATGAACATTTATTCATAAATATAGTGTCAACAATGTATTTTCTCATTCGGAAGAGAAAGTCACCATAACAGTGATTGCTACTCCAACTCCTGTATCATTTCTGTGACACTCTCTCTCCCCCGTATCTTGATAATTCAAAACCAGCTGCCATTCTTCATAGCCTTTCGATGTCGTCCGTCAATCCTACCTGAATAAAGGACCCCATACCTTGAAGCTGTACTTCAATAGAGGACAAACAAGCGTAGTGTATGCAGTCTCTTTACTAATACTGTTTCTTCTTTCAAGTGTTCTGCCAGGAAAACAACATTTTCTTCGTGTTCTTAGCAATATAAGTATGTTGTAATTGTAATCCATAGAATATTAGTTGAATTTACGATATTTAGATTTGAATGATTTATCCTGTATAAACGAAGTTGATAGCTTTTTTGTGGTATAGGTACTTTTCTTATTACTGAGTACATCGAAGAACGGTTCATAACACCTCCTGCAGCCACAGCACCGTATTCCATATTCATTATTCTTTCAAAACTTCATAATCCCCAAGTTATCGAAGGTGACACACTTGCGTGGCTTTACAAAAACCGAAAGATCGTTTATGTTTTTCATCTCTAGAAACTGATGTTAAACATTCATAGATACAAATTTTAGTTAGCTTTCGGAGTAACCCTGTCCGTTTAGTGGTCAAATCTAATTTAAAATAAGTTGAAGATTTTTCTCTCAGAAAATCCTGTTTTCTGAAGAAATACTTATGGGTGAGTTAAATGAACAGTCTCTGAAATGAAAGAAATTGAGGATTTACAGGTTTTATAATGATGATGAAATTACCAATGCACTGCTCAGTACACTTATACCTCATGAGTTTGAACTAAGAAAATTGTTGACACAAAACTCTTTTTGCATATTAGAAGAACGTCATGTGTGTGTGTGTGTGTGTGTGTGTGTGTGTGTGTGTGTGTGTGTGTGTGTTATTAATAAGGGAAGCATTCAGAGGAATGAATTATTTAATTTTATAGGTTTCAGAAATTACAGCAACCAGTCGCCTTTTGTTTCTTCTTAATGAAGATTTATTTAAACCATTACCGGTGTCAAGCTGCCTAGCAGCTCATCTTCAGATGGTATAAAATATTACAAGTTATATTTCAATAGTTATGCACTTTACATGTAGTTTGTCCATATTTGGTCCGCTTATTGATAGAATATCAGAACACTTCTTTTCCATCATCATGCCACAACAAATCCCACAAATTTTAGGTGGTAAAATTGATAAATATTTCACACACATTACTTACTTACAGCTTGTAAGCTGTAAGTTATGCTAGTGGTTAAAAGTCGTAATGTGTGTGAAATATTTATCAATTTTACCACCTAAAATTCGTGGGATTTGTTGTGGCATGATGATGGAAAAGAAGTGTTCTGATATTCTATCAATAAGCGGACCAAATATGGACAAACTACATGTAAAGTGCATAACTATTGAAATATAACTTGTAATATTTTATACCATCTGAAGATGAGCTGCTAGGCAGCTTGAAACCGGTAATGGTTTAAATAAATCTTCATTAAGAAGAAACAAAAGGCGACTGGTTGCTGTAATTTCTGAAACCTATTTCAATAAACAGTCGCAGGTTCCTACACAATGGATAAAAGTTTCATTTAATTTTATATTAATTATTATAACCTGCCCTTGTAAATATGCAATCAATCATTGAATAAATTATTATTATTATTATTATTAGATTGTTATCTGCTCTAATCATCTTTATTGCGAATGAAACAGCAAGGTTTACTGTCACTAATCATTGTTTATTTAAATTTTAAACCTCCAACATCAAGTAGGTTTTTTGTATATTAGTGTGTCATGTGTGTTCTGATGTACTGTGTTACGACTTAAATTAACCTGTGAAACTGTTTTTAAGGGGAAAAAACAAAAAATACTTCAGAACGTTGCTCTGTAAAGATCTTTCACTAAAGATTGAACGTAAATATAAATGTGGAAATAAAACAAGTAAATTAAAATACCATTCAGTGGCTTTGTCTCCTTTTTCTTTACGTTAACACTGCATAAAAACTTTCTGTTCAAAGATGTTGTCAGGAAACTAACAAGTGTAAAGAACCTATAGCAAAAACATTAACACTATTTCACTGTGTAAAGAAGTTGTAGCAAAACATAACCGTTATTTAGGAATAAATCTTAAAACAATATAGAGAAATTAGATTGAGTAGTTATGTTACCATAAATATTTGAACTAGTAAGAAAATGCTTTTCTGTTGATTTTATATAATCTGGTGGTGTGTTGTAAACATTCAGTAGTACATCGGTTACCAGCTATTAGCAAGTGGATGCGAAGTCACAAACTGATGAGGAATTAACAAATTAAGAATAAATATTGTTAACAGTAGAAACAGATATTGGTAAAGTAATAGCAGTTTGGGAGGGGTACAGTCTGCTGATATTTGGATTCAATGTTGGATTTCGTGTGAGTGGGTTTGTGCGTGAATTTAGATATACGCTCGAGTGCGGAAGGAGTAAAAAGTATAAGAGCAATGTTTTGGTTATGCCAGAGTTGCGGGTTGTTAAAATTACATCTGTTACATGTAAGAACTAGTAGGCCTAAAGCTCAAAATAATTCACTGATTATACTTCAAAAGCTTTAAAACAATATACACGTGGAGGCACTATTTACATTAAGGAAATAGGAAACGGACAAATCGCTGAAGTCCAAATTTTGAACTCCTCCTCTGCCACCGCTCTTACGACTCTTTCTTTGTCTACTGTTCTGTCTCTAATCTTCTTCTTTATCTTCTTCTATTAGATGTCTTATTCATAACTATATGTTCTCGTATCTTTTTGGTAAACGTCTCATTTTCTTTACTTTAAAACCAACAGCTATAGCGTTCTTTTTTTCGTTTCAGCTACTGCTCTGCTCGATGAAGAAGAAGGAGACTTTTCAGAAAAGGTATGCCACTTCTTCATTTTTGTATTATTTCATTTTACTATATTGTATTGTGATATTTACTGTAAATAGTAGTTACGAACAGCACAGTTATTACCTCCTTCTCGTATTCTACAGTAAAATGAAACAGTAATAAAGTCGTGCCTGTTGTTAATCTATTTGAACATTTCATTCTCTAAAACTATTCGATAAATTTCTATGGAGTTTCACATAATGTGAGAGTTGTTTGAAGCAACTTATAGGCGTTATTTCATCAAAATAGGATCATGAAAAAAGAATATATTCTGATTTAAAATTGTATCTGGAACCCTCATGTCTTTTTTAACACGGTAATCTTTGGAACCACAAGACGAATTTGTATGGGGTTTCGTAGGTAACTTCAGGATAGCTTGAGACAAGATGTAGGCTTTATTTACTCAAAATTGGACCAAGAAAACAAAATATATCGTAATTTTAAAGTTTATTATTTAAAACTGTACAGTCTGTCCCTTTGTCTGTTTGAACACATTAAATTTGCAAAACTCATCGACGATCTTTGATAGAGTTTTTCACTAATAAATTGAACAAATCTCGGGATAACATACAAGCTTTATTTCACCACAATCGGATCAGGGGGGAAAGTTATGGTAATATAAAGTTTTATCTGTAGCTCTGATGTTTTTCTTTTTTGTCTTAATAGGCCTATGGTGATCTCTGAAGCCACTTGAGAAATTTAGAGGAGTTTTCGCAGGTAATTGGGTCGAAGTTGGGGAAACATATAGGCTTTATTTCATCAAAAACATTTCAGTAAATTAGGTATCGTAATTTAAAATTTTAGAGAGAAGATATAATACGTACAACAGTTCTATTCTAGTTAGTACGGCCTAAGACACCAAAGAACCAGTAGATGGCGCTGTTAGTTTCGTAGTACAACAAAGAACCAATAGTTGGCGCCATTAACTTTCTTACGTCGGCTAAAAACCAGTGACAGTATTGCCGAAAGTGTACGTCAGCGATAGACTTAAGAGCAGCACTCTTGTATTTAGGACTCTTACAAATTAACATTGATTTGGGTAGGATATGCAGATTAACTGATTTCTATTTGAGCATTAAAAACAATGAAATTCCTTTGATAGGTTTACTTTTGTATTGCTAGTAACATTAATAAACCAGTAATAAAGGAAATATAATTTAGGAACAGATTAATAAAGTGCAAATTTGAAAAGTTGTTTTTAGCAGAACGGTATTTGAAAAATATTTTTTAATTCTTTATTGCTTATACTTAAAGTACGACGTTTTCATAATAGTGTTTGGCTGACTTCACGTAATGTGAGAAAAGAATTGGATGTGACACTCTATTTAGAGGTCAACTTGGAAATCTAAATGAGTTTCAGCAACTACATCTAATCAGAATGTCTTTTGGAAGTAATCTAATCTGGTACACCGTAAGCAAACTAGTACGCAAATGTGCAGTGACGCTTGGCTTGGCATTTGTACACACGAACGCTACGGAGTCTTTTAGAATTTTGTGCCCTTGCTGACAATAGCGCACACGCTAATAATTAGAAAACTGAAATAGCATTTAACAAAAGTAAATTCATCACAAACATCCAACATGCGCCTCCTCACATTGAAATACAACACGAGAAAATCAAGCAGTTGAAAAAAATTTAAATACCTTGGAGAGATAATTACACCTTATGGTTGAGAAAAAGCAGTTGTGGAAAGTAGGTGTTCTAAACTAGAAGGTGCTTTTTCATTTGTGCAAAGACTTATGCAAAAGCAGAAGCTTGTCATTAAATTTAAAATTATGTCATTATAACACCGTAATTAGACCATCAGCTTTGTATGTATCAGAATGCTTAAACATGACGAAGAAAGGTCCTCTGAAAAAACTGGAAATAAAAGACCCGAAAATTTTGAGCAAAATCCTTGGCCCCATCAGAGAAAATGAAGAACTTCGCCGAAGACACAACTATGAATTATATGAACACATAGAAGACATTGTTACCAGCACGAGGAAGCTGAGAATGATGTTTTTCGGTCATCTGGAAAGAATAACATCGAAACACTTACGCATCGCATACACACATCAATTTGAAAAACAAAATTGTATTCCAAATGGGCAAGCCAAGTTAAAAAGGATTTACAGGAAGCTGAAATTTCGTTCTAGGACATTCAGGATCGACACGTTTTCACAGAAAAGGTCAAAATTACTAAACACTTCATTCCGTTTACTGCGCCGTTCCCACGTCCTGTCTGAAGATAGAAAAAAAGAAAAGAAGCGCAGCCACATGTAGACAGGCTGATGTTTGTATGACTCAGAGTCTGCCATTCACAACATATTAAAGTTAACAGTGTTCTGGAATATCATTTACTATTATGTCAACGTACAACATCGTTTACACTGTGCGCCCAGAAGACAACACATGCAATCAACAGCACAAAAAATCACATAAACAATAGCGTTTATTGCATCGCAATACGCCAATTACATCCCGAGATATTGGGACGCGAAGTTGACGCTTGAAATAAATTAAGCGCACAGCTAGCGCACGTCCTGAGACTCAAGCGTGAACCTCACGCTGCCTGTCAGAGGCTCACACAATGGGAAGGTAAGAACAATCTACGAAAATGAACAAGAAACACTTCCAACACAAAGTTACGTTTTTCACATTGTAAATGTATGCTTATTGTAACGAAATTACAAGTAGAGCTACAATTACAGATAACACAGATGGTTTCACTGTTATAAACACATTTACTAGTGCCCTGCCACCCACAGAAACTGTATTGTTTTGCATTACATCCAGCATAGAAAATACACCCACATCTTGACCATTGAAAGTGTGTTACGTCAACATATGTTCGAAGTGCCGCCCGTTTGCATCAATACACGTTTGGAGACGTTTAACGAGAGAGTGTTGCACAGATTGTAGAGTTTCTACAGATATTGCCACACAGGCCGCAGTAATACGATGTTCCGTCTCTAATGACCAAGCTGTCGACGGGACGTTAAGCCCTAAGCTTCCTTGCTTCCAATACGATGTTGCATATCCTCTACTGTCGTTGGAGGTTCTTGATACACTCTGTCTCTCACTGCGTCCCAGAGAAAGAAGTCTAATGGCGTCAAGTCAGGGGACCGTGCTGGCCATCGCACAGTACCTCCCCGCCCAATCTACCTATTTGGAAATGTCGCATCTAGAACGTCTCTGGCAACTTTTGCAGTGTGTGCGAGTCATCCATCATGTTGAAACCACATTGTAGTCGAGTTTCCAATCCTAGATCCTCGATGATGAGCGGTAGTGTGTGTTGAAGAAAAGATGCATATCGATGTGAGGTTCACGCTTGAGTCTCAGGACGTGCGCTAGCTGTGCGCTTAATTTATTTCATGCGTCAACTTCGCGTCGGAATATCTCGGGATGTAATTGGCGAATTGCAATGCAATAAACGCCATTGTTTATGTGATTTTTATGCTATTGATTGCATACGAAAAACTAGGGGGTGTCCATTTAAAAAAACACAAGTTTGTGTTGAAATTAGTATTTGTAAACGTTTTAAAATTGCGCATAATATTTAGTTTCTTAGGCCCCTGCCGTAAGTTCATGCTGGTGAAAACCGTTTTTGAATATATTTTGTCGTTCCAAAGATATTTGAGATGGCAGCGTTATGTGAGACACCCTGTATATATGAATTGCTGTTCGTTAATCTCGCTAAAACTCGAGAACGGCTGAACCGATTGGGCTAATTTTAGTCTTGAAATATTCGTGTAAGTCCAGGGAAGGTTTAAACGGTGATAAATGGAAAAGTTGTCCGGAAAAGAGGAAAATCTGGGAAAACTGAAACAGCTTTTTCCAGTGAGTTATCAATACCGTTCGTAAAATTGCGATAAAATTTTGTACATTTCATGTTGAAAGCAAGAAAGCTGCCGTTCTATCACTGTTTACAAAATGGGCAACGTATTTTTAAAAGTCAATTATAACTTCTGAAAAATAGTTAATAAGTCAAAGAGTAAATTGCTTTTCCAGAGAGTATTTTTCGATATTTCGCTTTATATACTTCAAATCAAAAAATATCTGGAACTACACACTTTATAAAGTATCTTATCCGGTACTTCTTCACTGAAGGTATCTCCACACTAGATTCCATCAAAATAGATTCAGTGGTTCATGTAATGATATATAGCCAAATCGGTTCAGCCGTTCTCGAGTTTTAACGAGATTAACGAACAGCAATTCATTTTTGTCTTTGCCAGTTCATATACGGGTTCAAATCGTGTAAAACGAATTTCTTTCAAAGTATATTTCTGAAAGCACCCAACACAGCAACCAAGTCATTATTTTACATGTTTTAAATCTAAATTTTCCTCGCAATTCTTCATATTTTATCACCATTTAAACCTTCCCTGAACTTCCACGAATGTGGCAGGAACATTATCCTGGACATGTGTGCGTGATTTGCCCACTCTTCTCGCCCACTATCGAGCCGATTCTTAGACTATCCTATGATGCCTTTATAAAGCTACTGGGTCTAAAATAAATATGATTTAATTTAATATGGTTTATATTAAGAGGTAAGTGATACGAAGTTCACCGGGTCATCTAGTTTACAATAATTTTCTACACTTTCTAAACATTTCTGAACATTTCTAAACGTCTAGATTACATATTTCAAGCCAAATAATTTGGACATCAACTCATTTGTAAGGTTATCAGACGTTTAAATTAGTTGTATACATAGGAACTAGATTCTTATCGAATCGGGAGGGAAGTTATTTGTGTTACTGATTTACTAAACTGCCAACTCGATTAATCG
Organism: Locusta migratoria; assembly: GCA_026315105.1. Taxonomy (NCBI): domain Eukaryota; kingdom Metazoa; phylum Arthropoda; class Insecta; order Orthoptera; family Acrididae; genus Locusta; species Locusta migratoria. Next base: position 279,094,568 of record CM048747.1, on the reverse strand, counting down.
TGCAGGGCTTCAGTTGTAGGCTGCCTCCTAAACGCTTACAAGGGCAAATTACAGTATCAATATTTCATACAATCATTTCCCAAATTTAATTTTTTACATGTGTAGTATTCTACTCATTAAGAGGTACACTCTTATATTAATCCACATACTTCTGCATGGCTGAATTAAAATATTTAATAGGTAATACATCATGTTACGTGTTCGTTGTTAATGTTCAATAAATACGGTGACTTATCAAATTGTTTTTGTTTGCTGTATCTGTAGGCCTCATGTCATGCACGAAGACATGGTACAAAGGTTTGCGAATTCCTGCAGATGAAAAATTAATGCTGGTACAAGATAATGAAACTTTACAGTTAGCAGAACAACGAATGAAAATTATTTCGATGATTAATTCAGTAACTAATATAGTGCATATTAGCACAGAAAAGAAACTTGGGGGGATGTAAGTTTTGTAGCGTTCATCATTCAGACAGAGGTGGTGCCGGCGAGTGCTGTCGGTCCATCAGGGCCGGCGCGCTACTTACGCCAAGTGCCTTAACCTGCCAGCCATTGTAGGCGCGCCACGTGCGCCCACCTAATGTAAACAGATGCATTATCCAGCGCGTCGTTTGCATTGCAGATAAATGCCTAGTTTCCTCTCCCTTTGCCTTCGGAAGTTTCTGCTCTTTGTTTACCTACCCTGAGACAAAAATCTTTCACCCAGAAACGTATCATGTCGGTAATATTTGCAGAAACGAGAAAGACGCTGAGGTAAGCCTTCTGTAAGACCAGAGATAAATATACAATAAAAAGAATATATCTACAGCAGTAAAAGACACTACAAGGTAACGGTGAGGAGTGCAGTATCGTATGCTGCTGAGACAATAACACTAGGAAGAAATGGTGCAGAACAACTAGAGAAAGCCGGCTGCGGTGGCCAAGCGGTCTGCGGCGCGCCAGTCACGTTCTGCACGGCCACTACGGTCGGGGGTTCGAATACCCCCTCGGGCATGGATATTTAGTATTAGCTAGTTCATAAGTAGTTTGTAAGTTTAGGGACTGATGACCCCGTAGTTAAGTCCGATAAGCTCTGCAAACATTTGAACATTTGAACTAGAGAAAAATAATGGAGAAAATACTATTTCCTAAAAGAGGTGCTGAGAGATGGATGAGAAGACCTAAGGAAGAATAGTATCGGAACATGAAAACAGTAGCAGGAGAAATCAGACTCAGAAGAGCAAGGTTTGCGAGACATGTGATCCAAATGGAATATGGACAGAATAACGAAAAGAGTATGGGAAGCAAGAGGGAGAACAAGAGGGAAGACAGGAACCAAGCGGGTTGTTCTGCTCCGGAAGGATTGGTTGACATTGGGAATCAAAATAGAAGGAAAGGAGAAAATAGGAGAAGCGCGTTTACACCGACTAGTATACCGGAGATCGAGGAGGGAAGGGTACAGGAGAAGAATAGAAAATCACCAGTGGATCAGACCAGAGAAGAGGATACTGAAGTTTCCGAAGAAGAATGGGAGAGAAAGGATGAAGATCTTCCGGGAAGAGAAGAGAAAAACGCAACCCGTCAAGGGGCTCCCCGTGGTCCTGCTGAGGCCGTAAAGCAAGAAGAAGACGAAAAAATAGTTTCAGTTATCATAATTGGCTAAATGAGTATGGTATCACATTTATACAACAATACAAGTGAAACAAATGTTTAGAAGTCAGTATTTTCAAATGTTTAAATGTCTGTAAATCTGTGGGACTTCACTACTCTGGTCATCAGTCCATAGGCTTACAAACTACTTATACTAACTTATGCTAAGGACAACAAATATACCCATTTATGCAGGATGACTCGAACCTCCGATGGCGAGCAGCGGTGCGCTCCACAGCTAGGTGCCTTGGAACGCTCGGGCTCTCCACCGCGGCGACAATATTTTCCCCGCATAGTAACAGATGTACACTGACTTAGCAAATGTCTTGGATAGTGGGGCACAGATGGCGGAAGTGCGTTGTTTGCACACATTTACATGTGCCAGATGCTGTTGCCTATGAGACCTTCTGACAAGTAAAACTACCCAGCTGCCACTCGCAGATTCCACTTAACTGGGAATACCTTGTAGTCAGGTGAAAACATGAGACGTATTTTATTTATTTATTTTTATTTACTTACTTTTATTTATTTATTTATTTCTTGTACGTGCCCATAGGTATTGGTGATAATACATCCGAAGAAAATTCGATTGCTTACTTTCTGAACACATATCGTCGAAACATTAGCAGCTACAATAAAAATGTGGAAACATAATTTTCATGCTTGCTACTTTACAACTATGTAGTCACTGCGCAGGAGTGGCAGTGCACTCTAAGGCACCTTGCTCCCCGTTGGTGGTTCGAATCCACCCTCGGGAAAGGGTGTATTTGTTGTCCTTAGCATAAGTTAGTATAAGTAGTTTGTAAGCCTGGGGACTGCTGACCATTGCAGTTTGGTCGCATAGCATTACAAACATTTGAACATTTTGAACTGTGCGGCCACATCCTTACACAAATGTTGAAACGTTTGTAAAGTTATGGGACCTAGCTGCAGTACAAACTATTTAAACTAATTAATCCTAAGAACTAATTAATCCTAAGAACAACAGAAATACTCATTCCTGGCCGGCTGCGGTGGCCAAGCGGTCTGCGGCGCGCCAGTCATGGTCTGCACAGCCACTACGGTCGGGGGTTCGAAGCCACCCTCGGGCACGAATATTTGAGCCGTCCTTAGTATTAGCTCGTTCATAAGTAGTTTGTAAATTTAGGGACTGATGACCCCGTAGTTAAGTTCAAATGTTCAAATGTTAGTAAGTCTTATGGGACTTAACTACGGGGTCATCAGTCCCTAAACTTACAAACTACTTACGAACTAGGACGGCACAAATATCCATGTCCGAGGGGGGATTCGAACCCCCGACCGTAGTGGCCGTGCAGACCGTGACTGAAGCGCCTCTGTCTCCTCGGCCACCGCGGCCGGCCCGTAGTTAAGTCCCATAAGTCTACAAGCAATAAACAACAACCCATGCCCGAGGAAGGACTTGAACCTCCGACAGCGAACGGCCGCACGCATCTTTAAACATTTTGAAATCCTCCTCTTACCTCTCAATTTTTGAAATCTTAAGAATTGTTGCGTAGTTCATCTAATAATATACATAACAACAAATTCAGCCATATATGGTAAAGCTACAACCCGAAGTCAACAAGGTACCGCTCTCTGTCGAGTCCGGCAGTGACTAATGTGTAGGTCAAATTGCTGCAAACAAAACTATCACCATGTGTGACAAGCGTCACACGGCGGACATACCGTTATATAAGAGTACTTACAACCTGACTACTGAGATTTCTGAATGTAACTACATCATAATTATATGGTTAAATTTCATTTAGATTTAGCCTACTACACAAATTTTCTACGTTTCATAAATTTAGAGGGGAGGAGGGGATTTCGAAAGCTATCATAATGTTTAAAGATGTGATTTCGCAGTTGTAAAGTACAGTAGCAATCACGGAAATTATCTTTCAACATTTTTATTACATGTCCTACTGTTCTGACGATATGAACTCAGAAAGATAGCAACCGAGTCTTCTTCGGGAGGGTCACTTCAAAGGCCGTATTAGCAGGTATAAAAAAATACGTGTCATATTTTGACCTAGACTACAATATATTTGAAGTGTATCGGAATCGGAGACTGGCATTTCAGTAGCGTTACTTGTGAGATGTGGTTGTGTATGCAGCGTCGTCATGAGCTGATGCCATTCGAATGGGGTATGGTGGTCGACGCCAGACGGATGGAAATTCGCTTTCGGCAGTGATACAGGAATTCGGCCTCACACGTTCTGTATCAGGAACGGCTGAGCAAGGGTGTGACAGTCCACAACAGGAGAAGTACCGGCTGTCCAGTCACCCTCGACACCCATAAGATTCATCTGGGACGGTGACAGAAGGGCAACATCAGCACAACAATTCGCAGCTCTGTTCAACACAGGACGTGCTGTACACGTTTCCCAGTAAACAGTCCGAAGGAACCTGGTTTCCATGGGGTATCTGACACAACAGCTTTCATTTGTCGCTAGTCACCAGAGATGAACACTGGAACAATGGCGGAATGTGATCTGGTGGGTCGAATCACAGTTTCAACTGTAGCATGCCGACGGGAGGCCGCCTGTGTGGCGCAGACCAAATGAATGATGGTATGGTCCAAGTTGATTGTGTATTATGGTCTGTGGTGCATTTTTCTGGTATGATCCACGGTATGCTGTGTTCCTCAGGCACCATTTCCACACATTTTTGGCCATCCGAAATCCTAGCCATTCTGTGATGTTTCAAGATAATACACGACGCCACACCGTTAAACGCAGCCCAGGAATGGTTCCAGGAACATGCAGAGAAGTCCAAAGAGCTAGCACTCCGGAACCTTATACCTCACCCTATCGATTCATAATACATGGTGTCTCACGAAAGACGCCTGCCGGCGTCCGCGAATCGCGCTGTATGGCTCCCGGCCGCCGCCACCGCATCCGCCGGCCACGGCAGCGCCCGATTCTCGGACTCTATTCTGCCGCAGACGCATACACTGAGTTAAAGTCTAAAAATCATTGCCATCTGAGTAACCTAAGCTTACCTTTATTTACAGTAGATGTTCAAAATGATGTCCCTCTATGGAAAGAGCGCCCTGACATCTCTTTGCGACATTTGCAAACATTTGACGAATTTCGGCTGCCGAAATCTGGGAAATGACTGGTCGAATCCTGTATTCCAACTCTTCGAGTGTATGTGGACTGCTTGCATACACCTTGTCTTTTAACATTCCCCAAAGATAAAAGTCACAGGGATTTAGATATGGAGAACAAGGAGGTCAGTCAACTATCCTATCATCAAAATCACTGCGTATTGGTGCTATAGAAGCATTGGCAATGTATGGTCTTGCATTGTCCTGCATGAAATAAACGTACAGCTTTTCGTTGGGTGAAAGTTCTTGAAAAAATGTATGCAGTATACTGTTCACATACCTGTCACAATTTATTGTTTCGTGAAAAAAGATTGGCCCAATTATTCGTCTCGCTCTAATTGCACACCACACTCTAGTTTTCACGTCATGAAGAGGTTCTTGATGTAACTCATGTGGACTTTCTGAGCTCCAACGTCGATTGTTCTGCGAATTTACGTAGCCTGACAAATGCAGCCATGCTTCATCAGAAAAATAAAGCAATCCTCATACAGTTGAAGAGTTGGAAGACAGGATTCGACTAGTCATTTCCCAGATTTCGGCAGGTGATATTCGTCGAGTATTCGCTAATGTGTTCAAGAGATGTCAGACCGCTCTTTCCATAGAGGGACATCATTTTGAACATGTACTGTAAATAAAGGTAAGCTTAGGTTACTCAGATGACAAAGTGTTTTAGACTTTAACTCAGTGTATGCACCCGCGGCACAACAGAGTCCGCGTATCGGGCGCTGCCGTGGCCGATAGATGCGGTGGCGGCGGCCGGGAGCCTTAGTGCGATCCGCAGACGCCTGTCAGGCGTCTTTCGTGAGATACCCTGTATTATCATGGTCCCTTCACCCAGGGACCAGAATTGGCTGCCACTGTGTAAATAATTTGGTGTCAACTGCGTCCAGAGGAGACCACAGATCTGTAGACTCCTTTCATGGCATCTCGTTGCAGTCTGCAGGGCCAGATGCAGCCTCATTCCATATTATGTGCCTACCCCATGGCATTCGCAAAGTTATTGTTAAGGACTAACCTCAAAACGCTTGATCCTTGGTCTATAAGGTTTTTTTATCACTTAACGCTCTTTTTGCACATCTGAGTCTTTTGCTGATGCATAGAATAGCAATCTGCAACATGCTTCCCATTCTATTTAAACCGAAACACACCCCCTCCCCAATCACACAATTTAACTGAATCAGGGGACCATTCAAAGGTCATGCCACATCCAGTTCAACTTAGTTTTAACTGAATCCTCGTCCATCATATAAGCTGTGTTTTGCCGTACTTCAATGTATGGATCTGAGGCTGACCTGTATCACAAGTTAAAACCAGTTATCCTACAAAACACTGTAACGATCCAGATCATGTATTTCTTCTTTATAGTCACAAAGGAACTATGACATCGGGCTCTGAAGACCACTTGATGGTAACTTCTCGCATTACCATCCTTTACGAACAGAGTCATTTGAATGTAGTCTGATGTTTTGTTCTTTCAGGGTTTTTGGAGGGAGTAAACGCAGGGTCGTCAGTCCCCTGTTCCTAACTGAGACGTAACAAAAAAAGAGATGACACAGTAGAACCCAACACTCAACACCCAAAGGGGAAACCTACAAGATGTACAGGGCAGCAGTGAACGCTACTGTGACAGAAGGAAAACACATAGACAATACAGCAACTGGTTACTAAATGATTACAGCAGGATACCGTGGCTGTCTGATCACAAGGATAATGAGGGATGAACCAGCCGCTCTGCACACACTAAAACCCTCCAGCCAGAAGCTGGACAGACAGCACAAAAATGAGGGTCAGAATAAAATTGCTGAGGCGTGAGAACCTGAGACATCAGCTGTGCGGATAAAAATTTAGAGTATGCCATAGAGGCACTGTTACCAAGAATTAAAGGAAGTGCAGCACTTAGATTGAAGGACTTCTGCAAGGGGGTTAAAAGGGAAAAGTCCAACAAGATGTGGAACACTGTAAAGAGAGCGCTACAGCGTCACTTTGTCGCGTCCTCTCGGAGGGAAAGGTGGCAGTGCGTTAACCAGGAATGGCCAATACACAAACGACAGAGAACTACTGAGTCGCTACAGAGGCTCTCGGTAAGGACTTCCATACGAGTATAGTAAACTAGAGTGCACTGAGCTTGTTTGGCGATTCAGACCATTCAGAACTCCAGATCCAAGGATCTTGCGGTTCAAATCCAATCAGAGTTCCCTTTATGGGAGCCTAGAGGCCATGAGGTGATGGCCTACTTGGCCATCAAATAAACACATTTGTTTCCGAAAATGCCAATGTAGCCCAGAGTCCAAACGAATCCCACTGAACGGCCAGACTTACCAAGGGTGAAGACAGAGTAATGAAAGACTGCACCAAAGGATGTATGGGAAAATAATGGTCAAGGGCTTGCAGACCATTCAGGAAGTCACTACAGATAACAAATGGTTCTGTGGGACACGCTCAGGGAAGTTCAAAAGCAGAGAAATAGCGACTAGCTCCACAGTAAAAACACACTCCCACGAGACAAGGAACAGTGTTCGCTGTGGTCAACATAGACTTAGCATACCCAGCATTGCCATGTACCAGAGAACTGTCGGTGTAGAAAACATCTGCACCACGGTATGAATCAAGCAGGGCCAAAAACTGGTAACGGAGAATATTCTGTGGATCTAGAATTGTGGAATAAATCCAAATCGAGCTGCAAGCGAAGCATGGACCGAGGAAGGGGGCGAGGGTTATGAGGAGAGTAGTAGAAAGTGAGAACGATGGGAAGGGACTCCAGCAAATAAATAAGGGAACCAGCACAGATCCAGATCAGGAGACTAAACTTGGGCGCGTCGTGTTGGGGAGAGGAGTGCAGCAGTTGGAAAAATAAGTCTGCAATTTGGGTGGTGGGTCAAGGCATGAACAACAGTTGGCAGCTGTTGCCGGCGCTGCAGGGGAAGAACCCCAGCAACAAGGACTCATGTGGAAAACCCACATCGCTAGACAGGCAACACTATGAATAACAGGGTAGGGGACCTACAGCATTGATGATGCTGCCAAATCATATACCAAGACCCCACAGTCGATGCTGGATTGTATTAAAGCCTTATACAGCTGCATGATGGTTGAACGTTCAGCTCCCAAACTGTCTGTGTCTGTACATGTGGCTGAAGCAGCACAGGACTGCACAGCAAGGACAACGCCCCGATCTCTTGCTCCAAAAGAGTGGAGTGTGAGGAAATTTTGAAGAAAGATTGGGAGGGATTCCATAGGCACATTGGTACAGTGTAGCAAGGATTTTATGGAGCCATGTGGTATCATACGAATTCCAGAAATCGAAAAAGATTGCAAGGAGATGTTCACACCAAGTAGGAATAGAAGGCTCCAGTGATACAAGACTGTCAATGGCCGAGTGGCTCTGACGGAAGGCCCTCTGCTGTGGGGCCAGGAGACTCCAAGCTTCAAGGAGCCACACGACCCCTCAACTCACCACACGTTCGAGGAGCTTACACAGAACGTCTGCGCTTGAACACATCGCGAGCTCGCGCAGTTGAATGTGATGAGGTTTTTGTTTGTAAAACTTATGGGTCTTAACAGCTGGGTCATGAGTCCCTAAACTCACAAAATACCTATGGACTTTGCCCTAGGGAGGATTCGAACATCCGACGAGGGAGACCGCGCGATCCGCAACGTGGCTCTCCAGACCGCTCGGCTACTCCCGCGCGGCTAATGTGATGAGGCTTGGCAATAACACGCCAGAAAGATCCTTTTCTATAGTGAGAGATGTTGTGGGGGCAATACTGTATACACTTTATCATCTGATAAATATTTTTTTTAACTAACCAACAACCCCGCAACACGACCTACAGAAAGAAGCATGCATATACTTGGGCAATTATGTTTCGACATGTGTGCAAGCAGCATTGTAGAATGTGTTTACACATTAAAAGTTTCAGCGGTTGCTGTACGTTAACGACGCAGGTACATTTATTGATCGTCTTCTTTGTGGTTGTTTTAGTTCTGATGATGGCGGCAAGATCCGCCGAAACCTGTCAAACAGAGTAAAGGTCTGAATAAGCGACCTTGGCAACAACATAAATTTTACATCCTGATTTAGGTTATCAATGATTTCCCTAAATGGTTTCTTTTGCTCTAGAGGCATTGACACCTCGTTCAAAGTCTTCCAAGTATAATTAAAGCCGCCATACAAGATAGACACATTTCATATTAATGTCCACTATTATATGTCCTGACTCTTAAGTTCAGATAGTATATATTTGTTTCGTTTCTGTGACTTTAATGATTTTTTATGGTAGAGTGCTTAGATTGTAAGGATGACACAATGAAGGATAGAGCCTAAAGTTGCGTAGTCGGCGTGATCAGTAGAGACGAACCACCTGTGTAACCTGGACAACGAACAGGAAGTGTATAACCCAGAAACTACAGAAGGTAAGCATCCCGTGATTTTTAGACGTGATTGAAGGAATGAAATATAAGCCTAAGTCATCATCTGAGGCTAGTTGAAAATCGCTTTTTTTTCCTAATAAGAGACGAGTTTCTTAATCATTGAGCCAGGTTGGTTTTGTTGTTAAAAATTCTACGGGTTGTAGTGTAACGAATTACACTTCATGCCCTGATAACGTCACAAAATAATCAAGTAGTCCAAAATTTTGGGAATTTAATAAGATGGTGTCAGATACTGTGCACGAAATGTGCAGGTACGTGAAATCCGCTCGTAGAATCTTTGCAAGCAAGTGCAACATGGAGAAAGAGACTAAATACACTGTTGTAATAACAACAGTCTTTTGTCTTAGCTGTGAAGCAGAAATACACTCAGGAGGGGTAAACGAAGCCAAGATTGTCTTACAACACTTCAAACATGTCATTTATTTAGATTTGCGCTAACCACAAGACGTTCCAGAGAAATCAGTTTCTCTCTCTCTCTCTCTCTCTCTCTCTCTCTCTCTCTCTCTCGAAGTCCGATGCTGTATTTTGAAGGTATTCGCTGGTTCCTGGGAACCTAATAGCGGGGTCCAGACTTCTGAGGGACAGTAATCTATACTACAAGCTTTCAGTGTAAGTTAATCTCTAACGCAGAAGAATTTTGTGAGATGATATAATCCAGCTACACGGTCGCACCACAGACTACGAAAAAGACAGAGAAAATGAAACCCTAGTGCCGTCATGTTTGAAAATTAGAACAGGGAGTGGGTAGCCTATAAAGTCTGATGGTCAGAAACAGAACAACGCTACGTGTTCTCTCTTCTCAAACCAAATACGAACAATTGAAATTTCGTGTACTATCAGGTTTTGAATCGGATACGTACATTGCTGGCCATCCAAAAGCGAGCACCAAAAAGGCCCGGGGATATAACAGCCAAATTTATTTGGGAGGTAGCACATTCTACAAAAACCACTTGCTTGAAAATACAACTCCATGTGAAGCGAGTAAAATGTTGAAATCAGTATTGAGAGTTGCTGCCTTTGCTGGCCTATAACCGCTGCTACACACATCGGCAATGAATCTAAGAGGTTCTGAATGTGTTGATGTGGTGTAGCAGTCCTTTATGCTTCCACATATTGTCGTAGTTGAAGTGTACCTCTTCAAAGCGAAACCAGATGTGAAGTCACATAAATGAACGTAAATTATGCTATCACAACAGATTTCATCCAGGTTCACTAAATGTTTAGAGCTATAACCTTAGTAACATGAGCACGTTCATTCGGCGCCGTGCAGATATCCTGTTATGAGACTACCGACTGTATGAAAGTCAGGAAGCGAAGCCAGACCTAAGGCAGGAGAGCAGAACGGTGCAGCGACATGGGATACCTGCATGCGCTACCTGACCCCTCGGCCTCTCACCAGTTGCCTCTACTGCAAACAGAAGGGGGGACTCGCCTGCAGTACTTGCAGCAGGGTACTTGCAGCATTTCTAGATTTTAATCTCAAAATCATTTACGTAACAGCTAAAACATTTATTCGTCTGAGATGTGCTGCAGAAATACTTAGGCTATTGACCGAATCACTATCCCAACCAACCAGCCAAATAACTGTTTCTCATATCTCTTCTCAAATCCAATATGAGAATAACAGTCACGTTCGTGAATAGTTTTTACAATTTATTTATTTTTCGATCTACTCTGAGACCATCATCAGCACCATCATCAACACCAATTCGCTGTTGATGCCGAGACGATGAGCGTGCGGCGAGTGCTCCAACTAGATTGCTAGAGCAGGTTTTCTGGAGGTCCTTAGGTAAAGTAGCCTCCACCACGCATAATCATTATTTAAATACGCTAACACGAAAATTGTGGTACAGATTACTAAGTTTCATTATATAAATACGCTAACACGCAAATTGTGGTACAGATTATTAATTTATTCGTACAAGAAGGCCAATGAAAATTACATAATTCGAAAGATTGTTTGTCGTAGATTTCAGGAATATAAATATTATGTGCATTTAGCCATTAAAAGTGGTAAAAGGAACTAGAAATTTTCCTATCTACAGCTTGGATCAAGTTCTACATTCTCCAACAATCAGCTCACTGATTGGCTATTTGCCTCGACCAAAGACGCTGTAGTGCAGTGCATCTGCAGTATTAAAATAACGTATTAAAATAAGTGAATATCGAAACATGGAGTGCTCCCAACTGATTTTCTTGCGCCGTTCAAATGCTTCATTTTCGCTTTGATTTTAAATTAAATTAAATGTTTCTTTAGCTTATGGGACTTAACTACGGGGTCACCAGTCCCTAAACTTACAAACTACTTATGAATTAGCTAACACTAAGGACTGCACAAATATCCATGCCCGAGGGGGGATTCGAACCCCCTACCGCAGTGGCCGTGCAGACAGTGACTGGCGCGCCTCAGTCCCCTCGGCCACCGCGGCCGGCTTCGCAGTGATTAAGAGTGGTTAAAGGAAAGGGGTGTTTTCATATGAATGCCGATATAGAGGATGATGCGCCGGGAGAGGCATCTAGTGGTGCTCGGGTGGCACTACGAAGTCGAGAATGCCGATATAAATGATGATGCCCCGGGAGAGGCATTAACGGTGCACTCGTGGAACTACGAAGTCGACATGTTGTCAGCTCTGGAATTCTGAATATCGCAGTATCGAAATAACATTATTTCTTGGCGTTGTATAAATATACAAACACCGAAATTGTAGTTCCATTTCAAATATTAGGCTAATGAAAGTTATATAATTCGAAAATGGCATGAGATGTATATGCTTCCGTTTTTATTTGTTGTTATTGTGACAGGCATTTTCCTTAACATGTAAAAGATACCGTTTCATACCTCCCAGTGCCGGTTAAATTTTACCAAATACCCCAGCGGCCTCTTATGATAATGTTGGCAACAGATGCTGAATAGTGAGAATCCTGTGAGTCTTCATTTTAGACAATCGCTTGACAACGCTGATGTTTTCTCATGGAATCTTCGCTTTACGGGAGCAATTATTTTTACTGAGCGGACCAGGTTACATACAAGTACCTATCAACCATAAAGTAGGAACAGCATTATTTGTTTACTTCATAGTCTGTACGATACACTAATCGAGTCATTCTATGTGGTTCGAACAAATGGTCAAAGATTTTCTATCGTGTTGTTGATGTAGCCAACATAATCACGCGAGGCCGCCGACATGATACGTAAAATTTTACCCCCAGTGACCATTGTAAACACAATTGGTCGATTTTCGACCACAGTCAATACTAGTACGCCTAGTTTCTCTTGACGTTATAGCTGGTTCTTTACCCCTACAGCAATTGTTACATTACGGAAAGAAATCAGTTATTCTCGCATTTCATTGTCTATGACGTCATATATCCTGAACTGTGTTTCGTACGCGGTCCTTACACCCACAGTGACCTTTCTCTTGAAAATCAACTGTCAAATTTTCATCACGATGAAACAACACTTTCTTCCCACTGCTATTTTACATTTTATATCCTCTGTACTGCGGCTATCATATCTTATTTTACTGCCCAAGTAACAAAACTCATCTACCAACTTTATTGTTTCGTTACCTAATCTAATGCGTTCAGCATCGCCTGATTTTCTTAGACTGTATTTGATTACCCTTGTTTTGCTCTTTTTAATGTTCATCTTATACGCTCCTTTCTATACACTGCAAATTCCGTACAACTGCTCTTCCAGGTCATTTTCTGTCTCTGACAGAATTACAATATCATCAGCAAGACGCAATGTTTTTATTTCTTCACCCTGAACTTTAATTTTTCTTCAAATTTATCCTTGCCTTCCTTCACAGCTTGCTCAATGTAAAAATTGAATAACATTGCGTCCCTTTCATGCCCTTCAACTCTGATAACTGCTGCGTACTTTTTGTACAAGTTATAAATAACCTTCCGTTTCCTATATATTACCCCTGCTAACTTCAGAATTTGAAAGAGTATATTCCAATCAACATCGTCAAAAGCCTTCTCCAAATCTACAAAACTAGCAACGTAGGTTTGCCTTTCCTTAATCTATCTTCTAAGATAAGCCATAAAGTGAGGATTGCCTCCCGTGTTCCAACTTTTCTCCTGAATACAAACTGGTCTTCCCCGCGGTCAGGTTCTACCAGTTTTTCCATCCTTCTGTAAATAATTTGTGTTAAATTTTGCAACATGTCTTGTGAAACTGACGGTTCTGTAATTTTCACACGTGTCTTCGCTTGCTTCCTTTGGAATGGTTATTGTTACATTTTCCGTAAATTCTGAGGGTATTTCGCCTTTGTCATACATCAATAGTTCTGTCATGGCTGGCTCTTCAAGAATGTCGTCCCCCCCCCCCCCCCAGGGGGCTCACGGTTCTTTCGTGAGTTCGTGCGTGGCGAGCACGGGTCCCCGAGATAATGCAGTCTTTCTTTGTTTTTTCCTTCACGGTCTGCATTTCCTTTCCCTTCCCCTCTTTTCCTATCCTCACTCCCTCCCTTCCCCACCGGGAGACACGATCTACGCAGTTTTTAGTCCCTTGTTCCAAATCACCAACCAACCAGGGAAGGTCATCTACTCCAGAGGCCTTGTTTTGACTTAGGTATTTCAGTGCTCTGTCAAATTCATAGTAGTATCTCGTACTTGTCTTCATCTACTTCATCTTACCTTCCCACAATATTTTCTCTAAGTTCATTTCCTTTTTAGAGTCCCTCTATATAATCTATATATTCTTTCCACCTTTCAGCTTTCCCTTCTTTGCTGATAACTGGTTTTCCATCTTATATTGTTGTTATACTCCAGTGTTGTTGCTGTAATAACTGCTGGCTGTATGGTCACTGCTTCCAAAAGCTACAATAAAGGAAAAAGATTTATTAAATTTACACACCTATCGGCCGAAATGTGTATTGCACACGGCAATGTTATTTGGTTTTGTTGGTACCCTTCGTATTTCGGCGTCTTGCTCTCTGCCTGTGGAAGGTCGCAGGAGGGCAGTGGTGAGCCAGCAGGGACTGCCCTGGTCTTCCCCGCCAGACTGCTCCGTCACGCTGTTTCCGCTTGACCGCAGCTTGCGAAACACCGAGTGTAATTACACCGCTTAATCGCCAGCTGCGCTTAGCAGCGCGACCAGCCTCCAAACAACGTTCCTCGCTGTTTTAGACTCTCTCTGCTCTCCTGGTAGCATAGCTTGCAATTATTATTTGGCGGCAATATTTTGTTTGTGTTGCGACTGATGACCTAGCTGTTTTGGTCTCTTCCTGCCATCACCTAACCAACCAATTTTGTTTGTGTTAAGTTGTGTGTGCCGACCGCGGTGGCCGAGGGGACTGAGGCGCTCCAGTCACGGTCTGCACGGCCACTACGGTCGGGCGTTCGAATCCCCCCTCGGGCATGGATATTTGTGCCGTCCTTAGTCTTAGTTAGTTCATAAGTAGTTTGTAAGTTTAGGGACTGATGACCCAGTAGTTAAGTCCCATAAGCTATACAAACATGAACATGAACATATTAAGTTGTGTTCACAGAGAGGGGTTGAGCCATTATTACGGCGTTCTCGCTTACGAGACCATTCATTTCAGATATACATGTGCCGATGACATTGTAATTCTGTCAGAGACAGCAAAGGACCTGGAAGAGCAGTTGAATGGAATGGACAGTGTGTTGAAGAGAGCGTATAAAATGAACATCAACAAGAGCAAAACAAAAATAATGGAATGCGGTCTTAGAAAATGAGGTGATGCTGAAGGAATTAGATTAGGTAACGAAACAATGAAGGTGGTAGATGAGTGTTGTTACTTGGTAGTAAAATAACATGCGATTGTCGCAGTACAGAGGATATAAAATGCAGAATGGCAATGGGAAGAAAAGCATTTTTGAAAAAGAGAAATTTGCTAATATCGAATATTAACTTAAGGGTAAGGAAGTCTTTTCTGAAGGCATTTGTGTGGAGTGTTGCCTTGTACGGGAGTGAAACATGGACGATAAGCAGTGCGGACAGGAAGAGAATAGAGGCTTTTGAAATGTGGTGCTACAGAAGAATGCTGAAGATTAGGTGGGTAGATCGCATTACTAATGAAGAGGTACTGAACAGAATTGGTGAGAAAAGGAATATTTGGCATACCCTGACTAAAAGAACGGATCGCTTGATAGGACACATTCTTAGACATCGACGAATCGTAAATTTAGTATTGGAGGGAAGTGTGTGTGGTAAAAATCGCAGAGGGAGACCAAGAGACGCGTATAGTAAGCAGATTCAAGTGGATGTGGGCTGCCGTTCTTATGAGGAGATGAAAAGGCTTGCTCAGGATAGAGTAAGGTGGAGAGCTGCATCAAACCAGTCTCCGGACTAAAGACCATTACAACATAACATACATGTAGCGTCTGTTCCGAAAGAACAGACGTCACTTCTGATCCTGCAGTTGTTATTGTTTCAGATTCACAGAATATATGACATCAACTGCGATGGGCAAAACTGAAAATGCGTATCCAGCCAGGATTCGAACCCGGGTCTCCTGCTTTCTAGGCAGTTGCGCTGACCTCTACACCACTGGGGACACAGTGATCACCGCACCTGCAAGGACTACCTAAGCACGCCTCCCGTCAGATACAAATTCCCAGCTTTGCCCTGCCCACAGTACTCAAACTCGTAGTTATGTAACTAATTCCCGTAAAAGTAAGGGCCAACAACGGGCGATGATTCTTTCGTTAGTGGGGAGGGGTGGACAGGTTTGAGGCCCTTATTCTTACGGGAATTAATATCATAACTACCAAAAAATGTTCAAATGTTTGTGTAGCTTATGGGACTTAACTGCGGGGTCAGCAGTCCCTAAACTTACAAACTACTTATGAACTAGCTAACCCTAAGGACGGCACAAATATCCATGCCCGAGGGGGATTCGAACCCCCGACCGTAGTGGCCGTGCAGACCGTGACTGGAGCGCCTCAGTTCCCTCGGCCACCGTGGCCGTTTCATAACTACCAGTTTGAGTACTGTGGGCAGGGTGAAGATGGGAACTTGTATCTGACGGGAGGCGTACTTAGGTAGTTCTTGCAGGTGCGGTGATCACTGTGTTCAAATGTTCAAATGTTTGTTAAGCTTATGGGACTTAGCTACGGGGTCGTCAGTCCCTAAACTTACATACTACTTATGGACTACCTTATACTAAAGACGGCACAAATATCCATGTCCGAGGGGGGATTCGAACCTCCGACCGTAGTGGCCGTGCACACCGTGACTGAAGAGCCTCAGTCTCCTCGGCCACCGCGGCCGGCTGATCACCGTGTCCTCAGTGGTGTAGGGGTCAGCGCAACTGCCTAGAAAGCAGGTGACCCGGCTTCGAATCCCGGCTGGGTGCACATTTTCTGCTTTGCCCATCGCATTTGATGTCAGTTATGAAACATTCAATTTAGGGTTTGTTTGCTTTTCCTAAATCGATTCAAGGGCATGTTCAAATGATTCTTTAACCTCACATACCCACAGCGAGGAAAATGACCATGTTGTGATCCGGCACGATTAGAATACGATTTGAAATTTGTAAAAATTATTTTTTTTAATGTCTCAGAAATGTGCTGCCGGCAAAAATTATTACACTTGGAAATATGACGTTGATTTTGATGGCGGCAGATGGCCGTCCACCGCAATTGTGTGTACCCTTTGACAGGAAATATTGACAGCCATAAGGCTCAGTGTGATAGCAGTATTTAAAGGAAACACAGGCGCCACGCCACGGAGACGCGCTCGTACTTAACCAGGCTGTAAAAGGTCAAATTATGGCCTTTCGAGAGGCGAGAAGATCCTTTTGTACAACTCCCCACAAGTTGGACGTGCTGCGTCATTTGTGCAACTATGTTGGTTTCAATGGTCACGTGACATTCTCACTCCTGTAGTCGAGGATCTGGTCGTCCACGCAGCGCAGACGTCCGTCAAGATCGTCGTATTGTAAGAATAGTAGTGGCACATGTTACAACTGCCACACAACAGGTAAGACAATTTGTGGGCCCTGAAGTGTCAACGCGAACTGTGGCCTACCAGTTAGTAGCAGGACTACGGGCACGACCACTTCTAGTCCGATTTCGATTCACGCCATAGCATCGACGTGCGCGGCTCGATTGGTGCCGTAAGAGATTCATTGCAAGATGAAATGGCGGGCCTTGATCTTCAGCGATGAAATCAGAAAGTAGTGGTCGTTTGCGCGTACGACGTAGTTCTGGCGATCGCTGTTTCATAGACTGCATTCGTCATGGCAGACTGGCCCCAACCCAGGAATTGTGGCCTGGGGTGGTAAGGCTATAACTCTCGATTGTGGAGGGAGCGCTGACCAGCGCTCGGTACGTGCAGAGTGTTGTAAGCACATTCTTTTGCCATTCTTGCATTAGTAAGGTTAATGCTCGCCTACACATTGCGCGAGAAACTTAACATGCTCTGCAAGCAATTGCCCAAGCCAGCAAAATCTTCGGACTTTTTTCTCAGTCGATCTCGTATGAGATATGGGACGACAGCTGATACGTCCGACTCGTCAACCCATTCTAGAAGACTTGGTATAATGTATACCATGGTGTTACTCGCCATCTGTACGATCGAATGGATGCCAGAATTATCACCTGCGTTTCTTCTTGTGCAGGCTATACCGCGTACTAATGTTTCAGCATTGAATGATACCGTACCTCTGTACCGCTGCAGCTATTTCTCTGTGATCATTTAATGTTCTTCATTGGCTCTTAAAGAGATTTGATAAACTATACGAGGGTGCAATAATTTTTGTTTCCGGCATTTTAAATGGATGTAATAGTAATGGGGATCTGCATAAGCAGATCGCTAGTTTCAAATTACTTCATTTGACCGGTTTTGGCAATTCTATGTTGCCATCGTCAAGTCTATAAATATTTAAATACCACATGGCAATACAGAATTTCCGAAACCGATCAAATAAAAAAAATTGAAACTAGCAATCTTGGCTTCTCAGCTTTTGCAGTTTTCCATTACAAGATATTACATCATCCCCGGCTTGAATGATGACAAGCACTCGCGGCAGAGTATAACAGAGTTAGTAGAAATTTATCGAAACAATGAAGTTTCAATAACTTTAAAATCAAGTCGTTAGGCCTATGTTAAATAAAACAGTGGACCAGACCAGTGAGCAAATTCAGAGTAAACAGTAAAATTAAGAACAATTATATTACAAATCCCAAAGAAACGTTAACAAAACACCAAAGCTTTATTACATTTAATAAAATACATATATTCTTCCATGTAGATAACATTCTCTGTTGAATAGTTCATACCGTTACAGCCGCAGTAGTTAGCACTGGAGGTTTCTCGCCCTTAACCTTGTGAACAGACGCCGACAAAGGCCGCGCAGTCTGGGTAGCGCGGCCTTGGATTTTGATTTCTATGCTGGTCTGCAGTAGTTTTTTTTATTTCCCACCTACACTGCTGCACTACTGTCAGATACGGTCTCGTACAGAACCAAAGAGGCAATTCGCTCCGTTTTCGAGTGCAACAGAAAAGGAACTGTCTGGCAATGGTATAAAGTACACCACTGACCATTAAAATTGCTACACCAAGAAGAAATGCAGATGATAAACGGGGTCATTCTACAAATATATTAGAACTGACATGTCATTACATTTTCACGCAATTTGGGTGCATAGATCCTGAGAAATCAGTACCCAGAACAACCACCTCCAGTCTTTCAAATGTTCAAATGTTTGTATAGCTTTTGGGACTTAACTACGGGGCATCAGTCCCTAAACTTACAAACTACTTATGAACTAGCTAAGACTAAGGACGGCACAAATGTCCATGCCCGAGGTGGGATTCGAACCCCTGACTGAAGTGGCCATGCGGACTGTGACTGGCGCGCCGCAGAGCGCTCGGCCACCGCGGCCTCTGGCCGTAATAACGGCCTTGATACGCCTGGGCGTTGAGCCAAACAGAGTTTGGATGGCGTGTACAGGTACAGATGCCCATGCAGCTTCAACACGATACCACACTTCATCAGGAGTAGTGACTAGAGTATTGTGACGAGCCAGTTGCTCGTCCACCATTGACCAGACGTTTTCAGTTGTGAGAGATATGGAGAATGTGTAGGCCAGGGCAGCAGTCGAACATTTTCCATATCCAGAAAGGCCCATACAGGACCTGGAACATGCGGTCGTCCATTATCCTGCTGAAATGTAGGGTTTTGCAGGGATCGAATGAAGGATAGAGCCACGGCTCTAACACATCTGAAGTGTAACAGCCACTGTTCAAAGTGCCGTCGATGCACACAGGAGGTGACCGAGACGTGTAACCAATGGCACCCCATAGCATCACGCCAGGTGATACGCCGGTATGGCGATGGCGAATACACACTTCCAATGTGCGTTCACCTTGATGTCGCCAAACACGGATGCGACCATCATGATGCTGTAAACAGAATCTGGGTTTATCCGAAAAAATGACGTTTTGCCATTCGTGCACCCAGTTTCGTCGTTGCGTACACCATCGCAGGCGCTCCTGTCTGTGATGCAGCGTCTAGGGTAACAGCAGCCATGATCTCCGAGCTGATAGTCCATGCTGCTGCAAAAGTCGTCGAACTGTTCTTGCAGATGGTTGTTGTTTTGCAAACGTCCCCATCTTTTGACTCAGGGATCGAGACGTGGCTGCACGATCCATTACAGCCATGCTGATAGATGCCTGACATCTCGACTGCTAGTGATACGATGCCGTTGGGATACAGCACGGCGATCCGATTCGTCCTTCTGAACCCACCGATTCCATATTCTGCTAACAGTCATTGGATCGCAACCAACGCGAGCAGCAATGTCGCGATACGATAAACCGCAATCGCGATAGGCTATAATCCGACCTTTATCAATGTCGGAAACGTGACGGTACGCATTTCTCCTACTTACACGAGGTATCACAAAAACGTTTCACCAGGCAACGCCGGTCAACTGTTGTTTGTGTACAAGAAATCGGTTGGAAACTTTCCTCGTGTCAGCATGTTGTAGGTGTCGCCACCGGCGCCAACCTTGTATGAATGCTCTGAAAAGCTAATCATTTGCCTAACACAGCATCTTCTTCCTGTCGGTTAAAATTCGCGTCTGTAGCACGTCATCTTCGTGGTGTAGCAATTTTAATGACCAGGAGTGTACATTGGTCAAGACAGTTAGGACATCAGTTGAGATTCTAGGTTCTGAAAATAGTCATCGGCAGAATGAACTTAAATGGTTCGACGTTTTTCTGTCGTTCCTATGGAGTGGAGACATTACTTCAAGAGGCAGTTGCTGGAGAGGCGTTGACTTGTGTTTACTCTACAAAAGGAATTAGTGAGCAGGTAGTACAATGTTACTTACCGGAAGCGATGACAGGGAGAGCTATAGGACGGTTGGAAGCGGGACAGACACAGGGGAAGCTATTGGAGTGTCCCGAAGTGTAATTTCCGGAACTTGAACGGGACTTCAGACAACAGAAACCGTTACAAGAAGGCGAGGCCGAGGTCGTTCGCGGGTAACGTCAGCAACAGGTGACCGTTATCTCCTGTTAACAGCCCGAGGAGTCAGGAGGCTGAATGCAACTCAGCTGCAACGCACCCTGCTGGCAGCAACAGAACGCGCAACATCAACGAATAGCGCCGGGTTCTTTCACAGATGAGTTATTTTATGTTCAGCCGGACAATTGTCGTTCCCTCATGCGGAGAAAACGTGGAACTCGGAACACTCTTGCTTATGTGTAGTAAACATCACCATATCATGCTGGTGGACGAATTGTGTGGGCAGGAGTCGGCTGACGTATGGACCTCTATGTCGTTCAAATGTTGAAATGTTTGTATAGCATGAACTACGGGGTCATCAGTCCCTAAACTTACCAACTACTTTTGAACTAGCTTATACTAAAGACGGCAGAAACTTCCATGACTGAGGGGGAACGGCCTCGCGCATCGTAGCATAGCGCCTCAATACGCTCGGACGCTAAGCCGCGGCTATGTCGTTAGTATGGCTCTTTGTTTGCTCAGAGTTATAGAGACGAGATCGTTCGAGCTTTTTTTGTGTCCTACGTTGGTCCCATAGGAGATGGGTTACTTCTGTTGGACGATAACGCTCGTCCCCATAGAGCTGCACCGGTGGACAATATGCTTCAAGCTGAGTGAATTGCACGAATGGAGTGGCCAGCTTGTTCACCAGACTTAAATTCGATTGAGGATGACTGTGACGTACTTTGCAGTCGCACTGCAGCCAGACCAGCACCTCCCACGATGGTTGTAGACCTAGACATTGCTCTTATGGAAGAGTGGCCAAATATCCGTCAATAGCTGATTGATAACCTCATACTGTCCTCGCCACGCAAGTGTGCAATTGTACTAGCCGTCCGAGGCGATCCCAAACCATATTAGAGGGCAACGAGAATTACTTTTTCACTCTTATTGTAGACCCATGGTGCCTCGCTCTAAGTAAACGCCATGTGAACCTCAAGTAAAGAGTTGTATAACACACACATTACAATTGTGTCCTCCTCTGTACTCTGGAGGACGGCATGGTGGGTTGCCATGCAGAGGATCCGGGTTTAATTCCCGGTCGGAGACGTTCTTCGCCGGAGATCTGGGTACTGTGTCGTCCTCACCATGATTGACACGAAGAGGCGTCGGCTAAAAAGATTTGCACCAGGCAGGCTGAACACGACCCCAGTTGGGGTTTAACGGCCATAAATGCCACACGATCATCAGTGGCGGCTGGTGCTTCAGATGACTGGGGGTTCACTTCCTTCAGTACCTGTGCCGGATAGTGGCACGACCCCCCTACATCCCTCCACCCCAGAGGGGCGTCGATGGTTCGACACCTTCCCCCCCCCCCCCCGTTCGGTGTCCAAAGAGACAATTTGGCGCACCTCTGCGAGTGGCGCCATGGGTAAGCGCCCCGGTTTGCCCCCCGCCCCTTCAGATATATTTTCGTTAAAAGGTGTGCAGAATGTCATTTTTCTTTGATGATAAACACCATGAACACTACACATAGTGGGTGACAGACTGCACTGTTAAGTGACTATAACAAAATAAATCTGTTACGATGAGCAGACAAGCTACCTTGGGGTCGCACTACACTGTAAGCAGCACCCCTCCCAACGTTAAGCTTGCGCAAAGGCTGCCCTCCCCCAGCTCTTTTCAAACAGTTAAATATTTGTCACAACGAAGAGTATAAATGTCATTTACCCTCAAAATCGCGACATTTTCGCAAAAACGTCTAAAAGATATGCGGCAAGTACAATACAAATGTCATTGTTGTTCCCTTATCTATTGAAAAGAAGATTGGCTTTAAAAATATTGCTTGCACCGCCTTCTACAGCGGAGCGCGATGCCGCTAAATACACGAGTATTCTTGCTATATGTAGAGTAGTGAGCTTCATTATTATTCATAATCGGATCTTCTGAAGGCTTTTACAGTTGATGCCTCTTTAATTTACAGTCACAAGATATTTTATCATATATGAGGTGTTTTTGATGAATCTTCAATGCGCCAAAAAGAAATATAAAGGGCGGATGTTGCCTTAATGAAGGATTTGCGCATGCTCAAGGCGAGGTGCGCAGTAGCTCCATTGTCTTGGTTCGGGACCATCCGTTCGTAATCGCGAGAGCTCGAGTAGCCAGGAGATGGTGTCTATACCAGCTCCAAGGCCAATGTTAAAAGCGGCGTTTCTCTTCGCCCCTACCTGCTGCGGGAGCGCGCCTTGCTGGCTCCAGGGGGTTAAGATGATATGAACCTCAGTCGCGCATGCGCATTGCAACGCTGCGGGCAGTGCCGCCTGTATTCGGCGGCCGCACTCCGCGACGTAACACGTTTCTCATGCGAGAAAAAATACTTGGAATGTGCATACTAAATGATCTGTTAGAAGAACGAAACGATGAATGATAGTTCAAAACCACTTTATTTTATTTACTTTTTTTTTCACGAATAGCTTTTTTCTGGGGGTTCACTGAACCAGTGAACACACAGCTCGCACCGCCACTGATCATCATCATTTACAATTGTAATCAATATCTGAATACTTTACCATATGTACCGGGTGATCAAAAAGTCAGCATAATTTTGAGAACTTAATAAATCACGGAATAATGTAGATAGAGAGGTAAAAATTGACACACATTCTTGGAAAGACATGGGGTTTTATTATATATATGTAAAGTATTGCTAGACGCGTGAAAGATCCCTTGCGCGCGTCGTTTGGTGATGATCGTGTGCACAGCCGCCACTTTTGTCATGCTTGGCCTCCCAGGTCCCCACACCTCAGTCCGTGCGATTATTGGCCTTGGGGTTACCTGACGTCGCAAGTGTATCGAGATCGACCGACATCTCTAGGGATGCTGAAAGACAACATCCGACGTCAATGCCTCTCCATAACTCCGGACATGCTTTACAGTGCTGTTCACAATATATTGAGCATTTTCTGTATAGAACATCAGCTTTGCTTTGTCTTAATTTGTTATGCTAATTATTGGTTTTCTGATCAGATGAAGCGCCATCTGTCAGACATATTTTTCCCCTAATAAAACCCCATATAATTCCAAGCATGTGTGTCAATTTTAACCTCCTTGTCTACATTATTCCGTGATTTATTAAGTTTTAAAATTTATACTGACTTTTTGATGAGACGGTATATTGTGTACTAGCTTAAGCCCGTGGCTCCGCTCGCGTGTTGGTAGATCAAATCACACGTACAATGCACTCGTTTCGAAGAATCCAATCACGAAATTCTACAATAATGATTGTAATAATATCACAGATCGATCACTTGATGTAATGCGCGAAATATCAAATCAATTTTTTAAAGAGATGTATAAAAGAAATGTCTTTTTTACCGCTTTATTTATTTATTCTTATGTTTCCTTATTCGTATGTTTATCCTTACGGAGAAAGAGCTGAAGACATTGTAGCACGCATAGGCCAAAGATATGGTCTATGGCATCACGTTTCCCTGTAAAAATGTTTGTATAGATTATGGGACTTAACTACGGGGTCATCAGTCCCTAAACTTAAAAACTACTTATGAACTACTTAACACTAAGGACGGCACAAATATCCATGCCCGAGGGGGGATTCTAACCCCCGACCGTAGTGGCCGTGCAGACCGTGACTGGAGCGCCTCAGTCCCCTCGGCCACTGCGGCCGGCGTTTCCCTGTATGTAACCTCCTTGCTATAGAGTCGCTGGCCTTCAGTCCGAATTTTTATATATATATATATATATAATTTGACGATTTTCAACAACCATATCTTCCAACCCCTTACAGCTATCGGCATGGAACTGCTATGGTGACCATTCGTCTGCGTTCTGTAGTTTTCGCTGCAGAGCGAAATATTAACACACACATAGGATTTTATGTACACTGATAACTTTCCATACCAATATACTCCACCCTTTTATCGTTATCAACCCTGAAGCAACAATGCAACCAGTAAAACCATTTTCAAAGAGTAAATATAATTTTCAAAGAATAATTATTGTTCCGCATTTCGCAAATTACTAAATATCTATCAAATTGCTATAAAACCGTGGCTAAAACCTTCCTCGGGTATAAATTAGTAACTGTCCAAATATTTAAGTATCTGCGTCTTGTCGTTCGGACGTGTTAAGCGAACACCGAACAGACATTGACATTAATATATATATAGATAAATAGCTATCCGAAAAAAAATGTTCAAATGTTTGTAAAGCTTAAGGGACTTAACTGCGGGGTTATCGGTCCCTAAACTTACAAACTACTTATGAACTACCGTATACTAAAGACGACACAAACATCAATGCCCGAGGGGGGATTCGAACCCCCGACCGTAGTGGCCGTGCAGACTGTAACTGCCGCGCCGCAGTCCCCTCGGCCACCGCGGTCGGCAGGCTACGGCTAGCTATCCGATCGCCATAAAACCGTGCCTAAAGCCTTCCCCGGGTAGACATCAGTAACTGTACAAATTTTTAGCTATTTATGCCTCGTGGTTCAGACGTGATAAACATACACCGAACAGACATTCACATTTATAGATTTACTTTTTTTTCACTGAACCAGTGAACACACAGCACGCACCGCCACTGATCATGATCATTTACAATCGTAATCAGTATCTGAATACCATATCTATATTTTGTATAATATCTCGCATGATCCCCTGACTGCCAGCCGCGGTGGCCGAGGGTCTGTGGCGTGCCAGTCACGGTCTGCACGGCCACTACGGTCGGGGGTTCGAATCCCCCCCTCGGGCATGGATGTTTGTGTCGCCTTTAGTATAAGCTAGTACATAAGTAGTTTGTACGTTTAGGGACTAATGACCCCGCAGTTAAGCCCCATAAGCTATACAAACATTTGAACATTTTTGATCCCCTGTGTATTTTCGTGTAAAGGGTCACGAACCCGTAGTATCGCGGTGATGCAACACTTTCTTCGGTGAATGTGTTTACTACAGTGTAAGTGGGGCTTTAGCGGGCATACAGGCTCGGGCGGAAGTGAGAAAGGCGGACGGTGAAAGGCGGGAGTGCAGGCAGCGGTGCGGCCTCCCCCACCGCCGCGGCAGCCGCCACTGCGACCACTGTGCTCGGTGCCGACTGCTGAGCCGTCAGTCCGCCAGCGACGGCCATGGGGGCCGTGCCGCAGCAGCAGCAGCTCCACCAGGAGAAGGTACGCCAGCCAGCCAGCCTTCAACTCTGCCGGGGCCTACATTCCCAAGGCCGGCCTCGTGCTGGCAACTTGTTTGCATCGGCGCGTGCGAATTGGCGTCCAATTGGAGGGGCGCAGGGGTCGGCTGCAAGCGGCCGGTTCGCGGCGGTGTCTCGTCTGTTTACCCCGTGTGAATTGGCACAGCTGTCATTCCGGCCAGCCGTCTGGCGTCATCTCGCGGGTGAAAGTGTCACTTCGCTTCCAGGGGGTCGCGGACCGGTGCACTTGTGATTGGTGCGGAATGTAAACAAAGTAACGAAGGACCACGAGCTGCATTAATTTTTTTTTTTCTTGCCTAACCAGTGTTCTCGTGTATAGCCCATCGTCAGTGACAGCTGATATAGAGGAAACAATATTATTATGTGCATATTGTTTTCTACAACAATACTGCTGTGAGGTAGGATTGTTTTCATACTGTATCACTCTAAACGTAGGCGTCGGTGCGCTTGGGTTGAAGATAGCCACGTACATGTTTAGATTCTCGAGCAAACTAAAGCGGAATATGTCAATGATTTTATAAATTAAGCACGTTTCAGTGACGTAATAGTAGATTTCCATTTCTGCTGTTCTTTAGACAGTTGGCACGTTATATAAATCGCTTTATACGTAATTATTTGCTCATCTGTATTATTGTATCTTTACTATTATTGTTAGACTGGTTAGCTCCAAAAGAAAAAAAACTAAGATCCGTCTGATTTACTTATTGATTAATAACTGGTTTCTATATGCTATGCCATATTCTGGTCGTGTGTGTATATATATAATAATTACGTATAAAGCGATTTATATAGTGTGTGTGTGTGTGTGTGTGTGTGTGTGTGTGTGTGTGTGTGTGTGTGTGTGTGTGTGGTCATCTTTTAAAATGGGGGATAAGCCGAAAGTGTCAAGATATAAAATCCACATTTTATTCTATGCTCTGCTTCTAAGAGTATCAAACGTTTATCCACCATCCTTTTAAATGCATGACCACGTTTTAATGAAAAATTACGTCAGCAGAAGATATCATAGCACATGGAAACCGGTCGTCACACTTGACTTTTTTCCATTTTGGAGCTGATCAATCATTACCGATTGCCTCCTCCCTGCGATGTCAGGTAATGTCAACGTTATTGTAACAGCTACTGTATATACAATACGATTTCCTATCTGTCGGACGCCAATGATAATGAGTTTACACCCGAACACTGGTATAGTCAATTTTTAAAAAAAGTAAGGGTGGCTTGTGGTGTTCATACAATATGTCTTTCATATATTTAACGAAAGCTGCAAAGCACCAAGCATTCGAGATCATTAAAAAAAAAAAAAAAAAAAGTCTTCGTAGGTTAGGTGGAGGCTTACTTCGCAGAGTGCACATGATTATTTCAGGGAAAGTGTATACGGGTCTATTGAAGTTCGCGATAGGACCCGTTCGTTTTGACCAATGACGTCATATCTGAGTTAAAGACGATAGTTTGTTTATAAGCAGAACATAATTATAGATTACGATTTTGTGTTTAGAAAGTAATCTGTAGCTTCTCTCTGATAGGTATAGTTTAACAGAAAGGCTTTTTTTTTTTTTTTTTTTTTTTTTTTTTTTTTTTCGTGAGTGAGCGCCTAAAGCGCGAATTTAAGGGCTGAGACCTATCGATGGTTCATTCTGTTGTGGTAATCTGTAATTTACGACGATAATCACAGTAGTTTATTTATTATCTACAATACATATTACGACTTTATGCAGTATGTTTATATTCGTTGACAGTGTTTGTTTTGCTAGATGGTATATCTACGTAGCGTATCTTGTCAGACTCAGATATGACATCATTGGTCAAAGTCGAGGGGTTGGATCCCGGTCTTCAATTATGCCATGCCATCTTCTGATCGCGTATATTTTTGTTTGTACGGTGGTCATGTTTTTAAAAGATGGAGGATAAACAGAAAGTGCAACATCCCACTTAGTCACGATCTAAAATCCACATGATACACTATGGACTGCTTGTAAGAGACTCAAACGTTTATCCTCCAGCTTTAAAAAAAAAAACACATTGTTAAAAATATATATGCGACCAGAAGATCATGGCATAGAACATTAACAACCGGTCGTCAATCAATAAATAAATCGAGCTGCGATCTTGGCTATTTACCTTTCGGAACTAATCAACCATTACAGATCGCCTCCTCCCTGTGAAGACAGGTAACGTCAACATTATTGTAAGAACTAATGTATATACAACACGGTTTCCCATCTGTCGGATGCCACTGATAATGGGTCGTACGCCCGAACACCAGCACAGTCAAATTAAAAAAAAAAAATAGATGTTCTTCATTAAACATGTGAAAGTTACGAAGCACCAAGCATTCAAGTTCAATCAAATAAACACTGTCTCGTAGGTTGAGGCTTACTTCACAGAGTGTGGCTTTCCCCACTCGAAAGTTATTAGAATCCACCGTGTTTATTTATACAAGTGCTAATCAACGTCCCAACATGTTTTGAATATTTCTACTCAGGTTTGAATAGTTTTCTGAAATAACTAATCACGTTACACAAAAGCTGGGAGTAAGATATGTATCTCAGTCACCTCCTAAATACCTCTTCAAGTAATTAATCATTTTAACGATACCTTGACAATTTATATATTCCGCAAGTGAAATTCGTGGCAAGTAACCCACCACAATTGGTGACGGTCAATTGAAGCCCGCGATACGATCCGTCGTCTTTGACCAATGACGTCATGTTTGAGTTAAAGCAACGCCGTCTAAATACAAGGCCTCACGACATATCAGTTTCACGTCACAGCGATAGGCCGCCATCGCAAGCTCACTGGATGGCCCTACGGGGCAGTGGGCTGTGCCCCAGCGGTCAGCCTCTCAGCTAGCGACGGCGGCCTATAGCTGTGACGTGACACGCACTTGTTCTGAGGCATTGTATCTAGACGGTGTTGATTAGACAATAGTTTGTTTACAAGCAGAACATAGATTAACGATTCTGGTTTTGTGTTTAAAAAGTGATCTGTGGGTTCTCTCTGTCAGTCAGATAGTATCGGTTAACAGTTTTTTGCAGTTTTTGGCCTAAGACCTATGATCGATGTTACAGTCTGTTATGATACTCTGTAATTTACGACAATAATCACGGATTAATTATTATCTACAACACGTAAGTAATACGATATTAACCCGTATGTTTACATTCGTTGATAATGTTTGTTTTATTAGTATATCTACGTACCATATCTTGTGAGACTCAGATATGTCATTGGTCAAAGCCGACGGGTTGTATCGCAGTCTTCAATTATGCCCCTGATATTAAAAATCTTACTGGATCAGTAAAAGGTTGATTATGTAGCGACGAAAAATTGTGACCATTTGCAAAAAAAGTGACAGGTAACAAACCTGACCTAAAAACCACTTTTCAGACAACTGTTCGAAATGCTAATTTCTGTTTGAAAACTAGCAGCCTATAGGGTAAAAGTCTCGATCAGCGACATGGTCTAATATATTTAAGTGACGTGAAGCGGCAGTGTTGGCAATAGTCGCTGTGTGTGCTGGGATGAATGGCGGCACACAATGTTTACAAGATGTCAAAATGAGTGTGTTAAAATCACGTTTGAATGTTTTTATTTCCGAAATGAATAATAGCGTTCGAATGTAGAAGATTTCACACTACAAAACCACGTTTCTCCTAATGTAACGCTTTGTTGTTATGTAAATCGAAATACGCGTGTCTGTCTCTCAAATGATACGAATTACAATAGTTTTGTCAATGTTCATATTTGGTAAAACGCTCCCAACAATTTAATCTGTACTCTTAGGTTCCTGCCTAACCACAACCCTTAAAATCATGACATATTTGTAAAAATAATAATATTCGTCGATGTACTATTGTACAGTCAGTAATTGAATTATCGTACACGCCATAGGCTACTCGAAATGTTCTACTTTGCCAACCTAACACTGCTACGGACGCACCGCGACGCTACCCATGCTGCTGATCGTCTATAGAAACTTGTTTTTAAGTGTAGTTGCATAATGGAAATGGAACTGAAAAATGCGCCCGTTAATGTTAAAAAGCAAATCTTATATACATATCCTACAAACTAATCCGTTCAACACTTCGATAAAAATCATTTAAACAATTTATGGAGCGAACACTATCGTTTGAATCATAACTAGTTGCGAAAGTGATTTATATTTAAATTTTACTTTGACCTTCATGTGCTCACGCTGGGGCATTTACACCGTCACGAGTTTTCGCTTCTGAATATCCATCACGCTACAAGGTCAAATCACTCCGTTACTTAAGAAATCATTCATTCATTTAGACTAAGGAAAAGTTTTGTTTACAAAATTTGCTTTAAAAGTAAAAGGCGGTGTAAATGCTTCCAAAGAGATCGCCAGAAGCATAAATTTTAGATGTCAGGTGAACTGAAGTACATGATACCACCCGTCGGCTTTGACCCGTCGTCGTCGTCGTTGTGCTGTAAGACTCCAAACATTGATAATTTTTCTTTTATTATGGATATGTCATTGCTTTATACCCAAGCTGAACAATTTACTTTCACAATTCCACCTGCATGAGCCTTACGGTTTAATTAAAAAACACTAATCACTTGAAACTTGAATCGTTAGTTATGGCAATTGCTTGTTAGAAAACACTGTCACGGAAAATAGCTTGTTTGTGCGCAATGGAAAATTTTATTTTATGAGTTTTGTTTTGTGTTTATTAATGTTGTTTTCTTTTTTTTCTGTTTAGTATGTCCTCGCCCATTACTTCGTGGGTCAAACTTACGGGTGGTATCGGGTCCTTAAGTATGGCCCAACTCTAACTTATCTCTAACTTCATATAATCGTGAGAGATGTTAGTGCCCACGTTGTATGCAATTTGTTGAATATACTAACTTGTACGTAAAATTGTACATTAATTGCTTCATTATTGACCTCTGCAAATATCGCTCAGGTAGTTTTACGACATGACATTTTTTATGAGATAAAATCAGAAACAGTACAATCGTTAAAGATATTTAGTGTGTTAGATCACATTAATGAGCATTTTTGAAGCAAATAACAGCAGTATGTTTGCCTCAAGAAAACAGTAAGCCAGTAGGGAGGAAAAGAATGTTAGCAGCATATATGGGATTACCAGTGTGCAACTGCTTCGCCAGTGTGTAGTAATTACAGGTGAACAAGACCTCGTAAAGTGTTGCATGGACTAATCCAGCATTAACAAATAGACTGATAACATGTTCGACAACTGCTTCTCACGGTATGATTTGTAAATAATCTGCTTTCAAAGTCATCAAGTCTCCATACATACTCCGCAATCCACCGCAAGGTGCGTGGGGAAGAGCACCTCGTATCATTTATAGCTATTTCGTTTTCTGGTCCGCTCCCAAATAGGAGGGAGAAAAGAATGTTTGTATGCCTCTATACGAGCTGTAGT
The DNA here is from genome assembly GCA_026315105.1 of Locusta migratoria. Lineage (NCBI taxonomy): Eukaryota > Metazoa > Arthropoda > Insecta > Orthoptera > Acrididae > Locusta > Locusta migratoria. Next base: position 279,063,333 of record CM048747.1, on the reverse strand, counting down.
TTTTTATCTTTGTAAGTTCAAAAATGTTCAAATGTTTGTAAATCTAATGGACTTAACTACGTTGGGCAACAGTCACTAGGCTTACAAACTACTTAAACTAACTTAAAGTAGCTTATGTTAAGGATAACATAAGCACTCGTGCTCGAAGGTGGACTCGAACCTCCGACGGCCAATTACCGCGCACTCCGCAGCAAGGCGCCTTAGAACGCTCGGTCACTCCACCGCAGCTCTTTGTAAGTGAAGAGCACGAAAACAAAATTCTTTTCCAAGCATATGATCTTCAATACATTTTAATGAGTTGTTACTTTTAACGCACCAACGTGTTAAAGATATCGCGTTCCGGATTAGTTGCAGTGGTAGCTTTAAGATGAAGGTTTAACTTTTTAAAAGCACCAGTGTCTTCTGCGCAATGTTATGAAGTTCTAGAATTTCCACAATCCGAAATAGATTATAGGGTTTCGTCTGGCTGGCAACAGGTTTTTTGTGTTAATTACACTATTGTAAAGTGAAAAGCAGGAAAAAACGTAATGTGTAATCTTCAGGGACAGTCATTTACGTTGACGCTTACGTGATAATAGGGTAAGCACGAAGCATGGAAAACTTGTTCCGATAAGAGCGCGAGTTGTCTGTGCGCACCGCGCCTGGCTTAGCTCGGCTCAGCTCATTTTGGTTCGGCTCGGCGTGGAGCTGTCAGAACGACTGGCGACCTTGGTTGCAGCCTTTAACGTTATCGCGAGCGCTGTGCAAACGCCAAACGGCTGCTATGTGCTGCCCCGCTTTGTTTAAAATCAACCTTTCCGCCATACCGGCCGAAATATTTTTCATCCGGTCCATTAAGCTCGAAGGTGAAAAAGAACTGCCGTCATCACCAACACAATAGCACGTCAATCCCTTAGAAAAATTAGTACTTCAAAAACAATTAGTAAAGTAACAGTTGTTTCTTAGTTCTCCCGTACAGGCAAGGTTTATAAGGCGCAGTTTCGCAAACAGCTTAAGCTAATGGTGCGGTAGGACCTAGAAAGCTGCGAAGTTGCCTTTAATGATCCCAATACGATCTCATTCCGTATCAGATACAATAGCTATTGTATTTGTTTTGATTTTCTTTCTGGAGGAGTGATAAATAATCATAAAGACCTAATGTCATATTTTCACGAAACTTTTATTGACTGACATGGATAGTGCCGGACAATGTACCAACGTAATCAGGCTGTTTAATTTACTTTTCTGATGATGGTTTAAAACCGAAACCGTTAAAGTTATAAATATTATACATATAATAAACAGCTGATAGTTGGCAATATGCATATTTAAAGTATATTACGGCAGTTACACATCTCAGTAAAAATTCGTAAATTTGCCTGTTTAGGGAAACAGCAGATGTAGTAAATTTGGATCGTCAGACTTGATTAGAATCCTGATCCTTCAGTATGCAGAGCCAATATCTTCCAACTGTGCGGAATCGCTCGGAGCCGCGACTAAGAAATACCGTGACGAATAATGAGAAGAAAACATCGTGTCCAGTGATGCGAAGAGAGTATAGATCACTCCCTGCTACAAGAAGAGTAGCAAAAGTCATCCACAAAACTGCCATCCTTGGGATCTATTTGTTGTAGACTTTCGGAACATATTATGAGCTAGAATAACTTCTATCCGAAGCAGCGTGAGTCCGAGGACGTGTGCATTGTGTCCATTGATGAGAGTTACACTGGAAGCAATACACAGACGGTCTGCTGAAACCTTTATTTTCAGCTACGTATGCTGTTAGGGTTATTGCAAATTTTGGCGATATAATCTAAGTAAATTAGCTTGCTATGCCTATTTTCCTTCACTGCTTTCGTATGGCATCATATTCTGGGTTAATTCACCACTGAGTAAAAAAAGTATTCATTGCACAAAAGTGTGTAATCAGAATCATTTCTGGAGACCACCCACGAACATCCTGCAAACATCTATTTAAGGATTTATGTATCCTCACAGTAACTTCACAGTGTATATATTCACCTATGGAATTTTTTGTTAATAATCCAACCCAGTTCAAAAATAATAGCAGTGTGCACAGCTACAACACCAGGAGAAAAGGATGATCTTCACTATGTATGGCTAAATCTGTATTTGGCACAGAAAGGGGTAAATTATGCTGCCACAAAAGTCTTTGGTCACCTACCAAGCAGCATCAGAAGCCTGACAGATAGCCAACTAGAATTTAAAAATAAATTAAAATACAAATTAGTAAAAAAAAAGTTTCATGTAATATTTTGTGTAATGTCATTTACAGACACCTTTCATTAACCAGACACGTTCCACATCATTACGAAGTGTCGTATTCATGATCTGTGGAACATGTATTAATCTAATTTAGTTTGTGTTTGGATTACGTATACCACCTATGAGGTATGTCCAAATGAAATAGTCCGAAACGATACCGTGGGTGTAACTGAAGTCTTTATTCAAAAGTAATCACTAGAGGCCTGAGCACAACTACCCCTCTGTTTAACGAGGCGAAGGATTCTCTATTCCCGGAATTCCTGTGGAGAGCCAGACCTGTACTTTATCCTGCAGTTCGTCGTCGGAGTTGAAGCGCTTTCTTTGGAGATTTTTAGCGGGCCAAACAGATGGAAGTCACAGGGTGACATGTCCGGAATGTATAGCGGATGCTCAAGCTACTCCCATTTCGCATGTACACTTCGTGCGACCCTGGAGACGTGTGGTCGCGCGTTATCATGGAGCAGAATCACTCCCTCCGTGAACATCCCGGGTCGTTTGCTCTTTTGCACTTGCGTAGGCTACGAAGTGTGTCGTAGTACACATCACTGAAGTCGCCGAGTATCGGTCAGCGGACGGTGAGCATGACCTTGCCTGCTGATGGCACAGTCTTTTATTTTTAGGGGGAGGTGACGACGCATGCTTCGCGTCCCCAGATGTCGTACAACGTTATCCCTACACAAATGCGCGTTACATGTTTAAGTATGTCCACAGAGGTCTACAGTCTATGAATAGTGCAACATAATGGCACAGAAGGGCAGTATTTGACCCAGTTACAGTGGAACAGTAATCCAGCAGATATGTATGCACCAGTTTACAGATCAGCCAAATATTTCTTATATATATATATATATATATATATATATATATATATATATATATATATATATATATATATATATATATATATATAATCAGTTAATATTTTAAATTAAGCGTCGTTCAAGGGTGCGGTTCGACCATTATTTTTTGAGGTACAGTAAGTGGAAAGGTGTATCCGGTTTACCCGATATTTCTAAATTGTAATGAGTATGGGGCAAACCTGGATACGAATACGGACTTTTAGGAAGAAACTGAAACACTCCACTCGACGACTTGACGATCGCATTGTACACAAAGACATAAAATACTGAAACAAAATCTGGCCACAATGGACTTCATCTGTGGATGTCCGGAGATTAATTTTGCCTTCTGATGTCAATTTAATATTGGAATGTGCATTGATTTTATCATTATTATTTTGGGATCTTGGTATTTCATGCGATTGCTGAGACATTTCGTTCGTTCGGCGAAGCCACAATCGATTGGTCGTTCTCTCGATGTCGAGTTGACCAACAAGGATTCTTGATAATATCGACACACTTCGACTATGGGGAAAAATTTTTAAAATTTGGAAATGTTTTCGTGTTGCAGTGTTTAGTGGTATGCTAGTACGTACTACAGATTAGCCAGGACGCTTGGCGAAGGACGCTGCGTCGTGCCGTGTTGCATCACAACACACGACTCCTCGCGGGAGTCTCTGAGGCGTGTCGGGCCTTGGCGCTGCAGTCACCTCGCGTCGTCGCACGAGTCAACGACCAGGCGCGCCACTCAAATCCATTAGATTCGATTAGATTAATACTTGTTCCATAGATCATGAATACGACACTTCGTAGTGATGTGGAACTTGTCAGTTAAATGAAATGTATCTATACATAACATTACATGACACTCACTATTTGTCTATTTTATTTTTATTTTTTTAATTTTTTTTTATTTATTTCATTTTTCTTATTTTTTCCCCTAAAGTACTAACTTTTATCTAGAAATTCATCTAATATGTAGAAGGAACTGCCATTCAGAAATTCTCTTAATTTATTTTTAAATGCTAGTGGGCTATCTGTCAGAATTTTGATAGTACTTGTTAAGTGACTGAAGACTTTTGCCTTGCGTACAGTAGCAAAATCTACGTCCGCATACATACTTCGCAATTCATCGATACGTGCGTGGCGGAGGGTACATCGAACCACTACTAGCTGATTCCTGTTCAGTTTCACTAATAAACAGAACGAGAAATAAAACGATTGGCTACGTACCTCTGTTGAGGCTCTAATTTCTCTTATCCCCGTGGTTTAAACGCGAAATGTAAGTTGGCAGCAATAGAATCTTTCTGCAGTCCACTTCAAATTCTGGCCCCTCTGAATTTCCTCAAAAGCTTTTCTTGAAAAGAACGTCGCCTTCATTTCCAGAGATTTCCATCTGAATTACCGAAGCATCTCTTAACACTCGCCGGCCGCGGTGGCCGAGCAGTTTGCGGCGTGCCAGTCACGGTCTGCACGGCCGCTGCGGTCGGGGCTTCGAACCCCCCCCCCCCCCTCAGGCATGGATGTTTGTGCCGTTAGTATTAGCTAGTTCATAAGTAGTTTGTAAGTTTAGGGACTGACGACCCCGTAGTTAAGTCCCATAAGTTCTACAAACATTATTATTATTATTATTATTATTATTATTTAACACTCGCGCATTGATCGAATCTACCAGGAACAAAGCTACCAGCCCACCTCTGAATTGCTTTTGTTTTCCTATAAACCGATGTGGTGGGGATCCCACACACCTGAACAATACTCAAGATGGAGTCGCACAGGCTGTTCCCCGTCGAGAGTTCGAATCCCCCATCGGACATGGATGTTTGTGCCGTCTTTAGTATAAGGTAGTTTATAAGTATCCAGAATGAAACTTTCAGTTTATAAGTAGTTTGTAAGTTTAGGGACTGATGACCCCGCAATTAAGTCCCATAAGCTTTACAAACATTTTGAACGGAGTCGCACAAGTGTTTTATGTGCAGTCTCCTTTACTATACATTTCCAAAATTCTACCAAGTCGAGCACTCACCTCATTTAAGACTGTCCTTACATGCTAGTTCCATTTCCTATTCCTGTGCAGCTTTATGTCTACGTATTTCATCGACGCGACTGAATTTGGACATTATGAGATTGTTTTTCCTACTCATCTACATTACCATTTAGACACAGCTGCTATTCCTAGAAATTTGATTAAGTCATTTTGCATCATACTACAGTTATTCAATTACGACACTTTCGCGTAGACCACAGCATTATCAGCCAACAGCCATAGATGACTCTATCAGATCATTTATGTAGACAGAAAATAATAAGTCCTATCATACTTCCCTGGGACACCCGTGACGATACCCTTGTCTCTGATTAACACTCGTCGTTGAGGACAACGTACTTGGTTCTGTTACTTCAAGCCACACACATTTATCTGCGAACCTATTTCATAGATAAGCAGTCTGCAGTGCGGCATCGTGTCAAACGCAATTAGGAAATCAAGAAATAGGCAATCTGTCTGTTGCCTTTCGTCCACGACTCGCAAGATGTCATGCGAGAAAAGGTCAGTCTAAGTTCCGCATGAGCGATGCATTCGAAAGCCATGCTTGTGCGTGGACAGAAGCTCGCCATCTTAAAGAAATGTACTATATTCGAACCAGAAATCGATAATTAGTTCATAATTATACATTTCAAAGTTCCAAATTTTCGCCTTAGATATATCACATCAAGTTGTCTAGATATAGGTAAGATTAGAGAAAGAGAATTAACATGAAAAGAAATGCAAGGACTTGTTTGGCATCTTAAGACAACGTGAAAATGAAAGGTGGCTCTATTAATCGTGTTTAATGTTCGCAGAGGATACTTAGAACTGTAGATGTTAGGTCTTTTGTCGTTTTCAATAGTTTGTCGGCGCTGGAAGAATCACTACGCAAATGCATTTTTGCGTGCTGCTTTCGCGGTCTCTACAAAGCGACACGTGGGGGCATGAAGTGTGTGTGTTTTTTTTGTTTTTTTTTTTTGTTTCTTCAGTCAACACAGGTCCTTGATATTTATAAATGGACTTTCCCGTAATAAAGGGGCACAGCATCCAACAGTTTGCCAATTCAGTCCGCTGCGAATCAAAAAATTGCGGTAATTAGTGAGACGAATTCTTCATACCCTACCTGATCATGAGTATCCCCAGTACCCTACCCCCCCCCCCCCCCCCGAGGGCTCGCCATATTAGGTGAATACGTCACTGGCTACCAGGGGACGCCTGCATTTGCAGCACTCCTTTTTTTCCGTGCTAAAGGTATATGCTATTTTTGCACTCCGCCCTCCCTTGGGAACCGAGCTTTGTGCCTTATTCAGAAAACATAAGTTTTTTATCTTTTTTTTAATGCTAGTCCAGATCTGTATTCCATCTGTATGTCTCTTTCCGTGTCCTTTTTCTTCTTACCCTTATTCCGCTTCTTTCAAGTTTGTCTTACTTTCTTCCTCACTTCCTGTGCGTTCATGAAGATCGGCCCACGCATTTGACACGTAAAAGGTGACTGGGTAAGGCGTAATTCCCAACCCCTGTAGACAGCTGGGGTTCGCACATACCTCTGGTAAAGGACAGGTCCAGGGAGGAGTGATTTCCTGAGTCGTAACCTTTCCAAATGCCGACTGTTCTCTGTCTGGAGTTTAGGAGATCTGCGGTGTGAAAAATCGCCTAAGGCGGCTGAACACCATTTTAACAAGAGACACTTATAACGCTCAGAACCGCACGAAAGCATGCTTAGGATAACAAGCAATCATAAACAAAACAGTGGCGTGCGTCATTTCCGTGAGAACACCGCACTTCTAGCGCCACTAGACGGTTTTCAAGAAACACAAGGCGCTTTCGGTCCAAATGTTTTAAAGAAACTTGAAACACCCTGCACACGAAACATTCATGTAAAGCCAAGCAAAAGTGGAAAAATGACTAAAGAACACGTGAAACGTTTTCTAACTTTAGTCCTTGTTGTGTGACTCCAGGGCGGGTCATACAGATCGTTCACTTCTAGATGAAAGTTTTCCAAATAAAGATGTTACGCTGAAAATCTTGCCACCGAAAACTACAAAATATTGCTAAAACCCTTGACGTTTACTTCTTATTTGCTATATAAACTTTGTAAGACTACAAGGTGCCAAACCACAAGTGAAGGTACATGATCGTTATTTCATCGTGAAAGTACACTCTGTTATTTACTGTCAATTTGCTTTGCTGCACCTACGTATAAGTTGCAATATGCTTGGCGAAAGCCAGGGTATCACATTGACATACCAATATCACCATCTGAAAATGAGTGGTTTTCGATATTTTACTGCGTGAAAGCTAAAGAATTTGGAATGTGATAACGTGGCTTTAGTGAGGTGTGCACATTGTTCGCTCCCAGTTTGTTTTGATCACTTCATCGAAATCCCGCATACGCACTTTGAGGACTAATATAAGCACTTTCAGGTATGTGCTAATGCTGTTTATGTGTGTTCTGCGATATTATAAGTACATTAAGCAGAGATTTTTTGGCGCTCCTGGTTGAATATGCAATGTACAATGACGCCATTAAATTTACATGGTATTGATATCTTGTTACTTTGTCTGTCTCTGTTAAAATGTTACTCGAGGTACAATGCAACGTTTTGCATGGAAATGACGCACACTGCTGTCCTGTTTATGACTGCCTGTTATTCCAAGCATGGTTTGTGAGGTTCCGACCGTTCTAGATCAAAGGTGTCCCTTGTGAGGGGAGCCTAAGGAGAGACGAGCGCGCCATTGGAGACGCTGGCAATCATGGGGAGTTCCTCGAGTAAATCATCTAATAAATGAAAACCCGAAGAAACATAGGAACTGTCGATTCTTCTACCTGCATCTCAAAATCTCGTGGTGTCACGTACGGAAGTAGAGCGATCTGCAGAATGGTATTTTAACTCTGCGGGGCGTGCGCTAATATGAAACTTCCTGGCAGATTAAAATAGTGTGCCTGAACCGGGATTCGAACCTGGGAACTTTTTCTGGGATAACTCAGTCGGTAGTGCACATGGCCGCGAGAGGCAAAGGTCCTAGGTTCGAATCCTGGTTCAGGTACACAGTTTTAATCTCCAGTAGCTTTCGGGTAAAGATTTGTCGCCGCAGTGGAGTACCCGAGCGGTCTAAAGCGCCTCGCTGAGGAGCGCGCGGTTGCTCGCCGTCGGAGGTTAGAGTCCTCCCTGGGGCGTGGGTGTGTGTGTTGTCCTTAGGTTAGTTTACCTTAGTCTGAGTATTTTGTAAGCTACGGACTGATGACCATGCAATTTGATCCGATAGATTTACAAACATTTGAACGTTTTTGTAAGATTTGTCTACACTCAATACACTTATTATCGAGATGGGTGTTGATGCATTTGCAGATCCTTTGAAGTCCTGCTCTTGTTTCTGTAATAGTATTTTACTTCTGGAGATGAATAGTGCTTTCAAGCACATAAATTTCTTCAGACTACCTTCTCCATCCTGTTCGTGCGAAGGGTCATTACACCTTGAACACTTTTCGTGAAATTCTCAATACCTGGCACGTTGACGCTCTTACTGAAAGAGAAGCAATAGGTTACCATTCTGATCAGGCTGTCTCTGCAGTCCATAGGGTCACGAAGATGATCGATAAAGAACTGCACTCTTTTCCTGATATCTGATTGCGTAGTTTATTCATCAACAACTAATTACTGTCAGACTATACATCCCATATTGAACGCATTACTACCATTCTCAGCCTCACCAGTCATGTAAAACTGCAGCCAAATATGTAAGGCTGTAATCCAAATGACGGTGGCTTTCCACCTACTTCGTTCATCAACTGCACGGGCGAACATGCTGCATCCTCCAGAGAATGACCCATCTGCCTTGAAGAGCGAGCATCCAGGAGATCAAGATTAAGCTCAAAAACTGATGGCTAGTCAAAACCCATCACGCCACCCTATGGCACAGTTCTTGCTGCGTCCCGAACAAGATGCAAGGCCACGCATTCTTCATCTACATCTACATAGATACTCTGCAAATCACAATTAAGTGCCTGGCAGAGGGTTCATTAACAACTTTCATAACCTTTCTCTACCGTTCCATTCTCTCTAATAGCGCGCGGGAAGAAGAGCACCTAAATCGTTTAGTTTTCGAGTTGATTTCTCTTATTTTATTGGGATGCTCATGTCTCCCTATGTAGTTGGGTGCTAGAAAAATATCCTCACATTCAGAAGTAAAAGTCGGTGATTGACTTTTACTTCTGAATGTGAGGATATTTTTCTAGCACCCACCTACATAGGGAGATATGACCATCCCAATAAAATAAGAGAAATTCGTAAATAGATCCCGCCGCAACGAATAACGTCTTTCTTTTAAATATTTCCACCTCAAATCGTGCAACATTTCCGTGACGCTTTCCTCCCTATAACATGATAAAACGAGCTGCCCTTCTCTGAACCTTCTTAATGTCTTCAGTCAGTCCCACCTGGTGAGGATCCCACCCAGGGCAACAGTACTCCAGGAGAGGACGCACAAGTGTGATGTAGGCAGTCTCTTTGGAGGAGCTGCTACATCTTCGAAGCGTTCTGCCAATGAAACGTAACCTTTAGTTCGCCTTCCCCACAATATTTTCTGTGTGTTCTCTCCAGACTAAGTTGTTTGGTAGAATTTACGACCTTGAGGTTTGACTGATTTATCGTGTAATTGAAGTTCATCGGATTTCTTTTAGTGTTCATATGTATTACTTCACACTTTTCTTTATTTAGTGCCAATTCCCAATTTTCTCACCATGTAGAAATTTTGTCTAAATCGTTTTGCAGTTGGTTTTGATCCTCTTTTGACTTCACTAACCGATAAACGACAGCATCATCCGCGAACAGGAACTATTCAGATGGTCTCCTAAATCGTTTAGAAACACAAGGAGGAGTAGGGGACCTATGACGCTTCTCTGGAGAACGCCAGATATCACTTCTGTTTTACTCGATTTACCGACAATTACTAAGAACTGTGTCCTTTCTGTTAGGAAATAGTGAATCCAATCCACAATTGGAGCGATTTTCCATAAGCACGCAATTTCATAAGAAGCCGCTTGTGAGGTACAGTGTCAAAAGCCTTCCGGAAATCCAGAAATATGGAATCGATTTGTGATCCCTTGTCGAGGGCACTTATCACTTCATGTGAATAAAGGGCAAGCTGTGTTTCGCAAGAGCGATACTTTTTGAATCCGTGTTGACTATTCATTCTCTTCGAGGTAGTTCATAATGTTCGAACAAAGTATATGTTCCAAAATCCTACTGCAGATCGACGTCAATGAGATTGGCCTGTAATTTTGGGGATCACTCCTATTGCCTTTCTTGAATATTGGAGTGACCTGGGCAACTTCCCAGTATTTGGGTACGGATCTTTCGCTGAATGGTTACATAAATGATAGCTAAGTATAGATCTATTGCATCAGCATACTCTGAGAGGAATCTAGTTGGTATACAATCTGGCCCGGAAGATTTGATTTTGTTTAGTGACTTAAGTTGTTTTACTACTCCAGGAACATCTATTTCTAAATTTCGCATGCTGGCAGCATAAATTCTGTAGTGTTCACTTCGTCTTCTTTCGGCGTTAAACAAAGTTCGTCAGTTGTGAAATCGCCCAGACCCAAGGTAGCATTTGCACCCTCCTCTTCACCTCCTACTGTTGCCCAAGTCTCCACCAAACCTTCGTCCGCACCAGCGAAATTGAGTGCCATTCAAGCGGAAGAACAAATACTCCCACGAAGACTTTTTTCCGCAGCCTTTGTCAGCAGACGTCAGGGTATTCATCTGACAAAGGGCAAGGCTGTACGAAGTCGGGACAAAAGAAAACGCTCTTCCCCTTCTATACTTTTACGCTTCTCTTTAACAATGTCACCGCGCGATACGCTCACCTGACTCACCTCAGTTCCACCAGCACACACTGTCAGAAGCCAGTCGCCTGTCCGACTTAAGCGGCATACTGACACCTTTCTGCAATGTATACACCAGGATAGGATTTCCAGTCTCTTAATCGGTTACTCTGACGATCGCATTGGTCTTCTCTCCGTGGGAACAGTCTCTGGGAAATCAGCTCTACTGCGTGTAGGACACTGTCTTTTTAGTCACCGCCACTTATTGACAACAAAAACACAGCGTTGCCCGGGTATTTATTTATGCCTTGCGTAAGTACTTCCCCCCTGCCATCTCGTCCTGTACATCTTTTTTCTTCTTAAAAAAGAGGAAGAAAATAGTATATTTTTGGGAGAAATATATATATATATATATATATATATATATATATATATATATATATGGCTGTCTTGGCTAATTTACAAAATTATAAGGGCTGTATCCAAACAAAGAAAATAATCAAAATACAAATGACACGTAGCATTCATACATTCATTTAATTCAAAACTTGACTATCAACGATATTTGTTACTTGTTCAGAACCCAGAATGAATAAATTCTTTGGTGAACCCACCCTTCAGCAAGCTACCTAAAGTTGTCCGTGTGAGAAACATAAAGATGTCAAATTCACTCTGCAGTATTTAACAGATTGTCGTGTGATCAATTAATCATAATAGAAAATGCAAGTCTCACTGGAAAGTGCAGTCTCTTGAAGTTAAAAAGTATATCCGTCTGAAGTAATAGGTATTCGTTGGATGTACACAGTTTCATTCTCTTCCTTTCCTTGTAGGTCAGTAGACGTCTGTTGCTTCCGCCTGCAACCGTGTGGGCTTCACAGTTCAAAGCTGTCAACACCACTGTCAGTTTTCAGGAAGTTCCTTCAGCTGAATGGAATACAAGAGTATCTTAGTAGTAAATAAGGAATGTATTTAAAACGTTGTGTATGATGTGACAGGTTTTTACCCATTGTAGTATATGAAAATGTTCAAATGTTTGTTAAGCTTAAGGGACTTATCAGCGGGGTCATCAGTCCCTAAGCTTACAAACTACTTATGAACTACCTTATACTAAAGACGACACAAACATCCATGCCCGAGGGGGATTCGAACCCCCGACCGAAGCGACCGTGCAGACTGTGACTGGCGCGCCGCAGACCGCTCGGCCACTACGGTCAGCGTAGTAGTATATGATCTCGTATTTATTGTATTTTGTGTTGTACAACTTTATAATTTTGCAGATATATATTCATTTGTTTAAGAGCCATACGTCTGTCACATCTGTTGCGAATACAGTTAGTAGTAAAGAAGTAATAGATAAAAATTAGATGTGTTATGGGGAGGTTTTCCATGAACGTTACTGTTTGTGCTGATATCTCGTGAAATCCATGTCGTACAATTTCGAAGGTACATTTTGCTATGGTTGTCAGCGAGAAAAAGTACAAAAAAGATTTGAAATTATATTTGAATTTTGTTGCAAGTCGCTAAGTGCTCTCCTCCTCTTTCAGTGTATGGATAGTTTCGTCGCATTGTATGCCAGTTTTTTTTTTTTTTTTTTTTTTTTTTTTTTTTTTTTTTTTTTTTTTTTTGCGACTGATTGTTTATGACGTCATCTCTCCTGAATCACGTGTCAGATGTGTGGGTCTTATCCCTACTACAGTTGTTACCTCACGGTAAGAAATATGTGTACCAAATTTAGTTGTGATTAGTTCACTGATTTAGAAGGAAACGTGCAACATTGTCATGTGATGTGCATTTTTTCGCTCATTCATTGTTTATGACGTGATATGTCCTGAACTGTGTGTTGTAACCCGGTGACCTTCCCTTGGTTTGAAGGTCATGTCTGCAAAATTTCATCAAGACTGAAATGAAATTGTAGGTTTGTAAGCAAAACGTGCACACAAATACACGGAAACTCTACTTTATCTAATATATAAAAAATGTTTGTCGGTTTGTTTGTATATTTGTTTGTATCTTATGCGCTTCGGCGTTGCGGCGGAGTAGCCGAGCGCATTGAGGCGCATTGCTCCGATGCGCGAGGCCATTCCCCGTCGGGGATTCGAATCTCCCCCTTGGGCATGGATGTGAGTGTTGACTTTAGTCATAAGGTAGTTTATAATTAGTTTGTAAGTTTAGGGACTGATGACAACGCAATTATGTCCCACAAGCTTAACAAACATTACAACATTTTGATTAAACTTTGTTGACATAGTGCTTGTTCTTTCGCGAAGGCCGTGGGGATAATTATATCAATTTTCAACACATAGTTAGATATTTGATGTCATATAAACTGCGCTGCAGCTGCGCGGGAGTAGCCGAGCGGTCTGGAGCGCCACGTTGCGGATCACGCGGTCTCCCGCGTCGGAGGCTCGAATCCTACCGCAGGCATGGATGTTTGTCTTGTCTTTAGTACAAGTTAGTTCATAATTAGTTTGTACGTTTAGGGACTGATAACTCCGTAGTTAAATCCCATAACCTTTACAAGCATTTGAACATTTGGCCTGAGTTGCGTGTAAAAACTGCCGCATTATGAATGACGTTTAAATTTACTAATTCTTTGCTCTAAATGTATTCTCAGCACATTTTGCAGTCAGTCTCCATTTATGTCAATTAATTTACTTACAAAATTATTTCATGGTGCGAGTTACAGTTTGGGAAACATTACGTCACAAATACTGAGACACCTGGGGAAATTGTCGCATCATGTTAGTTCGTATTTTATGCGCTCAGTATCGTTCACCAAATTGTATGCCAGTTTTTTTTGTTTTTTTTTTGCACACTCGGTCTTCAAAGTTACTGTCTACGTAAAATTTTATATGGTGCATGCCAGAGGGTACTTTACCTACGAACTTCGGCACAATACACGGCTTTATTCCGATATTGATGAAATTTTGCACAGCTAAACTTCAAAACTAGTGGAACATCACCGTCTACCTAAGATCTAATAAGGTCCATGGCGGAAGGTACCTTGCAATAAACTTAGACACCACTTCACTGATCATCATCATGAAAATTTGACGGAGTTATATAATTTTTCACAGATGGAAGACGCAGTGGATTGAGGAGATGGAGGAGTTCGACAGAGAGGCGAGGAGGTGATTGGCCGAGAAAGGGGTAGGTGGAGATGAGCAGAGAAGGGGGAGATGGACAGAGAGAGAGAGAAGGAAAGTAAAGGTGGACATATAGAGAAAAGGGAAGGAGTGATGGAATAACTTAAAATTGGGCTAAGTAAAAGGCTGGACGAAATAAGTACCGGGACGATGCCGGGGTTTTCATTTCGTATAATTATAATAAAGATAACCCGTCCCACTTTGTGCCCATTGCTCTCAATTTTTGACGACGCGGTGCCATGTTTTGATTCAGTACCCACTTTTAACCGTTTACGTTTTCCGACCGAGTTTTCAAATGCTTTACTAGTTGACACTCGTTCTGTCGAACGTGTTTTTTATTCATTGCGGTAACATGACAATATGGCTAATACTGATACGAAATACTGTGGTACACTGCCACATTCTTAGTGCAGTGATAAAGATTTAACATGACGGAACGCGTAGAATGTGCAGCGCTGTTTCTAAGAGATGCCAGCGTTCAGCATTCTCAGTCTGTTAAAAGGCATCAGACGAAACTAACTGCCAGTGTCTCTTTGCGCAGTGTCATTGTTTGAGTTCAAATAGTGCGGAGAATATAGATACGAGATCCGAGAAACGGATGTGTCACACGTGAACATTTAGACTCCTAAATGGCAGGATTATTGTGAAGAAAATATCCGCGAAACAAAATCATAGAACGTCATTCTGCCGATCTTGCTGGAAGTGGGGCCCCAACACAGGATTTCTGTATAAAGACTGGATGTGCAGTCTTACTAGAAAACTCATGTTTGATACACGATCCGCGAAATTTCCACAATCCACTGATGATAGTACTTGTAAAAGGAAATACTATGAAAGTGATGTATTGCATAAGCTAGAGATTTTGCTCAATTAAAAGGTGATATTCCACTAAATCAAGAGGCAAATCCCGTATCGAGGATATCAAGACACACTTAACAGATCAACGCCAAAAGGAAATGTGCAACCTGTGCGTAGAGAAATAGTGCGGTGCACCCCAGATAAATCTCAAGAATTGTGAGAGACCTCACCACGAAAACAGTAGCACTTGCATATGTCTGACGGTATGACTGTTTCACTGTGTAACTGGATCAGATTCGCAAGAAAATTGTGCTTGATTTGATGAATCTGTGTAAGAAGCGCGGTGTCACGGTATCCACATTTTTGTGTCCCAACTTCGTCGCCGCTTTTGTGTCCCAGCCTCGTCGTAGGTGTCGGTGGCCGAGTGGAATGTGACCGGCACAGGAATAAAGAGAGCACGCTGGTGCAGGTACGGAGGGGAGCAGCCAGAAACTATAAACACTAGAGTAAATTAGAAAGATATATATTGCACAGAATGTAACAATACTTAACTTTTACATAGTACTGCAGAATGTTGATACATAGTTGTTAGAGGCCTGCCTAGTGCCTGTACAATAGCAAAGTCTTCACCGGTGCCTATCTGATTACGAAGGTCCTAACTCGTTGCTATCTCAGTCCGAAGTGACCGATGTCCTTCAGTGGTGGCCACGAGCGGCGTTGTCGCAGAGGGCGCTCGTGGCTGTCGTCGTGAGAACGCCGCGCCGTGCGTGCATGGCGGCGCGCGGCGAAAGCAGGTGGCGCGCACTTTGTACTTGTGCGACACCACACCCCTCCCCCCCAAACCGCCGCGCCGTCGTGGCATAGGGCTGAGGGCCACGGCGACGGCACTGGGAGGAAGGCCTGGGCGGGGGCGTTACTGGTGGGACGGGCGTCGTAGCTGAGGCCGGGATCGAGACGCCGTCCGCGCCCCGGCATCTGCCTTGAGATCCTCCAGGGAACCCGCCGAAACCTGGGGAAGGGCGCCCGCCCCCGCCCAGAGGGAGCAGGTCATCTTCTTCTGAGGTGCGTGGCCCAAGCTGGGGGGGCCCGCACGGTCCCGGAGTCCCTCTCGGTGACGCTGTCATCTGCGGCGGCGACAGCGGCGGCGCGTCGATCTCCATCGGGACGATCTCGTAGTCCGGGGACGAACGATGTGGTTGTGCTCCCTGGCGGTGAACTGGGTCTGGAATCAAGAAACCGGAGACAGGATCGCGCGGCCTGTGCAGGCGCAATTGGTTTGCGTGGCGCCGCAGCTCCGACCCTGTGGAAGAACGTACAACATACATATTGCTACCGAGCACGCGCTGAATGGTGCCCGGCAGCCATGTCTTCTTGTTGCCAGCAAACACCCTGTACAGCACCGGCGTAGAAACCTGAAAACGCGTAGCGCCATACGAACCGACTCGGTGCGTCGGAGGCTGCAGCAGGTGAAGGAGAGTGCGGTGACGGCGGCCGTGTAGCAGCTCGGCAGGAGACGGGCCGTCACGTGGCATGCATCGATACGTAGACAGGAAAAGTTGAAGAGCTTGCTGCCTGGAGTGCTGACCTTTCATCTTCTCCATGTGAGACTTGAATGTTCGAACGAAACGTTCTGCTTCACCATTGGACTGAGGGTGAAAAGGTGCAGTGGTAATATGCTGAATGCCATTCACACGACAAAACTCTTGAAATTCCGCACTAACAAACTGAGGTCCATTGTCACTGACGATAGTTTCAGGCAAGCCTTCGATGCAAAACACTGATGTTAAGGCACTGATTGTACTAGAAGCTGTCGTTGAGTTCATGGCAATCACAAAAGGAAACTTGCTGAAAGCGTCTACAACAATTAACCAGCGCGTATTCCAGAAAGGTCCGGCAAAGTCAATATGTAAACGTTGCCATGGTCCCTTGGGGCGTGGCCAGTCTGAGAAACGCTGTGGAGGAGCCGCCTGATGCTCCGCACAAACTGTACACTGTGATGTCATGCTCTCTATCTGAGCGTCCATACCAACCCAGGTACAATGACGTCTGGCCAATTGCTTTGTCCTAACAATACCCCAATGTCCTTGATGCAGGAGGCGTAACACTTCTCGTTGCAGGGAACGAGGAACAATCACTCTTGCTTGGTCGTTGTCGGTATGCAACAACAGTACACCCTGACTTAAAGATAA
The DNA here is from genome assembly GCA_026315105.1 of Locusta migratoria. Lineage (NCBI taxonomy): Eukaryota > Metazoa > Arthropoda > Insecta > Orthoptera > Acrididae > Locusta > Locusta migratoria. Next base: position 279,046,243 of record CM048747.1, on the reverse strand, counting down.
TGCATGACGTAGTGCAAAATAACGTCGAACCAGAGGCCGATCAATGTCTTTGGCTCTGGCAGGCCACCCTGAGCGAACAAAACGTGCTACCACACTTAGGTCTGCATCCGCAGCTGTTTCCTGTGCAACCCGACGAGAGTTCAAAGGAAAGTCTGCGACAGCGGAAGCATCTCTGGAGTCTATCTGACAACATGCCATTTCTGAAGAATCAAATGATACATCCTGGCCAACCGGAAGTCGGCAAAGTGTGTCCGCGTTGGCATGTTTAGTGGTAGGTCGGTACAAAATCTCATACTGATAATTTGACAATATCAAGGACCATCTCTGAAGCTTTTGTGCCGTACGTGGCGGAATTGGCTTTGTGGGTGAGAACAACGACGTGAGAGGCTTGTGGTCTGTCAACAAATAGAATTTTCTGCCATAGAGATAATGATGAAACTTTGTGACTGTAAGGGATGTATTCCTTGGGCATTAATCACATGGCCTAGGTATTCTATTTCAGTTTGAAAAAAACGAACACTTTGCTTTATTACAGCGTAGACCTGCTGCAGTCAACACTTTGAAAAGACACTCCAGGTTTGCTAAATGCTCTTCAACTGTACGTCCGGATACCACAATATCATCTAAATAGTTCGAACAACACGGTACAGAAACTGTCAGCTGTTCCAAAAAACGCTGAAAAATAGCGGGAGCGGAAGAACTGCCAAAGGGTAGGCGTTGAAATTGAAAAAGGCCCATGTGAGTATTAATGACGAAAAACTTTTTTGACTCGTCATCAAGTGGAATCTGTAAGTATGCCTCTGCTAAATCAATCTTAGAAAAGAAACGAGACTGTCCTAATTTGTCCATTAGTTCGTCAGGTCTGGGCAGGGGATAAGTGTCTACAATTGTTTGACTGTTTACTGTTGATTTGAAGTCCGCACAGAGACGAAGTTTTCCCGACGGCTTGGGTATAATTACTAAAGGCGAGGCCCACTGACTCGCAGAAACAGGAGAAATCACCCCACTATCTTGCCAACGTTTAAGTTCTTCGGCAACTGTATCACGCAAGGCGATAGGCACTGGTCTAGCTTTACGAAATTTTGGAACTGCAGATTCTTTTAAAGTGACATGTGCCACGAAGTCTTTTGCACAACCTAGTTCCGGCGAAAACAAATCACTGTATTTTTCACATAAAGCATTGATTTTGTCCTGAGGCACTACTGACGAAATCTGAAGCACATCTCTTTGAATTGATAAACCAAACAAGTCAAAAGCATCTAATCCAAAAATGTTCTGTGTCGATTTGGCCTGAAGAACTACAAAAGCAACTGTTTTTGTTACACCTTGAAAAGAGGCGGGCAGGCTACACGTTCCTAGCACGGGAATATTTTGTCCTGTGTACGCTGTTAATACTTGCTGTGACGGCGACAATTTTGGCGAACCCAGTAGTTCATAAGTTTCTTTATTCATTAGTGTGACAGCGGAACCAGTATCAAGCTGAAATTGCACAGTCTTATTTTCTATGGAGAGATTTACAAAAAGTTTGTGCTTCTGGCGCACGACAGGTGCGCGAATGTGGGCAACGTCTGCTACGGTTTGTTTGCTGCACTTGCGCGGGCCGCGTAGTGAAGGAAGCGGCGCAGACTCGGCACGCGGCGGATTAACAACACTGCCACTAGATGGCACTACCGCCGGATCGGCGTCCTCGCAAGCTTGCGAAGCTACTACAGATTTACTAACTACTGCACTACACTTTTGAGTAGCTACTTGATGTCTACTGTCACTAGCTACACAGTACTGGGCACTATTACAAGGAGCAGTTGCAGAAGGCACTATTTTCACTACAGGAATGCACTGTTCATAGTCATTTTGCTTGTCCCGAACCCTTTTCCGTTGCACTGTTTTACGCGCTCGTCGGCGCTTGCTACGTGGTGCACTATATAGTTTTGCCATAGGCGCAGAACTACTGTCATGCAATTGAGATCCAAGGAAAGCAGTGTTCAATTCCACAGCCCGTATAACATTTACAGAATGAACTGTTCTCGCACTCTGCGAAGCACTGTTTCGAACGGCACCGTTCTTTGAGTTTTTAATTTGCATACACACTGTTTGAACATGTCCTATTTTGCCACATTGATAACAGGTTGCGTTGCGACTAGGGCATTGAGCACGCTTGTGGCGAGATACACACTGGGGACAAGATTTACGTACATTTTTCTGAAATGAGCGTTGGCGCCCTTTATTCAAATCACTGTTTCTAAGACGACGGGGCGACCTTTGTGTCGCACGTTTACACTGGCTACTGTTCACTGTCTGTTCAGCACGGCCGGTAGAAAAATAAGAATCACTAGTGCTATACTGAGAACTACGGCTAGGAAAGCGTCCGTTGCGGCGCACTGAATTTACACTGTGGCTTTGCATTTCTACATCTGCTAAGTCAAAAGTATCATGCGCTTCTATAAGCTGCAGTACACTGTCTAATGAGGGGTCAGACTGTTTCAGAATTGCTGCTCTAATTCTGGGGTCCTGAATATTCTGCGTAATCGCATCCCTTAACATCACGTCACTATACGAAAGTCCACAAGAGCAAGAAATTTACATTGGCGGGTTAAGCCTTTCAATTCCGTAATCCACTCTTGGTGTGACTGCTGCGGTAATTTTTGAAGTCTGAAAAATCGGTATCGTGCAGTGGCTACAAGAACTTTTCTCTCATTATGAGCATTCAGTGCATCTACAATTTGTTCAAAGTCTACATCACGAGGAGATGCGTGCGGGAATAGTTTTTGCAGTAACACGAAAGTTTTGGGGACCACCACAGACAATAAAAGATGCTTAACAGTCTGACCTGTAAGTTGATGAGCCGCGACGAGTTCTTGAAACTGTGCGAAATAGTCGCTCCATTCTTCCTCACGTTCGTTGTATTGGCGAAACGTAGGAAGTGTTGCGGCGGCAGGTGTGGGCTGCTGAAGCGGCGGCTGTTGTTGTTGGTTAGCTGCCTGCGCTGTGAGCTGGGACACCGCCTGGAGGAGTTGCGTTATTTGCGCCGTCTGTAACTGAATAATTTCCATTAAGTTTGGGTTCGGGGTAGTGGCCATGCTGACCGATTAGGCGCCGCGCATACAAGTAAATTATAACAAAACTTAAATGCAATATGAAAGGGGACTCGCTCTGCAACAAAAAAGTCCACAAAATACGTAACAGAATATGTTCCCCCAAAAATCTTATAATAAGGGTGGGTGGGCGGGAGCAATTTTTGCGTGCTCCGACTGCTGCTGTCTGGCTGCTGCAAGCGGGCTGGTCCAAGGTTCTATCACTCCTCGTCGCCACTTTTGTGTCCCAACTTCGTCGCCGCTTTTGTGTCCCAGCCTCGTCGTAGGTGTCGGTGGCCGAGTGTAATGTGACCGACACAGGGATAAAGAGAGCACGCTGGTGCAGGTACGGAGGGGAGCATCCAGAAACTATAAACACTAGAGTAAATTAGAAAGATATATATTGCACAGAATGTAACAATACTTAACTTTTACATAGTACTGCAGAATGTTGATACATAGTTGTTAGAGGCCTGCCTAGTGCCTGTACAATAGCAAAGTCTTCACCGGTGCCTATCTGATTACGAAGGTCCTAACTCGTTGCTATCTCAGTCCGAAGTGACCGATGTCCTTCAGTGGTGGCCACGAGCGGCGTTGTCGCAGAGGGCGCTCGTGGCTGTCGTCGTGAGAACGCCGCGCCGTGCGTGCATGGCGGCGCGCGGCGAAAGCAGGTGGCGCGCACTTTGTACTTGTGCGACACCACACCCCTCCCCCCCAAACCGCCGCGCCGTCGTGGCATAGGGCTGAGGGCCACGGCGACGGCACTGGGAGGAAGGCCTGGGCGGGGGCGTTACTGGTGGGACGGGCGTCGTAGCTGAGGCCGGGATCGAGACGCCGTCCGCGCCCCGGCATCTGCCTTGAGATCCTCCAGGGAACCCGCCGAAACCTGGGGAAGGGCGCCCGCCCCCGCCCAGAGGGAGCAGGTCATCTTCTTCTGAGGTGCGTGGCCCAAGCTGGGGGGGCCCGCACGGTCCCGGAGTCCCTCTCGGTGACGCTGTCATCTGCGGCGGCGACAGCGGCGGCGCGTCGATCTCCATCGGGACGATCTCGTAGTCCGGGGACGAACGATGTGGTTGTGCTCCCTGGCGGTGAACTGGGTCTGGAATCAAGAAACCGGAGACAGGATCGCGCGGCCTGTGCAGGCGCAATTGGTTTGCGTGGCGCCGCAGCTCCGACCCTGTGGAAGAACGTACAACATACATATTGCTACCGAGCACGCGCTGAATGGTGCCCGGCAGCCATGTCTTCTTGTTGCCAGCAAACACCCTGTACAGCACCGGCGTAGAAACCTGAAAACGCGTAGCGCCATACGAACCGACTCGGTGCGTCGGAGGCTGCAGCAGGTGAAGGAGAGTGCGGTGACGGCGGCCGTGTAGCAGCTCGGCAGGAGACGGGCCGTCACGTGGCATGCATCGATACGTAGACAGGAAAAGTTGAAGAGCTTGCTGCCTGGAGTGCTGACCTTTCATCTTCTCCATGTGAGACTTGAATGTTCGAACGAAACGTTCTGCTTCACCATTGGACTGAGGGTGAAAAGGTGCAGTGGTAATATGCTGAATGCCATTCACACGACAAAACTCTTGAAATTCCGCACTAACAAACTGAGGTCCATTGTCACTGACGATAGTTTCAGGCAAGCCTTCGATGCAAAACACTGATGTTAAGGCACTGATTGTACTAGAAGCTGTCGTTGAGTTCATGGCAATCACAAAAGGAAACTTGCTGAAAGCGTCTACAACAATTAACCAGCGCGTATTCCAGAAAGGTCCGGCAAAGTCAATATGTAAACGTTGCCATGGTCCCTTGGGGCGTGGCCAGTCTGAGAAACGCTGTGGAGGAGCCGCCTGATGCTCCGCACAAACTGTACACTGTGATGTCATGCTCTCTATCTGAGCGTCCATACCAACCCAGGTACAATGACGTCTGGCCAATTGCTTTGTCCTAACAATACCCCAATGTCCTTGATGCAGGAGGCGTAACACTTCTCGTTGCAGGGAACGAGGAACAATCACTCTTGCTTGGTCGTTGTCGGTATGCAACAACAGTACACCCTGACTTAAAGATAATGCATGACGTAGTGCAAAATAACGTCGAACCAGAGGCCGATCAATGTCTTTGGCTCTGGCAGGCCACCCTGAGCGAACAAAACGTGCTACCACACTTAGGTCTGCATCCGCAGCTGTTTCCTGTGCAACCCGACGAGAGTTCAAAGGAAAGTCTGCGACAGCGGAAGCATCTCTGGAGTCTATCTGACAACATGCCATTTCTGAAGAATCAAATGATACATCCTGGCCAACCGGAAGTCGGCAAAGTGTGTCCGCGTTGGCATGTTTAGTGGTAGGTCGGTACAAAATCTCATACTGATAATTTGACAATATCAAGGACCATCTCTGAAGCTTTTGTGCCGTACGTGGCGGAATTGGCTTTGTGGGTGAGAACAACGACGTGAGAGGCTTGTGGTCTGTCAACAAATAGAATTTTCTGCCATAGAGATAATGATGAAACTTTGTGACTGTAAGGGATGTATTCCTTGGGCATTAATCACATGGCCTAGGTATTCTATTTCAGTTTGAAAAAAACGAACACTTTGCTTTATTACAGCGTAGACCTGCTGCAGTCAACACTTTGAAAAGACACTCCAGGTTTGCTAAATGCTCTTCAACTGTACGTCCGGATACCACAATATCATCTAAATAGTTCGAACAACACGGTACAGAAACTGTCAGCTGTTCCAAAAAACGCTGAAAAATAGCGGGAGCGGAAGAACTGCCAAAGGGTAGGCGTTGAAATTGAAAAAGGCCCATGTGAGTATTAATGACGAAAAACTTTTTTGACTCGTCATCAAGTGGAATCTGTAAGTATGCCTCTGCTAAATCAATCTTAGAAAAGAAACGAGACTGTCCTAATTTGTCCATTAGTTCGTCAGGTCTGGGCAGGGGATAAGTGTCTACAATTGTTTGACTGTTTACTGTTGATTTGAAGTCCGCACAGAGACGAAGTTTTCCCGACGGCTTGGGTATAATTACTAAAGGCGAGGCCCACTGACTCGCAGAAACAGGAGAAATCACCCCACTATCTTGCCAACGTTTAAGTTCTTCGGCAACTGTATCACGCAAGGCGATAGGCACTGGTCTAGCTTTACGAAATTTTGGAACTGCAGATTCTTTTAAAGTGACATGTGCCACGAAGTCTTTTGCACAACCTAGTTCCGGCGAAAACAAATCACTGTATTTTTCACATAAAGCATTGATTTTGTCCTGAGGCACTACTGACGAAATCTGAAGCACATCTCTTTGAATTGATAAACCAAACAAGTCAAAAGCATCTAATCCAAAAATGTTCTGTGTCGATTTGGCCTGAAGAACTACAAAAGCAACTGTTTTTGTTACACCTTGAAAAGAGGCGGGCAGGCTACACGTTCCTAGCACGGGAATATTTTGTCCTGTGTACGCTGTTAATACTTGCTGTGACGGCGACAATTTTGGCGAACCCAGTAGTTCATAAGTTTCTTTATTCATTAGTGTGACAGCGGAACCAGTATCAAGCTGAAATTGCACAGTCTTATTTTCTATGGAGAGATTTACAAAAAGTTTGTGCTTCTGGCGCACGACAGGTGCGCGAATGTGGGCAACGTCTGCTACGGTTTGTTTACTGCGCTTGCGCGGGCCGCGTAGTGAAGTAAGCGGCGCAGACTCGGCACGCAGCGGATTAACAACACTGTCACTAGATGGCACTACCGCCGGATCGGCGTCCGCGCAATGCGAGGCTACTACAGAGTCACTAACTACTGCACTACACTTTTGAGTAGCTACTTGATGTCTACTGTCACTAGCTACACAGTACTGGGCACTATTACAAGGATCAGTTGCAGAAGGCACTATTTTCACTACAGGAATGCACTGTTCATAGTCATTTTGCTTGTCCCGAACCCTTTTCCGTTGCACTGTTTTACGCGCCCGTCGGCGCTTGCTACGTGGTGCACTATATAGTTTTGCCATAGGCGCAGAACTACTTTCTTGCAATTGAGATCCAAGGAAAGCACTGTTCAATTCCACAGCCCGTATAACATTTACAGAATGAACTGTTCTCGCACTCTGCGAAGCACTGTTTCGAACGGCACCGTTCTTTGAGTTTTTAATTTGCATACACACTGTTTGAACATGTCCTATTTTGCCACATTGATAACAGGTTGCGTTGCGACTAGGGCATTGAGCACGCTTGTGGCGAGATACACACTGGGGACAAGATTTACGTACATTTTTCTGAAATGAGCGTTGGCGCCCTTTATTCAAATCACTGTTTCTAAGACGACGGGGCGACCTTTGTGTCGCACGTTTACACTGGCTACTGTTCACTGTCTGTTCAGCACGGCCGGTAGAAAAATAAGAATCACTAGTGCTATACTGAGAACTACGGCTAGGAAAGCGTCCGTTGCGGCGCACTGAATTTACACTGTGGCTTTGCATTTCTACATCTGCTAAGTCAAAAGTATCATGCGCTTCTATAAGCTGCAGTACACTGTCTAATGAGGGGTCAGACTGTTTCAGAATTGCTGCTCTAATTCTGGGGTCCTGAATATTCTGCGTAATCGCATCCCTTAACATCACGTCACTATACGAAAGTCCACAAGAGCAAGAAATTTACATTGGCGGGTTAAGCCTTTCAATTCCGTAATCCACTCTTGGTGTGACTGCTGCGGTAATTTTTGAAGTCTGAAAAATCGGTATCGTGCAGTGGCTACAAGAACTTTTCTCTCATTATGAGCATTCAGTGCATCTACAATTTGTTCAAAGTCTACATCACGAGGAGATGCGTGCGGGAATAGTTTTTGCAGTAACACGAAAGTTTTGGGGACCACCACAGACAATAAAAGATGCTTAACAGTCTGACCTGTAAGTTGATGAGCCGCGACGAGTTCTTGAAACTGTGCGAAATAGTCGCTCCATTCTTCCTCACGTTCGTTGTATTGGCGAAACGTAGGAAGTGTTGCGGCGGCAGGTGTGGGCTGCTGAAGCGGCGGCTGTTGTTGTTGGTTAGCTGCCTGCGCTGTGAGCTGGGACACCGCCTGGAGGAGTTGCGTTATTTGCGCCGTCTGTAACTGAATAATTTCCATTAAGTTTGGGTTCGGGGTAGTGGCCATGCTGACCGATTAGGCGCCGCGCATACAAGTAAATTATAACAAAACTTAAATGCAATATGAAAGGGGACTCGCTCTGCAACAAAAAAGTCCACAAAATACGTAACAGAATATGTTCCCCCAAAAATCTTATAATAAGGGTGGGTGGGCGGGAGCAATTTTTGCGTGCTCCGACTGCTGCTGTCTGGCTGCTGCAAGCGGGCTGGTCCAAGGTTCTATCACTCCTCGTCGCCACTTTTGTGTCCCAACTTCGTCGCCGCTTTTGTGTCCCAGCCTCGTCGTAGGTGTCGGTGGCCGAGTGTAATGTGACCGACACAGGGATAAAGAGAGCACGCTGGTGCAGGTACGGAGGGGAGCATCCAGAAACTATAAACACTAGAGTAAATTAGAAAGATATATATTGCACAGAATGTAACAATACTTAACTTTTACATAGTACTGCAGAATGTTGATACATAGTTGTTAGAGGCCTGCCTAGTGCCTGTACAATAGCAAAGTCTTCACCGGTGCCTATCTGATTACGAAGGTCCTAACTCGTTGCTATCTCAGTCCGAAGTGACCGATGTCCTTCAGTGGTGGCCACGAGCGGCGTTGTCGCAGAGGGCGCTCGTGGCTGTCGTCGTGAGAACGCCGCGCCGTGCGTGCATGGCGGCGCGCGGCGAAAGCAGGTGGCGCGCACTTTGTACTTGTGCGACACCACACACATTACTGTGGAACTCGTTAGACAGGATTAGAGATGATGATGACAGCACGGCCAGCGAGGCTGAGGCAATACCCACGTACTTGGCAAACATTTCACTTAGCTAGATTTTAAACGACGTATTGCTCTCTGATTCGTTGTTCCATGACGAGGCTTAAAACAGTGTTCCGATTTCGTCAGCCATGTCACTCTCGACATTCTGGTACATGACGCAGAGTAGACGCACAGTATTCCCAATAGGCGGATCTGCGGTCAAGTTGTAGCAGATTTTCCTTGTCATCGTATCGAACAAGAGACCATTAGCGTATTATTTTGTGTATAATTAACAGCTTTGTAGCTAAGTAGCTTCATTACACTGTTACCCGTCGTTTGAGATTTATGTACTTAAAATGTGTTAATGCCGAAACTTAAATATACACACATCTGAGCCATCACAAACGATTTAGCGCTTGGACGACTTGCGGCACGAACCACTTGCTGCACAGAAAACTTTGCGAATTAAAATATAAAGCAGAATCCTTCACACAAAGGGGTTATGTGCGACCGAGAAGCAAATTACGAAATGTGCCAGAGGAAGGAATTCATAATTTCAAGACTGTTTGCGTCTCTGTCCATTTCCTTCACTTCTCTTTCCACCCTTTCCTATGAAAAATTAGATATATCTGCCAACTTTCACGGTGATTGATCAAACGGCGTCAAAGTCTATTGTAGGTTACCCTGCACCCTCCCACCATGCACCATTCCGTGGCTTACGGAAGGTACCGATAGCCTATGTGTTACTTCACATCATAAGCTGTTTCCATTCCAAAAGTCATTCATCCAGCCGTTTCAGCTTGAAAGAGTAACAAACATACACACAAACTTTCACATTTAAAAATATATAAGGGTTTTGTCTCCAATCTAGCACCCTAAATTATAATTAGAGTATCTACATCGCTTCGTAACAGCACTTCTAATAGTTTTATTCCTGATTATTGTGATATGCACTCGCTGGTTTGACAATACATACAGGCAGAAGGGCTGCTGTTTCCGAAAGTTCCACAGACAACGTTAAATTGATGCTCCAGTCAGCGCCAGTTGTAATCTCACTGAAAAAAATTAGATATTGCAATAAAAGAGAACACAGATTGCTTTGGTGCCCTGTAGATGGTGCAGATGATCACGTGATCTTATATCGGTGACGTAAGTAAAGTCACTGAAATAATGTGTATATGCTAGGCAGTCGCAAGAGCAGAACACCTGCGTAGATGCACGTGGATGTGTGATGGAAAGGCAGTATCGTGTTTGGACTTGCTCATGACCACGCCACGACTGAAGTTGTTATATTTCTTGGGGTATCATTGCGTACTGCCTGTCGTGTTTATAGGAGCAATGTACCGCTCGTAGCCACGTAACACGACCTAAGAATAGTGTTCGGATGGTCTTCGTAATAGTCAAGGATTAATGGGGAAGATCGTGCCTTGTCAGTGAGAATCGGTTTCAAACATGACAGGAATTGCTGCTGTCCATGAAGTCACATCCAGCTCAATCGATTTCAGAACTAACACTGCGAAAGGACAGAATGGACATATGTACGAAAGTCTCCGCCCAAATTTTTATTATCCAAAATAAGGTACATACAGGTCACTACAAATTATAGATGCTGTTCTACTGGAGTTACGCTATTTTTCCACATACTCCCCATCGCACCACAAATTAGAGATTCCCTTCCGTTAGAATGGACGCACCGTCGGACTGGTGCCTTAGTCTCATCGTTACTTGTGAATCGCTGGCCTGCCAGGAACTCCTCTAGTGGCCTGAAAAAATGCAAAAAAAACTAGGGGGGAGGGCGAGATCTGGACTGGTCCAGACTCTCCAAGTGAAGTTCCCGTAGCTTATCGCCATTTCCGATGGCAACATGTGGTCTTGCATTGTGGAGAAGAAGCACGTTGTCCACATCGAGAATCCCTGACCACTTTCGACCTCAGACGTGACAGTGTGGAACAATAGCAGTCGGCATTGACGGTTGCGCCTTGTGGCACGACGTCCAGCAGGAGCGGTCCACGGCTGTCCCAGAAGGCCGTCAACATCACTTTCCCAACCGATGGCGCTGAACGGAATTTTTTATCATATGCGAGCCCGGATGTTTCCACACCTTGTTCTGCTGTTTGAATTCTGGCGTGACATGCAGTATCCACGTTCCATCGCCAATAACAATGCTGTTCAGGAAACCTTCACCCTCCTTAGAGTACATTTCCATAGGGTTCCGTAATGACATCATTCGTTTATCTTTTATCGCGTCATCCAACTGCTTAGGCACACACCGACATGAAACCTTCCCGCACCATACGGACCCATCAACGACATTTTAAGTGCTTCCAAACGATATGTCAAGCTCTCGGTAAATGGCCGTGATGTACACACGCCGATCTGCTTTCCACCGATTCATCCAAGTTGGAAACGTTTAACTCACAACACCACTATCTCACACTTCTGGACAGTTTTCCCCATATGTGGACTGCATTCCCCTGTAGATTTGGATGGGCGCACATCCCTGGCTCTATCGACTCACACTTCGTCGTTCTAACGCCGTGGACGAGTGAACCAAGAGTTGGATATGAGACCTCATTTACAGCCGTAATTTGGCTAAAAAAAGAAGGGAGCAAAGACTTTCTAATTTTCCCTCGTAGGCGGGTAACCTCGCAAGAATCCTTTGCTCACAGTGTCGCAAAATTGAACACATTCTGTGACTCGAACAACACATGGACTGTACATGGACTGACTGGTAGATGAAATATTGTCCGATGACTCGCTATTTTGCTTCTTTTGAAATATTAAAAGTTGTCTAATGCTCCGACGACCCGGTGAGACGTTCAACTCGTATATACAGGACGCAGTGCAGATTTAAGCTGCTGAAATGTTTTGGTGGTGTTTTCCTACCATGAATGGGACTAGCTCACTCCGTTTACTGTAAATACGAGAGTTGGAACTTAAATAGTGGAAACACTGCTGTGGAGACACTTTGCAGTGGAATCTACTATTGCCGCTGATATCACACGTTGTTGACATACCTACCTTACCTCCGAGAAAATGGACTCGCCCGTCCTACGTCACCGGCGTGCGCACAGTCGAGGGAAACAGCCACTTGTGAGCGAGCGGTCTAACGCAACGGTGTTACTGTTGTCGAAACGGGGACAACGGAGTACGACAGTGTCACCAAGGTCTTCAAGTGCGTCAGAGACCCAGTATGCTGGAGTTATGATGATTCTCGTTTACGACTGTGATGGTGTTATCCTAACGTACTACGTTTCTCTACGGCAGACCGTCAATGCACAATGTTAGTATTCGTTCTTGGAGCGTCACCTGCGACCAGCTTTGCGAAAGAAGTTGCAACACTTTCTGCGCAACCCGCCCTTCAATTTGCAAGAGAATGCGCGGGCGCATACAGCGCAAGCTGTGGCTGCTTTGTTCGGTCGATGGGACTGGGAAGTACTGTACCATCCACCATATTCCCCGGACGTAAGTCCTTGTGACTGATTTGATTCCGATGAAGGAACCACTTCTTTGCATTCTCTTCAGAACTGTTCCAGAGTTTCGACCGGCAGTAGACCGCTCCATTCGCACCATCAACAGAACAGGATCCGCTATCGGTATACTACGCCTTCTTCATCACAGGCAACGGATTCTGCACGACGCTGGTGATTACCTTGAAGGACAGTAACAGGTGCAAACATGTAACGCTTTTGTATCGGTTGTGAGTAAATATTTGCCACTATTTAAGTTCCAACCCGCGTATGAAGATAAATGTTTATTTCAACATTCTCTGTGACGGTTTCAGTCTTTCTCCTAAATATTCATAATGTGCATATTGTGGGCAGTTCAGTATTCTTCAAATATGCCAACGATCATAATCACTTACGTTCTGGTTTGATGAATGAGCAGGCATCATTTTCACCTAGCCTAGTCCACTAAATCGCCGTTTCGTAATCCCATTGAAAATATGTGGAACAGACAGATATCAACATTTTCAGTACATTGTGACCCAACGGTTTCTAATCATGACCTCAGCCGGAATATGGCATACCTGAAGAACAGTGTGGACACTTTTTCTGACAAGATTAGATGCGGTGTTCCAAGGTATTAGCGACGTCTCCTGGGGATGACTTAAGTTTTTGGAGTATCTTAGTGTACTATTTGCTTACATTAAAATTCACTGTAGATTGACAGCACATCTACATCTACATTCCTCAAGCCACCTCATGGAGTGTAGCGGAGGGTACTTTGTGTCCATTGTCACTTCCTCCTTTTCTGGTTTCAGTAGTGGAAGATTAGCAGGAAGAAAAAGCCGCGTGTATAGCTCAGTGTAAGCTATCTCTAATTTTATCCTCGTACCGTTTTCGCGAGGTATTCGTAGGGGAAAATAATATATTAGTTGTCTCTTCAATAAACGTATAGCCTCGAAACGTTGACAGAAGCCTATAAAGTAAAGTGGTGCAGAAGTCCTCTCTTGCGTAGTTTGCCACTGCCCATTATGTTTCCGACGTCAGTATGGGATTTCAGAATCAAGGCTTAAAGATTGCGCCCCCCCTCCCCCTAGAAAACATATATTGTTGCACTTAAAACTTAAGAAGCAAACGTGGACTAGCTGTGTCGCGTTCACCACTAGCTAAAGCGGGCGAATTGTTTTACCACATGCTGTTGTGCACGGCCACTCGGTATCAAACAAACCCTCAAAGCTTCGCAATGAAACTGGCGTATTGCTATAAATGGTGTGCTGGAGTTATAACTGCCACGAACATTATGGCTCCCTAGCCATTTCAGTGGCACTAAAATCTCCGGAAAGTGTTTCATTTGTTCGAAGAAGCGATCGAATGTGATTGCGGGATTATTTATAAGGTGCTCAACAGGGAGATAATCTGCGACCTTCCACATTGCGGAATGCGCGGCCTCCCGCGTCGGAGGTTCAAATCCTCCCTCGGGGGATGGATGTTTGTGTTTTCTTTAGTATAAGTTAGTTCATAAGTAGTTTGTAAGTTTAGGAACTGATGATCCCGCAGTTAAGTCCCATAAGCGTAAACAAACATTTGAACATTATTTGTGACCTTACCAAACTGATTGGAGATTTAAAGACAAATCTGAAGCATTGAACTAAAATTTGTGATGCGACCAGGAATGGAACCCGGGCCTACATGCTTCTATGCAGACGTCTTGCCGCTAGACCACCACATCACTAGCAGCTAAGGCGCCTCGGAATAGCCTAAACTCGATTTCCTTCACATTACAAACTTTAATTCTGCTTCATTGTTCCATAGAATATTGCCACTACTGCCAAGGCTCTCCATACAGCGGAGAATTAAAGTTTGTGATGTGATGGAAATCGTGTGTAGGCTATTCCGAGGCGCCTTATCTGCTAGTGATGTGGTGGTCTAGTAGCAAGATGTCTGCCTAGTAAACCTGGAGGTCCGATTGGAGATTGTGACTCCGTTTTTTTTAATTAATTAATTTATTTTATTAAGCACGAAAAGGTAAAATAGAGAAAAATTCCGAATCATCCTGCCATACTCTTATCATTAGAGCTCCCACTTTCACACAGAAGATCAAAATAAGTATGCCTTAAGTCATTTTATTGTTAAAATACACAGAACTACACAAGCGCTAAGATAATGTAGCAGTAGTTGTATTGTGGATAGCCAGAAGTGCATTTGTTTGCCAAGTACAAATGATGTGTAGCTTGAAGAGATCTCGAGAACTGATGCAGAGAGTAGTTGAGATAATAGACTCGCAGTTTACAGTAATGGGCCCACTGTTCATATACTGTACTTTCCCTGCCACAGTGATTTAGATGAAAAAAATGTTTGTAAATCTATCGGACCAAACTGCGTGGTCATCAGTCCGTAGCTTACAAACTACTTAAACCTAGGTAAACTAACCTACGGACAAGCACACACAACCATGCCCCAGGGAGGACTGGAACCTCCACGGCGAGCAACCGCGCGCTCCGCAGCGAGACGCTTTAGACCGCTCGGCTACTCCACCGCGTATCTCCAGTACAGGCATGGTTTATAAGGCGCAGTTTCGCAAACAGCGAAGTTACCTTTGGTGATCCCAATGCGATCTCAGTCAGTTGATTTTCTTTCTGAAGGAGTGATGAATAATCAAGACCTAATGTCATACTTTCACGGAAGTTTTAATGATTGACATGGATAAGGTGCCAGACAATGTACCAACGTAATCAGTCTGCCCCAGGGAGGACTCGAACCTTAACGGCGAGCAACCGCGCGCTCCGCAGGGAGACGCTTTAGACCGCTCGGCTTTAGATTTTGTGATGTCTCGAAATCACGTCTGGCTAATTAGGTGGTATTTCGTTGAACGGATTCACTGTCATTTACCTGTCCAATACCAAAATTGACTATGTCTAGTGACTGAGCAAAGAGGCGCACTCTCAAAATGTTGGACTTGCATTCGCGAAGGCGGAAGTTCAGATAGATCTACCCTAGTTTCCCTAAATCGTCGGAGATGAACGGAATGTTTTCATTGAAAATGCAGCCCAATACGTTGCCTGTCTTTCCGGGATGTGATCTGGTACTCCTTCAGTAATAAGTGCGTGTTAGCGTAACTTTAAACCGCGATCTTCCACTCTGTCTGATAGTCTAGTTACAATATAAGGTTTTTCCCTACGAAGAAGACGACGCAGGTGATCAGGTTTCATAGTAATATTGTATTTTAATTTTCCTTTGCTCGTAGCCAATAAATTAACATTGTAGATATTTAAGATTGGCCTGGACGCGTTCGTAAGAAGAAGAAGAAGAAGAAGAAGAAGAAGAAGGGAAGGGAGGAAGGACGAACGAACGAAGATTAGCATAAAAGACAGAGCGTAAGCTCGACTTGTTTCTAGTTAAGGATTGTGGAAGGAAAGCGACCATAGCCCTTTTAAAGGATCGCGGCATTTACCTGAGTCTTGACGACCGGAGGGGGTTTGAACCACCGTCCTCCCGAACGCGAGTCCAGTGTGTGACCACTGCGCCACTTTACTTGGTGACGCGCTCGTGTGCGCGAACGTTTGTAATCGAAACTGTAGGACACGCGCATTCCGGATATAATACTATAATACTGACCTCAAACTGTAAATAACATATAAGAATTATTCTAATTTGTGTTGTTTCCTTTTAATGTCACACACAGAAGACGTGGCCTTAGAAACCGTGATGGCAACTGTACGTTATTCAGCGTTTTCTCCATATATATAGCAGAATTCGACCATATTAAATATGATTTACCCATTCGTTTAAGGAAATATGGAACAGCATGGCCGCGGCGGAGCGGCCGAGCGCATTGAGGAGCTGAGCTACGATGCGCGAAGTCGTTCCCCGTCGGGGGTTCGAATCCCCCCTCGGTCATGAATTTATGTGCCGTCTTTATTATAAGATAGTTCATAAGTAGTTTCTAAGTTTAGGGACTGATGACCCCGCAGTTAAGTCCCTTAAGCTTGACAAACGTTTGAACATTTGGAATAGCATATTCTACAAATTAAATCGTAGGAAATCTATCAGCATTATCATGGAAATGAACTTAATCAAGTTACCAATGAAGAATTAAACTGTAACGTTACCTACAATTTTAGTAACTGTCACTGTTGTCAACAAGAGTAACTCACGACAGCCGATATGCAATGATATTTAATCTTCGCCGGCCGCGGTGGCCGAGGTGACTGAGGCGCTGCAGTCACGGTCACCACGGCCACTACGGTCGGGGGTTCGAATCCCCCCTCGGGCATGGATATTTGTGCCGTCTTTAGTCTTAGTTAGTTCGTAAGTAGTTTGTAAGCTCAGGGACTGATAACCCCGTAGTTAAGTCCCATGAGTTGTACAAACATTTGAATTTAATCTTCATAGCCGGGATGGAGTGGCCGAGCGCTCTAATCCGCATTGCTGTGGAGCGCGCAGTTTCTCGCCGAGAAATAAACGGTGAGCCTTATTTAAAGGGAAAGAACTTAAGTGTCAGAAATCTCTAATTATCTGTCTGCTTTATCAGACCAGCTGTCCTAACCAGGATTTGAGCTATATAAAATCTCCTCTAACTAATCGTCCATGTGGTGGTAAGATAAAAGGTAAAGGAGTCAACAATCCGAAGATTGAACACCACAGTGCTTTACTAGGCATGGTCCTGTTTGGAGGTGGTGTGCCGTTGCCTTCCTCCTCCGACCTTCCAACTGACATACCCTACCAGTTATGGGGGGAGCTACAGGTCAACGTGGCTTCCGAACCATGGTACTACTCGACATTTTTCACATCAGCAACGTTGCTAGAGGCGAAAGAATGAAAAGTGGCAGATAAAAATCGTTGGACCTGGCGGGGATCGAACATGTAACCTTTAGATTAATAGTCTGGCACTCTACCACTGTGCTACCGAGCCGCACTTAGCTGAATTAAATTGCAAACATCGCCACGATGATTTATGACACATATACTTACTTGCAGATTAAAAGTGTGAATTTCGGGCTGGATCTCGAATCGGTACGTTGCCTGTTGCGAACAATGCTGTTACCGCTTATGTTGGATAGCTAGCTAGAAGCTAGAGAGAGACAGACAGACAGACAGCCAGACAGACTGCGGATAACGTGACCTCGCTTGTCAACCGAACAGGATATTACTCAGGTTTGTACCTGCAAGATATAAACGCAATTATTTGTTGTCTTGGGAGTAAACGAGAATTGTCTTCGTAGCAGCGAAGGGAGATAAACAGGTGCTACCTGTTTCTTGTCAACTTGGCTGCGTTATTCCATGCCACTTTCACTCTCCGTACAAGAGACCCCATTCCGATCGCAGCTTAACGGCGAAACGAAGCTTTAAAATTCCGGGTTCTACCGTCGAGGCTCAAAGGCAGAAAGCGCTACTCTTGTTTGCTAGGAACGAAGCCATTAGCTACTTTGCGTCATTAACGGGTACGGAGAGTTTGTGCCTGTTAATTTTCAGGTCAGACGCTAATCGCTCGGGAGTTCAGCTGGCGCATTGTGAAGTGCTCTCTGTACCTAGCTCGGGCCTTTTTTGTGTGTATTTGAAAGGTAATTACTCGTTTTATACATCCGTTTGGAAAAATAACGAAGAACTGAAGTGATACGCCACATACGCCTTTCAGAACAAATTAATCTCCTTCACTGCTGTGTGGTCCTCGAGTACCGAAGTAACTGAGCGGTATCGCATAGCTTCGCCTAGAATCTCGCTCTGTTGCTTGAAATTACGATGGGTTTGTATTTCCTTTCCTTTTCGGGTGAGTAGACCCCTTTATTTGGCACACACAGAAATCGCGAGAAGAAAAGTATCATGTTACTTAAATTAAATGTTTAGGGCCATGTGAACAGATTTATACGATTTTTTTTCAAAATATAGTTTCTGGTTTGTAAGTAACATTGCCCAAAACCTTCTCATGGTGGTACAGTATTAGTACTACAGTGTTGTTCTTATGACTGTAGATATTATTGTATTTTGGACTACTTCATGTCAATCATGTGAATACAAGTCGTTTCTGGTGCAAAGTTCAGAACAGTCCCATGATTTCCACATTTTACAATCAAGTATCCCTGAATAGAAAACTTGTAAATTCCTTTTGGCTCGTAATCTGTTCAAATGTTTGTAAATCTATCGGACCAAACTGCGTGGTCATCCAATGTTCCAATGTTTGTAGAACTTAAGGGACTTAACTACGGGGTCATCAATCCCTAAGCTTACAAACTACGTATGAACTAACCTAAGACTAAGGACGGCACAAATATCCATGCCCGAGGGGGGATTCGAACCCCCGACCGTAGTGGCCGTGCAGACCGTGACTGGAGCGCCTCAGTCCCCTCGGCCACCGCGGCCGGCGCGTGGTCATCAGTCCGTCGCTTACAAACTACTTAAACCTAGGTAAACTAACCTAAGGACAAACACACACAACCATGCCCCAGGGAGGACTCGAACCTCCACGGCGAGCAACCGCGCGCTCCGCAGCGAGACGCTTTAGACCGCTCGGCTACTCCACCGCGGCCCGTAATCTGTCAAGACAATATATTGTCATATGTCACACCGTACATCACTGACTGGTACAGAAGATGCTGTTTCAATCTTCTTTTGGACTTATTGCTCATTTTGTAGTGGTCTACTAGGCCGCCTCGTCCCAATAAATATGTCCATTTTCAGTCTCTCATGTAAGAACTCGTCAACAATTTTCCATAATAATTGAACTTCAAGGCTTCCTCTTTCCCTTCTTATAAGCAGTTTTCCGTGTATCACAAAAACTATCGTCACAAAATTGAAACAAACGTGTACCTCGGTAACGTATGCTTGGAGTGTCCGCTAAAGATTATTTATTGCTAAACTTTTTCGCAAAAGACAACGAAACATCACTTTATTACAGAGCTGAAATTTTAGTTTCAAGCACTTTTGCCTATCCAAGGATGAAACTTGAAACATATTTAAGAAAACCACGCGCAATTTTGATACTGCTTGAGAGCAACATTGCCAAATGCTTAACTCTTTTCTTAAAAACTTCTCGTGTCTGCATTGAAACTAAACCAGACTATTGATGTACTTAATTCAGTTTGCCCGGTCAGCCACAGAGGTTCACACGCTGTCAATACCAAAGCTCCCAGTCTTCTCCTCGCTATTTCTCTCCAACCATCTCAAGCTTCTAATGGTATTAAATCCTCCATGATGCTGTCCAACCATTTCTCTCTAGGCCTTCCTCTCGGTCTCCTTCCTTCCAAGATTATGCGCTAGCTAATTGAGGATAGCGGTCCTCGTTCATCCGTTCAACTTGTCCCAACCATTCCAGTCTTCTGATTCTAGTTAATCCTATGTAGTGGTCAGTTTACAGGTTAGACATTTCTTGATTATGTCTTCTCCTCCACTCCCCTGTCAAATCATATTGGCCCTTAGATTTTTCTGAGCACCCGCCTCGCGAATTGTTAATTTCTTTAGATCTTGTTTACTTGTTCTCCAGCTTTGACAGCCATATAGAACTACAGGGAGAATCAATTTACATAAGTTACTTACATAAGTTTATTTTTAGTTCTCTTGACACATTCCCATAATTTAAGACATGCAATGCAAAAAGGGGCCTATTTCCACCCTGAATTCTTGCTTTTATATCTACTTTATTTGACGCCTTTTCTTATAAAATGCACCAAAATATTTAACTCCTGTACTCTCTTGTAACTAATTCAAGTTTTTATTTTATTTTTGTAAAACATCTAGTAAGCGGTGTCTTCGTACCACCATGTATTCAGTTTTTGATGAATTTATTTTCACTCCATGTTCTCCGGCTGCAGCTTACGTTATTTTTTGGGATTGGAACATCATTACATTATCTTCAGCATAGGCTACATGGGTCATATTCCTTTCACATACCTGAGTGATTTTCAAGTACTATTTTGAACAAACTCGGTGATAATCCGTCCCTTGTCTTAGGCCAGTTTCAACCGAGAACCTTGGGGTTATCTTATTTCTTATTTTAATTTTTACCTTCGTTTCTCTGATACGTAGTCCTATTAGTGCAACAAGTTTTTCGGAAATACAAACTCGTCCAACAGACGCAGCAAACTTTCGCTGGGGATTGAATCGTAGGCATTTTGAAAGTCAATAAATATCAAGTGTAATTCTTGGTCCAACTCGTACACTGTTTTGCATATATGCCTTAGAAAAAATATACTGTCATTGATTCTCCTGATAGATAGCCAGCCTCATTGACATTCTCCTATAACTTCATTGGCTAAAGGTGTGGTCCTTGCTAGGAGACAGTTTGAAAAGTGTAAACCACAGCTAGTAAAGTATACACGATTATCTTACTTTTACGGTTGGACATACTAAAGTCACTTTCAATCAGTCGGAAACTCCTGCTTATTTCAAATAATTTCTGTCAGTTGGTGTACCTTTAGTACAAGGACACCTCCTCCAGCTTTAAATAGTTCAGCCGATATACCAGCCTATCCTGCACGTTATTTTAAATGAAAGTAAAATGGATGGCGAAATGTTGTGAGGAGCTTGCAGCAGAGCTGTCGCTTATCACTTGGCTATATTGCAGCTGCCAATATTCTGTCATCTGTGCAGCAAAGTTATTTTCGTAGGGATAGTCATCACCCGTATGTTGCTGCCAGTACGATAGCTGAGATGATTTCCAGAATAAAGTTTTAAAGCCAAGTCTGCGAGTTGCCGATGATGGATTCGTAGATTATTTATTCGTTGCCTTTGGAAAATAAATTACTCCACAGTAATGCTACGAAATTTCTAGTTACGTGCTATACCAAAAGTCTAGTAAATACTTTGCCGCGTATCTTTTGACCTTACAATTGCACTGTACCACCCCCCCCTCCCCAATTTTAAATTTTTTGTTATATAATGCCAAATTCAAACTTTTATCAAATTTTCGGTGATTTTTCAGCTTACTTTAAACACTACAGCGTGAAACAATATTTGGAAAGTGTAATGAAAGAAAACTTTTTAATCTGTTCTTACATTCTTTGTGCTACTATCTCACATGTTAATTTTCCTGCATAGTAGACGCACAAATTTGAAGACCGATCCGCGAATTTCATTCGTTTCTTTCCCTGTTTTGTTCTTAAATCTCTATATATCAAAGGCAGTGTCCCGATTGACTGACTGACTTATCATTGCCCAGCCCAAACCACTGAAGATAGAAACTTGAAATGTGTGGAGGTTGTTGATCTTACTCTGTAGGCGTCATTTAAGAAGCGATTTTTCGATATTCCGTCCGTAAGGGGGTGAAATAGGGGATGAAAAGTTTTTTGAAAATACCTAGCTATTTAGGCAATTTTGAAGCTAGAACTACAAAATTTCGGATTTGGATTCGGGGTTCGCATTTAAAAGACACGTGTTTCGGCAATTTTTTGAAATTCGACAAATAAGAGGGTAAAATAGATGACGCAAAAAATTGATTTTCAAAAATGTGTTGCGGTTAACTCAAATTTTAATCTACAACTATGAAACTTCGGATATGGAATCTTGTTCAGGAATAAAAATCCATGATTTTTACTATTTTTGGAAATTCAACAAGTAAGAGGGTTAAATAGAGGATCAAAAATTCTTTTTGAAAACACGTTGCTATTGATACATTTTTTGAAGCTAGAACTGCAAAAATTGATATTTATATAGTTGGTTAGACGTTAAAAAAATACATGTTTCCGTATTTTTGGAAATTCAACCATCAACGGGGTAAAATTGGAGAGGGGGTGTTTTTCGAAAATATGTTGCTATTTAGGCAATTTTGAAGTTAGAAATTGAAGTTTCGGATTTAGATTCGGGATTCGAATTTAAGACACGTGTTTCGGCATTTTTCGCAATTCAACCAATAAGGGGGTAAAATTTAGGACGCAAAAAAATTGATTTTCAAAAAATGGTGCTGTTAACTCAAATTTCAAGCTATAACTACGAAACTTAGGTTATGGACTCTTGATCAGGTTTAAAAAAAAACGTGTTTTGGTATTTTTGGAAATTCAAAAACTAAGGGGGCTAAAAGATGGGATCAAAAATTCTTTTCGAAAAAACATTGTTGTCAAGACAATTTTGAAGCTATAGCTACAAAAATTTGTATTTGTATTGTTCGTTAGAATTTAAAAAATACGTGTTTCGGTAGTTTTGGAAAATCACCATCAAGGGGGTTAAATTGGAGAGGGGATGTTTTTCAAAAATCTTTTGCTAATAAGGTAATTTGAAGCTACAACCACAAAAATTTGTATGTTTTCGTGGTCAGAATTAAAAAGACAGGTGTTTCGGTATTTTCAGAAAATTAATCAATTAGGGGGTGAAATAGGGGATGAAACATTTTTTGAAAATACGTTGCTACTAAGCCAATTTTGGTGCTGTTAACTCAAATTTCAAGCTATAACTACAAAACTTAAGGTATGGATTCTTCGTCAGGATTAAAAAGAAACAAATGGTGCAGACCAAACAGCCTACGCATGCGAAGCAGCGGGGGTTCAGCTAGTTTACTTATAAAGCCCAGTATACACCGCAGACGCACACGTGCACGCTTACGTAAAGTCGTACCTGCTAATAAGCACTTACGCAGTAGAGAATGAAAGCGAAAGGATGATTCCCTCCCCCCCCCCCCCCGTTTTTTTTTTTT
This sequence comes from Locusta migratoria, assembly GCA_026315105.1. NCBI lineage: Eukaryota > Metazoa > Arthropoda > Insecta > Orthoptera > Acrididae > Locusta > Locusta migratoria. The sequence goes on along the minus strand of CM048747.1, from coordinate 279,023,238 downwards.
TTTTTTTTTTTTTTTTCTTTTTTTCCGCTAAGAGTAGTTGTGTACAGCGCGATGGATAACACAAGCACACATTGGTTTATTTTGTATAGCTAGTACGCTGTTGGTGCTGAAAATGAAAGGAAGACTGCTTGGATACAGGAAAATGTGGGCGACTGAATGTTTGAATAAGTATAGCGGAAGGAGTCGTTTGCCTCTGTTTAGTGATTTGCTGTCGCAGCCATCACTTGCTGTATTCGAAAACTTCACCCGCATGTCAACAGATGATTTTCGTCTACTTCTAGGTGCAGAGAAACCAATGATTTCAAAACAAGGTTCCTAATTATCGACGAGCCATATCAGCAGGAAAGAGACAATCACTTAACGCTGGATTCTTAGGCGACAGCTACGCTAGACTTAAATATATGTTTCATTATCAAGTGGAAATATTTCGAAAATGACGTCTGAAGTATACGGAACACCTTTAGTTTTAGCGTGAGAGACATAGTGAAAATAAAATTAATTCTCTCCGTAATCAGTGGGTTGGAACTACAGCTGATAAATTTGAAGGCGGAAGAAAGTACCAGCGGCCGAGTTAAGATTATTTATTCAATTATGCGATCGGCGTGATTATAACACCAAAACCAGTCGCATAATTCAATAAATAATCTTAACACAACCGCGGGTACTTTCTTCCACCTTCACAGTAAAAATAAGTAATGTGATGTACAAATATACAAAATACCGGCCATAGTCTTTCATAAATTGTACTTTACAGTTTGTTGGATAAGCCACATTATCAGAGGTAAAACAATTTTCTGTTTCATAAAATGCATTTTTAAAAACCATCAGCTGTTTCTTCAAAACCTATACATCTACCAGTTATATCGATAACATAGGTTTCATCGTCTCTGACTCATGCAATTAGCACAAGGCACTACCTCCATTTTTATTTTTATTTGTAGTCTGTTCTTACTTTTTATGTTATGTTTGACTGATAGATTTTATCTAAGATGACCACTGTAATTTTTAAACTTTTAGTTATACTGACTCCTGTTGATCTCAGTTGGATGTATTTTATTTGATGCATTTTACCATTCTGTTTTAAGACCTTGTAAGTATTTTAACTATATGTTAAATTGACATGATTCTCTATTTTCAGTCTCTTTATATGTAATTTTGCGGATTATTTCCTCTCTGTGTTTGTGCACATTAATTACGTTTATTTTGTATTTTTGTATAGTTTATCCATGAAGATGGTCTATGACCGAAACTGGTAGATTTATAAGGTTTTGAATAAACAACTCATGGTTTTTAAAAATGCATTTTATGAAATATATTACGGCTGTTGACACTCGCCTCACCAAAGCATTCACAATTTTCTGTTTCTTTGTTTAAATTCCGTAAAATATAAACGTAAGTGGCATTAAAATATCTCGATTGTAAGGCACGACGTTTCGGCCTTTCACGTACAGTTTTTCATTAATCTACGTAACTTTTGATTTTCATGACAGTTATCTCCCTGACATGAATTTCATGGAAACATGAAACACCACACTACAGCAAAGCCACTGCGCTTTGTTTATCTTAAAGATATGTTAAGCTTATGGGACTTAACTACGGGGTCATCAGTCCCTAAACTTACTGACTACTTACGAACTAGCTAATACTAAGGACGGCACAAATATCCATGCCCGAGGGGGGGATTCGAACCGTAGTGGCCGTGGAGACCGTGACTGACGCGCCTCATTCCTCTCGGCCACCGCGGCCGGCTTTGTTTATCAAGGTCTGCTTTAACAGAATCTTGCACTGAAGCAAGAGGACGTGAATTTTCTTTGATGGTTCGGCAACCACCTGATCGTAACTGAACACTACTGCAGAAGACCAGCGCACGATCGACCACCACGCGCACATCGTTCACATCGAAGCGAATTTTCGTTCCGTAATGCGCGTTCACTTGTAATCGCTTCAAAGTAAAGTGAGGCTGTAACAGCAATAGCAGCCTAACAATGGAAACACAAATATTAATCTCTACACGTTCTACAGTGAACTAATCCACATTTATTTGTGGCCATCTTATATATTAAAAGAATCTACGAAAACTAAAGTCAGTCGGCCAGACCAAACTACCCGGCCGATCTCCTTCATTTTTGTTTTAAACGAAAGGTATTCATCCACAGATTTGTCATCGAGTATCAGAATTTACATAACTCTCTTTTGTCATTCCACGAACGGTGCGAAGTATTCGCACGAGTCCTCTAGTTATTTAATATTCACAGAATATATGACATCAAGTGCGAATGGGCAAAGCTGAAAATGTGTACACAGCCGGGATTCGAACCCAGGTCTCCTGCTTTCTAGGCAGTTGCACTGACCCCTACACCACTGGGGACACAGTGATTACCGCACCTGCAAGGACTACCTAAGCACGCCTCCCGTCAGATACAAATTCCCAGCTTCGCCCTGCCCACAGTACTCAAACTCGTAGTTATGAAACTAATTCCCGTAAGAGTAAGGGGGGGGGGTTAGTTTCATAACTGCGAGTTTGAGTACTGTGGGCAGGGCGAAGCTGGGAATTTGTATCTGACGGGAGGCGTGCTTAGGTAGTCCTTGCAGGTGCAGTGATCACTGTGTCTTCAGTGGTGTAGGGGTCAGCGCAACTGCCTAGAAAGCAGGAAACCCGGGTTCGAATCCCGGCTGGGTACACATTTTTAGCTTTGTCCATTCGCAGTTGATGTCATATTCTGTGAATATTAAATAATAAGTACTGCAGGATCAGAAGTGACGTCTGTTCTTTCGGAACAGACGCCACATGTATATATCCTCTAGTTATGATTGAAATTAAAAATAAGCTGTTCACGACATTTATTAATGTCATACAAATCTCCCGTGCGTATCACTGTAACATAGATACATGATTCCATATGATAAATAAAAAATAAATAAATAAAAAATACATACAAGTTTCAGACTTAAACTCTTATTGCTCAAATCAAGTTACTTTATACGTGCTCCCCGAACAACAACGGTACCTTCTTCAGCTCAAGGTACAAAATCATCCAACAGGAATAAAGAAAAATTGGTGTCTTACGTTTTACACACCGTCGACAATGAGGTAATTAGTGGCCGAACACAAGGCGCTATGTGGGACTGTCTCGTTCAGGTCAAAAATATATACAGTTTCGTCAGGTTTTAGATATATGTAGTTCAAATAAAATGAAAGGTACTTTCTAGTCGAAAATTCATTGTTCCGTATTTAAATTCCGCGAAGAGGACTGCTTTGTCATCCTGCGTAGGTAATAATCAGTATGTGGTAGCACAGTAGTTATAGATTTGTTTGAAAAGGCCAAGTGCATAATCGCGATTTTTGTGGGTTTCGGTCTTAGGTTCCTATTCCAGCCGGGATAACAGGCTGAAAAGTATTTGGTTTCGCTCGGACGATCGCCTATTTGTATGGCCATCAAAAACAACTGTATTACTTCAAAAATGTTTGTAGAGCTTATGAGACTTAACTACGGGGTCATCAGTCCCTAAACTTACAAACTACTTATGAACTAGCTAATACTAAGGACGGCACAAATATCCATGCCCGAGGGGGGGATTCGAACCCCCGACAGTAGTGGCCGTGCTGAACGTGACTGGCGCACCGCAGACAGCTCGGCCACCACGGTCGGCAACTGTATTACTGTAGCTATGTTACCGTAAATGAGCAAAGTTTGAACGACGCAAAACCGGAGCTACTTCCCAGACAAATCATGCGAAATGATTAATTCCTTTTGAAAAACATGTCAAATAGGTTGAAATTAATTTTCAACTAATGTCACAATTGTCATGTGCTGCGTTCAGATTTTACGTGCATAAATCTGTTTTTCTTGGACGATGTTGAAGAGTGTCTCTTATGTGCTTTAAAGTTGTAGTAATCAGCTCAAATGTTACACGGAGGTAGATGAAGAGATAGACAAAATGAATTATTTTATTCAGTAATCATGATCAGTTGTCTAAATATGCTACAGCTAATTTTTACACATGCTGAGACTGGTGACAACGATTGACTTGAAGGGTTATAGTATTTTGTTAGTTAATTTATCGTATAGTTGTTTGTAAAATAATTGCAGTAAGCTTTTATTTAGAGTAAAGTAATTGTATAGACGGGCTGTATTTAATTATTGTGAAGAAATTTCTAATACCTTTAACTGCACAACCCTATCAGTTAGACATCTAATCAACTATGGTCTAAGGCGCCTCGCTGCAGAGCGCGCGGTTTGTCGCCGTCGGAGGTTCGGGTCCCCCCTGGGGCATGGGTGTGCGTGTGTGTGTTGTCCTTCGGTTAGTTTACCTTAGTTTCAGTAGTTTGTAAGCTACGGACTGTAGAACACGCAGTTTGGTCCGATAGATTTACAAACATTTGAATTTTCAAATTCAACTATGGTAGCTGTTATGACAGGAAGTACGACGGGTGTTCAGTTGAAAAGGTACGAAACGTAACCGGTTGAAATTTGAATATTCCACTTTGGGATAACGTAGTGTGACATTTGTGGACACGAAGCATGGTTCGTCACCTCCCCCTAAAAGATTAAAGGCTGTACCCTCAGCAGGCCAGGTGATGCTCATCCTCTTTTCGACATCTGAGGTCTGACACTCATGGAATTACTCGAGCACGGCAAGATCATTAACAGTGACGTGTACTGTGAGAGACTCCTCTGTAGCCTACACAAGTCCATCAAGAGCAAACGGCCTGGCCTGCTCACGGAGGGAGTCATTCTGCTCCATGATAACGCGCGTCCATACGTCTCCAGCGTCACACAAAGCGTACTGGTCAAGTTCAATTGGGAGCACCTTGAGCATCCGCCCTACAGCACAGACATGTTGCCCTGTGTCTTCCACCTCTTTGGTCCACTAAAAAAATATCTCAAAGGGAAGAGCTTCAACACTGACGACGAACTGAAGGACACAAAGGTCTGACTCTTGTCACAGCCACAGGAATTCTGGGAACAGGGAATCCCTCGGCTCGTCAAACAAAGATACAGGTGTGCTCAGACCTCTGGTGAATACGTTTGAATGAAGACTTGAATTATACCCACAGTGTCGTTTCGTACTTTCTCATTCGAACACCCCTCATACACTGTTTCATGACACAATACAAATATATGTCACTTATAAAAGTACAAATTACGGAGCGAACACTCCGGAAGTAGGATAATATCATCAAAATTAAAGTTCCAGACGCAGAGCTGAAACAAAGTCCATTGGCGGGCCAAGGTAGAAGTTCCATCGTAGGAGAGAACAGATTCACGGATAGGAAACTGCGAATCCAGAGAGCTAGCGGCACTTGATAGCAAAGAGTAGTTCTAAAGCATCCAGGAACGGTACATCTTATAAAGGCTGCTGGGTCCAATCATGTGAAGGTGACAGGATGCAGTTCCATGCGTCTTGGTTATTTCGCGTCACCTGGAAAACATAGTCCATGTTAGTCTAGTTACTAGTACTATACTGTGTAGGGTATCCGTACGCAGTTTCTGTTCTGCGGGATAGCCGATTCAGATATCTGCAGCCACAGCTGGAGCTACGGAGCTGCGCCGTTGGACGCAGGGAACCTGCATGGCTGTAAAGGTTGCGGGTATGCCGGCCGGCAGGGCATACCAGTAGCATAAAAGCTGGGAACCGGAACAGCAGTAATAAAAGGCGAATATAACCCCACGGGACTGAAAGATGTAAAAGAGGCGAACCAGCATCTCGAAAAAATCTTAACGTTTTCGCGCTTTCTTACCAGTCAACGCCAATTCCATAGTTCAGTGAGCTTCGATGCTATCCATCGGTATTAGCGAGTAACCTTGAGTGGGGATGCACGCGACCTAATCTTCAATGGCAGTAGTGACACATTGAAAAACAAGAGAATTAACATGTTAGATGACGTTACGCCATGGGCCATGTCACCTAAGCGCGACAACAGTGAGCGAAAGAGCCCGAATAGTGGTCAAAACCATAGTCGGGACGATACTGCTGAGTTGGCTGTCACGCGTATGTACACTGCTGGTCATGTAGCATCAAGAACACTGAGATATCAATCAAATTTATTTGGAGATACACGTTTTACAAACATCACTAGATTGAAAGCGGCCCAGTGTAAAGTGAGAAAGGTGAAGAAGTTAATATTGAATGTTGCCGCCATTGCTGGCTATAACCGCTGCTACACATTTTGGCATTGAATCAGAGCTCTTCTGGATGTGTTGGAGGAGTTTACAACCTCTGAAAAAGTTCGGTGACTGAACTCAGAACGATCGATCGGGCAACACAAGCGAATCGCAACGCTGCAGTTGCATAGCGGCCATGGTTGACAACCTGGTCCCACGATATTCCAGTTGAGCATCGTGTTTGTTCTGTGTTAGACCTGTTGGACGAAGTGCTTGTTGAGGGCTTTGGTTCTGAACTGAGAACAGGACAATGAACGAGCAAAGGATCAATTTAAAGATGTGTTTTAACTTTGCCAAGACACCTAAATAAATGCATGCGTTATTGGTAAATCGACCAGTTGGGTTTACAAAGTAACTTCTAACTCCTTTAACCACTATTAATGACTGAGTACACACATTTTTTGTGCTCATCATTAGCGTCCTTGTGTAATTAACATTAAAATTCGGTACTTCAATTTTCGTTTTCGAGTATTTAAATAATGTCCACATTGCTATTACTTTCTCTAAGCAAACATTGTCTGTCTAGCTCTGCGTCTTTCATTCCGATCCGTTAGCGTTCTTCTTCAGGGTATAGCCTAAAACAGACAGAGTTTCTTTACAATAAGTAGGAACTGAAGCCATTCAAAATGAAGCAATTAAAAATTAGGATCTTGCGTTAGTTCTCTGATAGCAGAAGACCACAAAGTTATTCTCTCATGATAATATGCGAAATAGCGACGCCATGAAAAAAACATTCCGTTACCAGAAAATTTTTATTTCCGCTGCTGAAAATAAACGTAGATTTCGCAGTACCTCCTCTCAACCGCTAGATGGCTGTCGTGCTATACCTATACCTTTCGCGGCGTATCATCGCACAATACAGCATTCAGATATGAAAACACCCACTTTTTAACCACTCTTAACGGCTGTGTACACACATGATTATTGTTTTGTTCACGTCTATGACGAAGACCCTTCCTTGTATAATTAATATTAAAAACCGGTACTTTAGTTTTCCTGTTGGCGTATTTATAAATGATACATATAAATGTACAAAAACGAGACAGCAATTATTAGAGTCCAAAGGCATGAAGAGGTCGCAGTGGTTGGGAAGGGAGTAAGACAGGGTTGTAGCCTTTCCCCAATGTTGTTCAATCTGTACATTGAGCAAGTTGTGGAGGCATGCAAGGAGAAATTTGGAGAGAGAATTAAAGTCCAGGGAGAGGGAATAAAAAACCTTGCGGTTTGCTGACGACGTGGTAATTCTGTCAGAGACAGCACAGGACCTGGAAGAGCAATTAAACGGAATGAATAGTGTCTTGAAAGGAAGGTATAAGATAAACATTAACAAGAGTAAAACAAGGGTAATGGAATTTAGTGCAGAAAATCAAGTGATGCTGAAGAAATTAGATTAGGTAATGAGACAATAAAAGTAATAGATGAGATTTGTTATTTGGGTAGCAAGATAACTTCTGATGGACGAAGTAAAGACGATATTAAATGCAGAATTCCTATGGGGAGAAAAGCGTTTCTGAAGAAGCGAAATTTGTTGACATCCAATATTAGTTTAAATGTTAGGAAGTCCTTTCTGAAAGCATTTCTCTGGAGTGTAGCGTTGTATGGGAGTGAAACGTGGACGATAAGGAGTTCAGAAAAAAGATGATGAAATGTACTGCTACAGACGAATGATGAAAATTAGATGGGTAGATGACGTAACTAATGAGGTGCTCAACAAAATTGGGAAGAAAAGGAGTTTCTGGGATATCCTGAGTAAGAGAAGGGATAGGTTGGTGGCACACATTCTGAGACATCAAGGAATCGTCGACTTAACAAGGAAGTGTATGGGGGTAAAAATCGTAGAGGAAGATCGAGGGACAAATACAGTTAGTAGATTCAAAAGGATGTAGGTTACCATACGTTTTCTCAGATGAAGAGACTTGCACAGGACAGGGTATCGTGGAGAGCTGCATCAAACCAGTCTGCGGACTGAAGACGACAACAACAACAACAACAACAACAACAACATGTAAATATAGATGTGCTTTTATACGAATTATCACACCACTAATAGTAGACACATTATAAAAATTGCGACCGTCTGACAGCCTTACGCTCGTTATCCGTACAAGTATTAAGCGAGTTAAGACATGACTCAATACTGATTTAAACATCTTCGTCGCTTCACGTGGGATAGTATTTTAAATCATGTCTTCATTGTTCAATGTGTTATCTCCGAAATAAAGTTGTCTGTGATATCGCTGATGGTTCTTGGTGTTGCATTTTGCATGGCTAGCAGTGTAAGTACTGCATAGTGAAAACTGTAAAATCCTAAACAGTACAGTGATACCGTCCAATAATAGCAACTAATTCTAATTATACACTGCTGTGGCCAAGTCTGATATTAAATGAACGGGAAACTATATAAAATAATTCTTGCGAACATAGGCTCATCGAGAAAATACATCCAGTCGAATCAATTTGCAGGCTGCTTTGCGTTCCTATGTGGAATGAAAATAAAGGAATGGGAGGAAAGTTAGGTAAAAAGAGGTCTTCTCGGAAAATTTTCTGCATAAATATACAAATCAGACCGTTTACCTACTTTGAAGCATGCAACGTTTAATTGCCCTTGAGAAAAACTATCGTTTACTGCGATGGATATTTTCAAAGTAAAAAATCTTTGTAAAGAGAGACTTTATAAATAAACGTAAATTGTAACACAAACTACAATATGCACATTTTCACTATTATTTTAAACATTTGTCATGTCGTGGCACCTGCTTTTGGAACCCAGCATCAAAGTACCCCTGCTGCCTGCCGTTAAACCAGTTAGAAACAGTTTATTTCGACAGGTCATCATTTTAGAAACGCCTTTTATCAAGAAATTCCTTCAGGTGAGAATTTGACGGTTGCAAGACATGGCTGCAAGGTGGATGATCCAGTAATTCCCAATGACACTAGTCCAGTTGCGTCTTTTTTCATCATGAACACTTGTCATTCCTTCATTGAACAGCCTACACCATTTACCTACATGTCTTTCATCCCGACAAAATTCAACAAGCTGCCAGTGAATTTCAGCAAGACAGTCTGTTTGTGTGGGTATTTTTTTTTTTCATGTAATTGGCCTCATTGTATAATTAATATTCAAAACCGGTTCTTCAGTTTTCGTGTTGACTTATTAATATAAACCGACATTAGTTGAAAGTGTCAGGCCCTTATGGGTAAAACGCCTCCGGTTCCTACAATCAGTAATACCGGATTTCCTGCTTTTCCTTCTCCAAATGGGCTTTGACTCCATCAGTAATTACCTGGTAACGCGATAGGACGTAACATCGTATCCTGTGTGTGTATTCTGGCGCGGTCATCAGCAGAGATGTCGTCACACAAATCCGATCCTACGCCCCCTGGCAGAAATACCGAAGCTGTACCTCCCACCCCCTTTGTGTAGAGCTACATTTTTGTAGTGTCTTCCCCCTCACCAAAGTAAGATTACCTTCCGCAGTCGCCTCTCGCAGTGAAGTAGTTGTAATAAAAATGAATCTCTTTTGCACGTATCACCCAGAGGAAGTATATAGATAAATATTGCACGCAACAAATAAAGCGTGGGCAAGTGTTCTACCGGGTACCGACTCAAATCACGACTCATGGCAGATCTCGTCACTTACCGCCAAAACTCTCAGACTTCCTGTAAATCTCGTATAGTCTACGGGACGTTTCCAAAATGAATTGTACACTCTGCAAAACAAAACTTCTTTTCATTTCATTCCATTCCATGATGGTGGTGGTGGGGGCTGGTGCAGCAACAGTGTTGAATAATTAAAAAATGCTCAGTCTCTGTTGCAGTATTTTATTCTCCAATAAGCGTTTCGCGCTGTTAGCGCATCGTCAGATTGGGCGAAGATGGAGCCACAGAACTATCTATTGCTGTGTAGGAGGTGTCTTAACAATTTGTGTTATTGGGCGCCATAGTAGCAGAGGAGTCGCTGTCGCGGCAGGTCCACGTTTAGTTGTAAACTCCTCTGCTGCTATGGCGCCCAATAACGCAAATTGTGAAGATACCTCCTACACAGCAATAGATAGTTCTGTGGCTCTATCTCCGCCCAATCTGACGATGCGCTAACAGCGCGAAACGCTTATTGGAGAATAAAATACTGCAACAGAGACTAAGCATTTTTTAATAACACTTCTTTTCCCACATTAGCAAACTGTGCCGGCAGCAGCTATGCAAGCCTAGCTCATTGTTGACACATACACTGAGGTGACAGGAGAGACGAATATTGCTCCAGATTAGTTAGTAAACCTTAGTTACGCTCAATTTAGCCAAAAAATTGATTAGCTCCATAATCCGAATGAGATTTAACCATTGGTCCTTTCCTGGCCAGCTTCGCGGAATACAAATGAGAGAATATCTGTATAAAACCGAAAAAACTGAAAGATTGCTGTATGATCTTCTAGCCAAAAGCGACGTGCACATTCAGTCTTTGACAATAAAGTGCGGTGAATAGTCCCTTAATATTAACGTCGATGAATTATTAACTACAGTTACCTTACTTTCCTTCGAATTATTCGATTCCACTATGCTCCGCTTTTCGTTGGATGTCAGAATTGTCGTCAGAGCTCTTTCCTTTCAAAGTGAGTTGGAGTCGAGGAATAGATGAAGTCTAAAGGATTGAGATTGGACGAGTATGGTGGATGTTCAACTTTCACCACCACCATCCCTTATTTATTTATTTTTGCTAGGTACTGTTGGCTGTGTGAGCGAGCGTTCTCGTGCAACTTGATCATCTACCATTTTCGCCGGAACCCAATCCTCCAGACTTCTTCCTATTCCCTCGACTCAAACTACGGATGCAGGGCTTTTTACACTCTATCTCCACAAGCGTCTTCTAATCAAATTGTGTGCTTACGGAATAGCGTCACAGTTGTACGACTAGGTCCGACATTTCCTGACAGAAATAACACAGTACGTAGTAATTGCCGGAAAGTCATCGAGTAAAGCAGAAGTGACGTCTGGCGTTCCCCAGGAAAGGATTTAGCCGGCGGCAGTAGCCGAGCGGTCTGAGGCGTGCCAGTCACGGTCTGCACGGCCGCTGCGGTCGGGGGGTTCGAATCCCCCCTCGGGCATGGATGTTTGTGCCGTCTTTAGTATAAGGTAGTTCATAAGTAGCTTGTAAGTTTAGGGACTGATGACCCCATAGTTAAGTCACATAAGCTATACAAACATTTGAACATTTGAAAGGATTTAGAGGACAATATGAGCAGCTATCTTAGACTGTTCGCGGATGATGCTGTCATTTATCGATTAGTAGTCACCAAAAGATCAAAAGCAACTGCAAGATAAGATTTCTGCATGGCGCGAAAATTGGCAGTTGACTCTAAATAATAAGTATGACGTCATCCATATGAGCACTAAAAGAAATCCATTAAACTTCATGTACATGATAAATAAGTCAAATCTGCAAGCCGCAAATTCAACTAAATACTTAGTATTTACAATTACGAACAACCTTAATTGGAAAGAACACACAGAAATTACTATAGGAAAGGCGAACCTAAGGCTACGTTTCATTGGCAGAACATTTAGAAGATGAAACAGTTCTACTAGAAAAACTGCCTACACTACACTTGTGCGTCCTATTTTGGAGTATTGCTGCGCATTGTGGGATCTCTACCAAGTGGAACTGACGGAGGGTAGCCGAACGATCTGGAGCGCCACGTTGCGGATCGCGCGGGCTCCCGCGTTGGAGATTCGAATTCTCCCTCGGGCATGGATGCTTGTTGTCTTTAGTGTAAGTTAGTTCGTAAGTAGTTTTTAAGTTTAGGGATTGATAACCCCGCAGCCAAGTCCCATAAGCTTTACAACATTTGAACTGACGAACGCTATACAGGAAGTTCAGAGAAGGGCAGCTCTTTTTATATTATCGCGATATTGGGGAGTTTCACGGAAATGATGCAGAAGTTTGGTTGGAAACCGTTAAAAGAAACGCGTTATTCGTTGCGGCGAAATTTGCGAAATTTCTGTCACCAACTTTCTCTGCAAAATGGGAACAGATTTTGCTAGAAACCGCCCACATAAGGAGATATGATCAGCATAATAAAATAAGAGAAATCAGATTGAAAACGGAAAGATTTAGATGCTCCTCTTTCCTGCACGCTATTAGGGAACGGAACGATAGAGAAATATAAAAGCGGTGCGATGTCCATGACCTGAAAATGTGATTTACGGAATATTTATGCAGATGTACATTAAGTGATCAAAAGTATCCTGACACGTCCAAAAACAAAAGTTTTTCATGTTAGGTGAATTGTGCTGCCACCTACTGCCAGGTACTCCATATCAGCGACCTCAGTAGTCATTAGACATCGAGAGAGAGCAGTATGTGGCGCTCCGTGGAACTCACGGACTAATGTGGTCAGTTCATTGGGTATCAATTGTGTCAGACGCCTCTACGCAAGATTTCCACACTCCTAAACATCCCTACGTCCACTGTAATAGGCAGGCATGTATCCAGACCATCACACAGGAATTCCAAACTGCATCAGGATCCAATCCAAGTACTATAACAGTTAGGCGGGAGGTGAGAAAACTTAGATTTCATGGTCGAGCGGCTGCCCATAAGCCACACATCACGCATATCAATACCAAACGATGCCTCCCTTGCTCTAAGAGGCATAAACATTGGACGATAGATCAGTGCAAAAACATTGTACGGAGTGACGAGTCACGGTACACAATGTGGCGATCTGATGGCGGGGTGTGGGTATGGCGAATGCCGGGTGAACGTCATCTGCCAGCGTGTGTAGTGCCAACAGTAAAATCCGGAGGCAGTGTTGTTATGGTTCGGTCGTGTTTTTCATTAAGAAGTCTTGCATCCCTTGTTGTTTTTGCGCGTCAGTCATAGCAGAGACCTACATTGATGTTTCTTCGCAATGTTGAAGAGCAATTCGTGGATGGCGATTACATTTTTCAACACGATCAAGCACTTGTTCATAATGCACGGCCTGTGGGGGAATGGTTACAGGACAACAACACCCCAGTAATTGACTGGACTGCAGAGAGTAATCCTATAGAACACCTCTGGTATATTTCGGGACGCCAACTTCGTGCCATATCTCGCCGACCTACATAGTTACCTCTTCACAGTGCAGCACTCCGTGCAGAAAGGGCTGTCATTCACGAAGAAACTTTCCAGCACCTGACTGAACGTATGCCTGCGAGACTAGAAGCTCTCATCAAGAGCAAGGCTGGGCCAGCACCATACTGGATTCCAGCATTACCGATGGAGTGCGCTTTTCATCCAGATGCCCGGACACTTTTGATCACATAGTGTAGATCCTACGTCTGTATCATCACTGAAAACAATATTGGCGGCGGAATCGTGAGTCGTGTCGGGATAGCTCATTCGGTAGAGCGTTTGCCCGCGAAAGGCAAAAGTCCCAGGTTCGAGTCCCGCTTCTGGCGCACACAATTTTAATCTGCCAGGATGTTTCATATCAGCACACACTCCGCTGCAGAGTTAGTTTCATTCTGGAGACATCCCTTAGGCTGTGGCTAGTCTTGCATGTTTCGCTGGAGAGCTTCTGTGATGTTTGGAAAGTAGGAGGCGAGGTACTGGCGGAAGTAAAGTTGTGAGGCGGCATCGTGAGTCGTGTCGGGATAGCTCAGTCGGTAGAGCGCTGACCCGCGAAAGGCAAAGATCCCAGGTTCGAGTCCCGGTTCCGGCACACAATTTTAATCTGCCAAGAAGTTTCACAACAATATTACTGACTGATTGGAAGTAGTTGTTTCTTTATTATGCTGTTTGCACAAATTAACGCTAAAGAATAACCGCAACAGCACATTTTTAAATGAAATAAATCGCAATTTGCGATCAGTTATGGCTTTACTGTACTAGGTTTGAATGGAATACCAAAGTGCGGCGAATGAAAATTTGTGCCCGGCCAGGATTAGAACCCAGGATCTCCTGCTTACTAGGCAGACGCGTTGATCATTCTGACAGCGAGTACACAGTGACCATCCCGACTGCAGAGGACTCTTCCCTGCACGTCTCCCGCCACACACAAATCTCCATTCGCCACGCCTCGTGGTCTGTTCTCCCTGATGCGGGAATACAGTATTGTGGCTGCGAGCATTATGGAATAAATAGGCTGTGATATAGGAAAGAGACAGCGTGGCGAATGGAGGTTTGTGTGTGGCGGGAGACGTGCAGGGAAGAGTCCTCTGCAGTCGGGCTGGTCAACGCGTTTGTCTAGTAAGCAGGAGATCCTGGGTTCTAATCCCGGCCGACCACAAATTTTCATTCGCCGCACTTTGGTATTCCATCTAAACGTAGTACAGTGAAGCCATAACTGATCTCATATTGCGATTTATTTCATTCATTGAACGCCGTAACGTCGTCAAAAAAATATATAATTTCACATGTTTAAAGTTATTAGCTGAGGGAAATGGGTCTTCTCGAAGGCGTAAGAGAGGTAGGTCAGCACATGTAACTCCACCCGCAAATTCTTAAAGATCTTTGTCTTTTTCCATTTTTGCACCCCTCAGAGCAGCAGGACGTGTTCCGGAATGTGACGCTCCACAAGTCGCCGCCGTTTCTGGGAGAGGTAACGGTAGCTGCCGCCGAAACCCGATTTCTCCAGTCGAGCGGCTCCGGACGTTGTCCACAGCCGGAGCTTTTGAATGAGAGCAGGAAGCGAGGTTGCGGAGACCGGCCCTTCTCTTGGATACTTATTCATATTGCTACGTTTTACCTACGACACCGTCCGCGTTGATCTCGAACCCGAACGAATTTTGAAAAGCGAATATAAATTACTGAAAGTGAAGCTTTCTAAAGGATGTCATGGTAAATAATACATGTATTTGTAACCACAGATACAAATATTTGAAATATGATTTACCGGTAGACATGGATGGGGGAACATCTCGACTAACTTAACGATGATTTGGGAGACCAGGGGAATGGCGCCACTTAAGGAAAACCAGTTTTTTTACCTTATTTCGTAAAGAATAATATACAGCTTCACCAGCTAATACTACTTTATTATAATTTTTCAGACATGCATTTTATTAATTTTTATTGTTAAAAAATATATTGTGAAAGTATACACAGTGGCGCCATTACCCTGGGTTCCGGAGCAATGACGCCATACATTTGAAAATCAAGGATAAAACTACACGATGAGTGAGTAGTAGTAAGTAACTGTTACAACCGTTGTAATTTATACTTATCACTCTTCTGTATTAGCCGGCCGCAGTGGCCAAGCGGTCTGCGGCGCGCCAGTCACGGTCTGCACGGCCGCTACGGTCGGGGGTTCGAATTCCCCCTCGGGCATAGATGTTTGTGTCGTCTTTAGTATAAGGTAGTTCATAATTAGTTTGTAAGTTTAGGGACTGATGACCTCGCAGTTAAGTCCATTAAGCTTAACAAACATTTGAACATCTTCTGAGTTCTGTATTAGACATTTAGAAGGCTTCAAGTACTTGTCGACGTAAAATTGGAATAAAAATACATTTTATAATTTAGGCTTAATTAAGACACCGCAAAAGTCAGAAATACCGGTATAGTTTTTGACACATTCTTTACATTCTGCAAGTGCCCATTTCTCAAAATACCCTATATGCATCTGTATTACACTTCATTTTGCCTAAATTCTCCACCATGGCGACATTGCCCCAATTGAAAAATATAGCTAAGAAAATCAATTTAAAGCCAAAGATTTTGCGAAACAGTTAGGTTAGAGACACGAAATCGAAGCTAAATATCTACAGATTACGTTAATACTAGTATAAAAAGCACTTACAGCCTATAGAGGTACTTATTTCAATAAAATACAGGCTCGAAAATTAGATCCAAAACGTCGAAACTAACAATTTGTTTCACATGATTAATACCTGTCAACAATCACGGACGGCGACCACAGGAATATTTTTTTTTTTTTTTTTGTTAAGCCTATGGGACTTAACTACGGGGTCATCAGTCCCTAAACTTACAAACTACTTACGAACTAGTACGGCACAAATATCCATACCCGAGGGGGGGGATTCGAACCCCCGACCGTAGTGGCCGTGCTGAGGGTGACTGGAGCGCCTCAGTCACCTCGGCCACCGCGGCCGGCCAGGAATAGTTCAGCGGTAGGTAACAGAGATAGAACACTGGCAAGGGTACTCGTACTGCAAACCATTCGTCACGAAACTGGGGTGGCAAGATTTCCCAGGGTTGCGCCGTTACCCTGGTCTCCCCTAATACAGTGTCAACTCTATAAAACAAATCCCAACTAATATTATAAAAGGAAATGTGAGTTTGTTTGTTGGTTTCGCTTTGATACTTCAACTACTCAACCGATCATTATGAAAGACTGCATACACGTTGTTTTGGTTACTGTACATAAAAGGAGGGAACTCTTCATCCAGAAAACAAAAATTAGTTGCAGGGGGATATATACAGGGTGTTTCACGAGAAATAGGAAATATTTAATGGGGTTTTATATAGAGGAATTTTTATTGAAAACATTCAGCTGTTAGTATTATGTAACCCAAGCAAACTTAAAGCAGAGGCAAATGCAGACATTTTCACTGATTCTTCCGTTAGTTCTTCGTAAGATATATTAAACTGAGGCACAATTCGAGGCGGATTAGCCGTGCGCCGTCGGGGGTTCGAGTCCCCTCGGGCATGGGTGTTTATATTTTCCTTAGGTTAGTTTACCTTATTTTAAGTAATTTGTAAGCTACGGACCGATAACCACGGAGTTGTGTCCGATACATTTACAAACATTTGAATTTTTAGTCACAATTTGTGTATGTTCTACAAGTTTATTTTTATATATTTACCGGTTTTCGGCTTACAAAGCCATCTTAAGACTTCAAGGTCTGTAGAATATACACAACATATTAAGTGGCATTTTTAAAGCCGTTCGTGTATACTACAAAGTCCTAAAATATTTACTATTCTTCCTGAAACATTTCATGTAAGTTATACAAATCTACAATTTGATTCCGATTTTGATGAAAATGTGCTTTCTTTACTTGAGGGGAAAAAAAGAAAGAGAAAGATGACTGTGTAAACAGGATTTCGTACCCGTACGGTACAAGGCGGAGGGTACATTCAACAAACCTTGATATCATGAAAGGTGGCATATGCATCTATCTAAAGTCATAAAAGTTTGCATATCGGTATTTTTTTTTCTCCCTAATTTGTTGGGGCCGGAGGGGGGGGGCGGAAATATATGCCCCCTCCCCAGAGCCGTAGCCAAGAGAGGGATGAAGGGGATTACTGTTGCAACGATTTACATGTTAGAATACCGGTATCCTCCCTCCGAAATAAAATTCTGACCATGGCCCTAACCCCCCCCCCCCCCCTTTTCCTTGACTCCGCCACTGACAGCACGGTAGCTAATGTTTTTGATAAGATAACTTACAGAATCGTAATATTACGGGCATTGGAGCTCTGTTTCCTTTTCAGCTAGTATCATGGCAGAAAAAGCTTTCTGTTTATCCCGGACCAACGGCCATTTCCCCATTACATCATCTTACTGCAGCTATGTTACAGGAAGCAAAGTTTGAACGACGAACTGAAGAAGGTGCCCAAGCTAAGAATGCGAATAGAGTGATTTCTTTTTCAAATGATGTCAATTGGACTGAAATGCTCATCTAATCGCACACTTTTTATGTGCACCGATCGGATCCAGTAATCACATGCATTATCGAGGCATAATTCTTTATTTTTGACCTAAATTTAGCGTGTGCTGAACCTTGTTGGAAACGAGCCTTTAGGTGTATAGTGTAATCAGGCCTAATATCAGATATTCGTAGAAAATGGGAAAGTACTCTTGACGAGCTGCAATGTATGTGTCTATTCTGATTGACAAAAGTACTTTGCTGTTTTTTTATTTTATTTTTAAAGATTTTTTACGAATACGTCTTGATGTTAATGGAAGTGGTTAATCATGAAACTTAAAGAGTACAGCTTAAATTGTTGCGAGTGAACAAGCAGCGATGACATCTACAGTCTAGCTTGTCAAAAGTACTTCGCCCTTTTCTACAAATATCTGATATTAGCACTGCCTCCTGAATTATTAAGGAGGCCGCGGATATTAGGCCTTATTATACGATACACCTGAGGCGACAGCGCGGTACCAGTCAAAAACGGTTCTACGAATAAAGGCACATTTGTTGTAAGACTAAACAATGGTGGATTGTATTTGTTGTTTATACTATAATCGCAGTAAGCTTTTTTTAAGTAAGTACAGTGATATATTGATAACAATGGCGTTTACTTTTTCGTGAAGAAATTGTACAGACCTTCTCATGTACAATCTCTGTCGACTACGACAGCTAATCAGTGGTAGAACAAAAGTTGGGAACCAGATTGAAAAATGCTTGTGTCACAGAACAACAAAAGGCGAATGGTGGTGGCCAGTAAAGCTCTGTATAGTGGCCAGAGACAAAGATGTAAATAAAAGAGAACTGGCTTCTCGGTTTATCTGGCAGCCTCAAAATAATTAAAATAAAGAATCTCGACATTTTCGCACTTTCTAACTATTCAATCGCAGTTCGCAAGGCAGTTACCTCTCGAAAGGTTGGATAATCAATAATAGCAAGTGTCACTGAATTGGAGAGGGGAGAGCGTGAGAGAGAGCTCCCAGTCACTTCCGTTTGAACTAAAGGTTTCTTTCATCCATTACCATTACCATTGTAGATATTTTCAAATTGAAACTACAATAAAGTCCAAATCTAAAGGGTCATCACTTAGTTCAAAATTTGGCACTGAAATCAGTTTTCTTACTGACGCCAACTTATATCTAGACCAGAACTGATCTCCTGCATAGAGAATGCAGCTGCTTGTACAAACAAGAAAATTTTAGAATCTTCCAGAAATGTTAAATCCCTCCTAAATAAGTGATTGTGGCGTGGTGTAGTTGGGGGGGATTGAACTTTGATCCACAGCATGCCAGGCACAAATCCAAACTATCTGAATCGAAGCTCAAGGGAATATGACTGACTGACTGGCAATTCTGACTGAACGTTTACAATCCGAATGAAAGGTACTATGTCTTTACCATTGGCTGCATAACAGACATTCCTATATACATCAAGCTGTTCATGAGAAATGACTCATTTATCTTTTGTGCTGTTACATTTTTGTGCTGACATGGTTATAAGCATTTAAAAAAAGTTATCTAACTGCATCCAGTGAGCCCCACATGTGACCTGAATAAAGTATCTGTACTTGAACATACATACTCCTCAAGCCACCATATGGTGGTAAATCATAACACTGCAATATGTTCCTTTCCTGTTCCACCCCAGAATAGAGAGAAGGAAAAACAACTGCTAACATGCCTCTATATGAGTCCTAATACATCTTAGCTTGTAAAACACTATTTTGTTTTATGATAAATGGAGACATATGTTCGTGTTTGGCTTTTCATTTTAGTTACTGAGTGGTGCCCAGCACATCATAGATGCCTGTTACATACTTCTTCTAGAAAAACAGTGCCAATTACATGAAACCATGTTCAAAATGGAGCTGATAATTGACAAAACTATAATTATTATTATTGGATTATTTATTTTCTACAGCACCATGTGTCTAGATTGGAAAAAGACACACACTGAAACAATTTCTACTTGTGTTGTAATGTGGCAATGATAACCCAAATTGAAAAACTTTGAAGTTGACTAACACAAATTGAGAATTTTTTAACTTTATTGGTGAATTCTAATTCATTTTGTTCTTTTTCAGAAACCCAAGTACCCACGATCAGTTTTTTTTATTGTGACCAACGAGTTCTGCGAAAGATTCTCGTACTATGGAATGCGAAGTAAGTGAGCAATGCACATCACACTTAAAATATAAATATTCCTGATATTAGTACAATGAAGAGTTAAAAAACTTAGTGTTGTTAATTTTTGGTAATTTTCCTCTTTACTTTCAGCAATTTTATCTTTGTACCTTAGAAACATTCTCCACTATGATGATGACACAGCTACAACAATTTACCATACATTTACAATGTTGTGCTACTTCTTCCCTCTTTTTGGGGCTATGTTGGCTGACAGTCTCTTAGGAAAATTCAGGTGAGGTTACAGAATTTCTAATACTGATCAAATTAAATTCTTTTCCTTCTCTATGGCTTTTTGTGCATCAAGTATTTATGAATAATCTGAATATCATGAAGTTTTTATTACTAACATGCTAATTTTAGAAGATATACTATAGGTATCAAGGAAACATTCACATTAAAATCCAAAAAGAATATTTGAGGAATGAAGGACTTAGAAAAGAGGAGAAATGTACTCCCTCCCCAATTACTTGGTTTGTATAAGGACTAAAAAGGACTCATTTTGGACACAAAGCCATTATTCTTTGTCAGAAACGTAGCCTTTATGGGCTATACATTGCCTGAAAATATTTTTAAGATGATAATTTCTGATGTGACATAAAAACATGTGTCCCCCGACTCGTGCAATGCTTGAAATGTATTAAGATTGGGCACATGTCTTTGTTTTGTAACACTAACCCCATCTGTAGTGACTGTCCCTACAAATGGGACTAGTGTTACAATGCAAATGACATGTGCCAGATCTTCATCCATTGAAAGAACTGCAGGGGTGGGGATCGACATGTCTTAGTCACATCAGTAAATTATTGTCTTAACAACATTTTCCCCTGTAGATGCACTGGGTATTTTCTGTTTATACTGACCCACATGCAGTTGCTGATTATTTAGCCAAGCATTACACTTGAGCCTGCTCCCAGATTTTAAAAATAATTTAGTAGTTTCTAGGTTCAAGTAAATGTATACGCGGGTAGTGTTTAAGTTCTTGCATCAGAATCACTGAAACTTTTTATTTTATTTTTCAATGTAGTCTCCATGTAGATTAATGCACTTTGATCCACTGATGTTCCAGTGGCTTGAGCCCATCTCAAAAATGACATTCCTCCAGGCCTGCAACATAATTGTCAATGCCAGCTATCAGTTCTTCGTTTAAAGTGAATCTTTGTCCACTAAGAAAAATTTTCAATTTTGGGAAGAGATGGAAGTCTGGCAGGCCCATATCAGATGAGTAACATGGGTGTGGCAACAATTCATACCTTACTGCATGTAATTTTGTCATGACAGTGGCACATGTACAAACTTGCATTGTCTTGATGGGAGATGACTTTCTCCTTTGCTAAACCAAACCTTTTTTCATGTAGTTTTTGTTGCAATTTGTCCAGGAGGTTAGCTTAGTAGTCTCCAGTAAGTGTTTGCCCAAGGGGGAGATGATCTACAAACAGAATCTGCTTCTCATCCCAGAACACTAACGCTGTGACCTTTCCAGCTGAAAGAATTGTCGTTGCTTTCCTTGGTGGTGGAGAATCAGCATGTTTTCACTGCTTTGACTGTTGTTTTGTTTCTGGGGTAAAGCAGTGCATCCAAGTTTGATCTGTGGTCACAAAATGGTGCAAAAAATCTTCAAAATTTCGATCTGTGGCCAACAGGCTCGCACTTGAGTGCTTGTCACAAATCCAGTCAAGTCTGTGGATGCTCAAACATCAAAAGAGGATAGTATGGGCTTTTTGTGATTGCCTTGTGCATTAAAACTGTTAAGAAACATCCGCTTGATGATAGTTATTGAGTAAACTCTGGTACTTTACTCACAAAAGAACCATTCATTAGGCTGAGTCGATGTCACTGCCTCGGCAACCTTTGGTTACTCCAAACTCTGTCGAGTGTTCCAATTGCACAATGCAACAGTTGTCACTTTCACCTCTGGTGCTGGTTGTCACAACACTGCCTCAGGTCACTTCGGGCACCATGGCCTCCCTGTGAGTCACACAAACTGACCACAACTTATCCCATTACAACAAACAGCACCCCGCTGCTGAATACACAAATACTCCCACACATTTTGGCATGTTAGTCATCACTAATGGCACTGTACACAAGCTTCACCTAACAGTCAGCCTTCCCATCTCCAGCAAACCAAGATGACTTTGCCCAAAGAAACTCACCATATAAAGGATTAAATTGCAGAACTTCTTGAGGCCAGTGTTACTGACCCTTGGCAGACACCAAAATTTCCTGTCTTCCACTGCAAATGTGCTTATCACCAAATTCTAATGGCCCCAGAGGACGTTGAAGAAACTACTATCATGACTCCCATCGGGTTATTCCATTACTTTTTATGCCCTTTGGACTTAAAAATGCAACTCAGACACTTCGTTAATAAGTTCTCTTTCACTTAAAGTTCTAATTTGAGTATCTGAACAACATACTCGTGTTTAGTGCCTCAGTTGAGAAGAACAAGGAACATGTCAAAATTGTGTTAGACACCCTTGCCACTGCCAGAATCAAGTTGAATGACAAGAGAAGACAATTAAACCAATCATCCATGCTTTTCTTCAGATTCACCATATCTGTGGAGGATATTCCATCAAAAACTTACCCCGCCCTTCAACTTTCAGGAAACTTTGGTGCTACTAACTACTATCGGCACCACTTTCCAGGCACAGCCAAAATCCAGGCCCCCCTCACAGTCACTCTTGCAGACAAACAAATGTTCGGCACATGCCTCAATCCGTGGACACCTGATATGACAGACACTTTCTCTGCCTTTTGGCTAAGGCTATATCACTAGAGATCTGGGCGGACGCAGATATCCACAGTATTTCTTACTTTGTGGATAAAATTGTGAGCGATGTGGAAATCCGTGTGTTATATGCGGATAAAGAGCAAGGTATCTGCCCAGTACGTCTGTCAAAATGTTAGCTGAAAGCTTCAAGTCTGTGGACATTCTTGGAATCCTTGCAGGGCCCAGGTAGAGTGTAAGTCTGTTATCCTCATCTCCTGGCCACAGCGGAAATAGGTGTACTTGAGGCACCTGCATCTTAGCTGCAGTCTGTCAAGTGCTTTCTTGGTGGCAAACCGGCCCACTGCCCATCAGAGGTGCCATGTCAAATTTTCACTGCCTTCAGTTACCACTTTGTAGTGACCAGGTGGCAATGTATATTGTAGTGAATACAGTGACAGTTCTTTCTTCAAATGAACACAACATCAATTGATACTATATCATGTAAAGTGAAAAGAGGTGATTTGACATTAATGAAGGAAAACAAATTGAAATCATTAATTCGGAAAAAAATTTGATATTTATTTGATGGCAAGAAAAAGATCAATGATATAGTAGCCTGTTGTGTGTGTATGTGTGTGTGTGTGTGTGTGTGTGTGTGTGTGTGTGTGTAAAAAAAATAAAAAAAAAAAAAAAAAAATACACTGGACACAAAAGTGGAACTTCAGATTTGCTGAAACATTCATGTGAGACAGGACAAAGTAGCATAATTACTTATTTAATTACTAAGACATATGCAAAAATTCTTGAAGTTCTGCCAAATTTGAAGACAACCATGACCGAAAAACTTGTTAATCTTGTCAGCAAAGACATTTTACCATTTGAAGTTGCGTGTGGATCTGGGTTTCTCGAGAAGACACAGTTTCTTATTGATGTGGGCGCAAAGTACAGTGCAGTGAGTGCTTACTTCTACATCGATTCTTACCTCAAGGAAGGAATATGTGCACCAAATTTGGTTAAAATCGGTCCAGTGGTTTAGCAGGAGATGTGCAACATTGTCACGTGATGCAGCAATTTCCCGCACATTGAATTGTTTATTATGTCATATCTCCTGAACTATGTGTCATTTAATTGTATCAATAACCAACGTGAAAGTGCAAGCAATATGTTGGCAAAGTTTTACCGCAACCAAATGAATGGTACAGCTGTGCATAAAATACAAAGAAACACACAAGCAGACATACATGTTTATGTGTTTGATAAATAGTGATGGATGTTATCAAGATTGACAGTAGTATTTTATAGCAACTTTCATAATTGGATACGGTGTACAATAAAAGTAATGTATTTAGGAAGGTAAACAATGTTAGATTGTATAGGCTGGCCATAGCTGCACATGACACACTCTCTTTTTGCTGACAGTTACCAATTAGAAGTAGACAGCAGTTTTAACACTTGAAATGACATGCTTTGCATTGTGTCATATAACCTCTTGTGCGTTAATATTGGGAAAATAAAGTGTCGCTTTTGTAAAACTCTGAAAGAATCGTTTCTTTGTTTGGAACATATACACATCAAAATCTCCTCTATGCCAATCAGTTTTAACCACTGAAATTAAAGAAGATGCCTGTATTAAACAGCTGACATAGTACTCCGACCACACAGGCTCCGAAGCACTACTGTGTGTACCTGGAGCGCCAATGTTTTCCTGTTTGGAATATCCTGGTTTGGAGTAGGTATAGGACACTTAACCGTGATTAGAGAAGTTAAAAGTAGTTAAGTTAAATCCGAAGCATTGAATTAAAATTTGTGGTGCGGCCGGGGATCGAACCCAGACCTCCATGCTTACTAGACAGATGTCTTAACCATTCGACTACCACACCACAAACAATTAAGGTGCCTTGAAATAGTCTAAGTACGATTTCCCTCCACGTCACAAACTTCAATTCAGCTTCTGTGTTCCAAAGATAATTGCCACTACTGCCAAGGCAGAAATGACACTCTAACAATAATTACATCATTACATACCATGGTTTTAAATACTGTTATCCATTACTATTACCCATTCAAAACTTTAACATCTACAGATGCGGATAATGAACTGAAAGATGCAGATAAAGTGCCGCAGATGCAGTTGCGGATATGGGTTATGCAGGTGCAAGTAACACTTTTCTTATCCGCGCAGACCTCTAGCTATCATCATTGCCCATCCTCACCCAGGTGCCGAACTCTTCATCACAAGTAACATGACATAGCTATTGGTGCTGTCCTCAGCCAGACTTTTAATGGTGACATGTATCCACTACAAATTTTATGTCACAAATGGGATTCAAACCCAGGACCTCCTGTTTACTAGGCAAACACAATAACCACTAAGCCACCAAGACTTAAGGAATATGGTGACTGCATCAACTATCTTAATGCACATCTCCTTCCACTACACAAATTTCAATTAAGACAGTCCATGCACTCACCATATTCATTAAGTCTCAGTGGTTATGGCTTCTGCCTAGTAAGCAGGAGGTCCTAGGTTCGAATCCCATTCATGGCATAAATTTTAATTCGTTGCTTCGCCTTCAGTTTAATGTCTTTAATAGATATTGAGACAAAATGTCTGTGGACATTGTTTATTTGGTATTTATAAATTGACTCTGTCAATATATGACAAACTGTTTTTATATCTCTGATTGAGCTTCTTTGAAGACTTCCTCTCAAAAGTTTCCACCATTACTCAAATCTGTAGTCTGTGCTTTGTAGTCTTGTGATGGGTGAACAATAAAATGGTCATAACATATATGTGGAGTTTTAGGGCATACAACCCTAGCAATTCTTATAACTGCATTGAATTGTATTATTTTTAACAATAACTCTTCATATAAACCAACCTTTGTAGTATTGACTACAATGAAGTCCATAAATGTAATTTCATAATTTTCATTGTCTATTATTATTATTATTATTATTATTATTATTATTATTATTATTTACAGTTACCTTTGGGTACATGTTAGATAACATTTCAATTGCTCTTATATTTTCAGGACCATTCTATATTTATCATTCATATATGCTGCTGGGAACATCGTCATATCCTTAGCTTCAGCAAATGATTCAATACCAGGTATGCCAGCCAGGTAAGTATATTGTCTCTGTTTTCTGCAGTACTGAAGTATTAAAGAGTTAGCTATTTTCATATAAAATGTAAAACAGTTGTTTTTAATTTGATGTGGGAAAAAAAGAGAAAAGAAAAAAGAAAATGGATGGATTAATAGCATCTGTTCAGGATGAATGTGATGTTGGTGAAAAAGGGATGGAGGGGAGAACTGATGTTTGGAACAAACATATGTAATGTAATCAACTGAAGCCTGCAAATTAATCTTGTCCTAAGGCTGCATCAGAATATCTTTAGAGTTACCATTAGCATGATGCTCCTCCCAGTACACTCTAATGTGGTCATTAACATACATAGTTTTGAGTCACTGTAAACTCTACTAGTAGGAGCCTCAACACACAGTGGTCTTAAATATGTTTCAAAACAAGTTTTGAACTAAGTTTGATTCATGAATAAATGAAACTGACTGACAAGTTTAAACCTGTTTAATCACTTGTAATATTTTTATTCTTACTTGACAGTGAAATATGATTCCATTGTGCATTTTATCACACTAAAGTGAGTTTTTGTACCATGGCTGGATACAAATTATAGGAAGATTTTTAGAAAAGAAAACAGCAACTATTCACTCTTAATAATACTACTAGCCACAGAAACCATGCTATTACTAATTTACAACAGATTTCATCATTGGACAGCTGCTTACGTCGATATGCAGGGTTTTCGTTATTTACATTGGTTTTTCACTTTTTTATTTTCCATGTTTGGCTACAATTAAACAGGTTGTGTCTCAGACTATTTTGCTAGTTGAGCACCACCATCGCAAGGAATTTTCATCACAAGAGGGAATTAAAAGTGGAAAACAAATTTAGGTCTAAACAAGAACTAAAGTGTGTGTCTCTTAGTAAACAGCAACCTATCAGTTCAAATCCAGTAATGGCACTGCTTATATAAATTGATAATATTATTAAAATGACTGGTTGCTCTTTTCTTCTTAGTAAGACACAAATTGTTCTAAAATGAATGTTCATGCACTTTTGTACAGATTAACTGAAAGTAGGTGTTATAACAATAACCTACCTTTATTCTTACTAGAACAAATTACAGTCTTTGTAGCTGACTGGACAGAGTGAAGATAAAACAAATTATGTTTCAGAAATTGCAAGTTCAGCAGGTTTTGTAGAAATGTGTTTTTTATTTTTATTTTTTTTTTATTATTTATTTATTTTTATTTTATTTATTTATTTTATTTTTTTCCTAATGAAAATTTTGGGGGCAACATTTTTGATCTTCATTAATAGTGTAATAATTCTTGCTATTGTATTTTTCACAGGGAAATCAGCATTTTAGGTCTTGTTCTTATTGCAATTGGAACAGGAGGCATTAAGCCCTGTGTATCATCTTTTGGTGGTGATCAGTTTATGCTGCCGCAGCAGGAAAAACAGTTGGCACAATTTTTCTCATTATTCTACTTTGCAATCAACTCGGGAAGCTTAGTTTCAACATTTATTACACCCATTTTAAGAGAAGATGTTCGCTGCCTTGATCAAACATCATGTTATCCTCTTGCTTTTGGTGTGCCAGCTGTTTTGATGATAGTGTCAATAAGTAAGTACAATTCACTATAGTACAAGTAAATAATATTAAGTGAATTTGAAATTTTATTTCCAGAAAGATTTGTAAGTGGTTTTATTATGATTTCTAAATTCATAATGTAACAAACATTTGCTTCCCTATAGACTGATTTATGAAGCTTTCAAGTGGTGCAGTGATTGAGATGCTGGAGTTATATTCAGCACGAGTACAGGTCAAATTTGCATTTTTTTTTTCTATTTACCTATACTAGTATTGTCTGTGGTCAAAAATCGACTAATTGTGTTTACAATGGTCACTGGGGTTAAAATTTTACGTATCATGTCGATGGCCTCATGTGATTATATTGGCAACATCAACAACATGGTAGAAAATCTTTGCCCATTTGTTCGAACCACATAGAATGACTCGATTAGTGTATTGTACAGACCATGAAGTAAACAAATAATGCTGTTCCTGCTTTATGGTTGACAGGTTCTTGTATGTACCCTTGTCCACTCAGCAAAAATAATTGCCCTCGTAAAGCGAAGATTCCATGAGAAAACACCAGCGTTGTCAAGCGATTGGCTAAAATGAAGACTCACAGGATTCTCACTATTCAGTATCTGTTGCCAACATTATCATAGGAGGCCGCTGGGATATTTGGTAAAATTTAACCGGCACTGGGAGGTATGAAACAGTATCTTTTACGTGTTAAGGAAAATGCCTGACACAATAACAACAAATAAAAACGGAAGTATATACTTCTCATGACATTTTCGAATTATATAACTTTCATTAGCCTAATACTTGAAATTGAACTACAATTTTGGTGTTCGTATATTTGTACAACACCAAGAAATAATGTTATTTCGATACTGCAATATTCAGAATTCCAGAACTGATAACATGTTGACTTCGTAGTTTTACTCGTGCATCGCTACATGCCTCTCCCAGCGCATCATCATTTATATCAGCATTCTCGATTTCTTAGTTCTACCCGAGCACTGCTAGATGCCTCTGCTGGTGCATTATCCTTTATATCGGCATTCATATGAAAACATCCATTTCGTTTAACCACTCTGAATCATTGCGAAAATGAAGCATTTGAATGACACAAGAAATTGAGTTGGGAGCACTCCATGTTTCGATATTCACTTATTTTAATACTGCAGATGCGCTGCATTACAGTGTCTTTGGTCGAGGCGAATAGCCAATCAGTGAGATGATTGTTGGAGAATGTAGAACTTGATCCAAGCTGTAGATAGGAAAATTTCTACTTCCTTTTACCATTTTTAATGGCTAAATGCACACATAATATTGATATTAGTGAAATCTATGACAAACAATCTTTCGAATTATGTAACTTTCATTGGCCTTCTTGTATGAATAAATTAGTAATCTGTACCACAATTTTCATGTTAGCGTATTTATATAGTAGTGTAAGAACTCGGAGATTTTTCGCCTTCAATGCACTGTAAGCAGTTGTTGCTTCATTATATGGTCACTTTCATTTGCATCCCTGTTTATTGCTGCATGCATGGACCTTCAGGGTGGTTGGGTTGAGCTACCAACTGGCTTCTGACAGTTTGTCTTCTTTTGCAGCTATCTCCCCAACAGCTGTCATCTGCTATGTGATGTGCTTCATCATGTGATCCAACATGGAAGAGAGCATGACAACCAGGTTGTAATGTCATCTCTTCTTTTAGCACTGCCACGTTGTGGCAGTCTGTAACTCTGGTATTGCCACTGATCCTGCTTTCCATGGTGGTAATGTCCCACCTTGTCTTCTCCTGCAGTGTGTAGAGAGATTCCCTGCATTTCTCTCTCTCTCTCTCTCTCTCTCTCTCTCTCTCTCTCTCTCTCTCTCTCTCTCTCTCTCTCTCTCTCTCTCTCTCTCTGTGTGTGTGTGTGTGTGTGTGTGTGTCACACCAAACGTTAATCGTTAATCTCACATGGCTCCCTCAATGAATCTATAAGGTGTGGTTTTCTGGAATGAGCAGTAGGGTGCTTTGTGCCTGACATGCTAATTCCTGAAGCAGTGCAACGTCAACTCTTTCACCTAGTGAATGAAGTCTTTAACACCATGGTGTGGCCAATCAACTTACAGTTAATGAAATTATCTTTAGTAATGGCACATGGACACACCCTTTTTTTATTTTGGGAGAAGGCCCTTTGTGCTCTGTAATTGTTGAATAGTCTTTTCATGTTCCTGTCTGTCACTTAACAATGTGTCATATGTAGAATGTTTACCCGAATGACACAATTATCGTGGTATAGTTCACCAAAGCACCAATAGGTGTTTTAAGTTTGTTACCTCTGAACAGAAATTTATGTCAGTGACAGTATTAAATATTGTTCATATTTCTAAAGATAAGATTGCAAACATTGAATATCCTTAGCTAGGATGTATGGATTCATGATTTTGTTTTGTGTACTAAATATTTAACAAAACTGCTTTGCTTCTTGTGGTTTATCTTTTTGTATATCTGACTTTTGATCTAGGAAAAAAAAATATTTTGACAACATGATCTGATAAGGGTTCAGTTTTCACCAATTAAGATGTGGATATCTATAAATGTAAAGGCTCTTCTTTAACTCTTGTTGAAAACAACAACATATAACCAGCAAGTAAATCCACCGCTAACTCATTCCAAAAGGTATAAAAGCAAAGAACCTACATTAGAAGTAGAAATTAAATGATTAGGCTTATTTATGTTGATATGGTTACAGTAAGTAGTAATTTGCTTGTAACAATCCATAGTTTTTGTTTTGTCCTGAAGATCAGTTGTGATAATTTGATATTGTGAAAAGACGATAAGTAAAAACGCAATGTATAGAAAAAATGTAACACTAAAATCATTATACAGACCTATGGTGTATCAGATTATCGAAGATGAAACGGAAGAAAATGTGTACAATGAAACAGTAGACCCAATTTCTATGGAAGAGCTACAAAAGGCTTTGAAAAGCATGAAGAACAGGAAAGATACCGGAATGGATGGAATAAATGCAGAGCTAATAACATATGGAGGCTCTTTACTAGATAAGATTTTTACAATTAATAAATGAATGTTGGAGGAGCTACATGATCCCAGATAACTGGTATATAGCAGAAGTAACCTTTCTCTTCAAGAAAGGCAAACACTATGACTGTAAAAACTATCAAGGCATCAGTCTCCTAAACACTAGCTTCAAAATATACTCAAAAACAATCAATAACAACGTGAAGACTATAACAGAATCTGTTATTTTGGATGAACAAAATGGCTTTAAATCAGGTTATTCCTGTATAGACAATGTGTTTGTAATTAAGAATGTCATAGGAAAACACAGACTGTTTAACATAAAAACCCACATGGCATTTATCAACCTTGAGAATGTTGACAATGTCAGCCATGATAACCTATGGAAGATTATGTGTAAATGCCAGTATCCTTATCACCTAGTAGAAGTAGTAAAAAGTCTTTACAAAAAGGATGTGAACTCTCACCTCCCTTTTTAATATATACATTGACTTAATTCTTCAGAAGTGGAAGCTTAAAGTAAACAAAGGAATTAAAATATCAAATCAGGAATACCTGAATGTGCTTTTATTTACAGACGATATCATTATTATTCAAAAGAATGAAGATGACCTCCAAAAGATCAGTGTATCAGCTGAACTAAATATGTAAGAAATATAACTTCAAAATTTCTAGTAATAAAACTAAAATAATGGCTTTGAGGAAAATACCCAATCATTATAAGTTTCAATTTTTATTCCTAAATTGAAAATAAAATACACAAATTCCATTCTGTATGTGGAACCATAAGCAGAATATTTGGCCATAAAATTCAATAAGAGACCATTTTAAAATTCTATAAAGTGATGGTAGTTCCTGTACTATCCTACGGAAGAGAAAGCTGGGTTACTACAAAAAGACAAGAAAATAAAATCCAAAGTGCAGAGATGAGATTCCTGAAAAAGACAAAGGGCTATACAAGAAGAGACATGATGAGGAATGACAACATCAGAAAAGAATTAAATATTTTCACCATGTACAAGAAAGTCTAACAATATTGGGAAAACTGGAGGCAACACCTTCTTAGAATGTAAGAGCACATAATCCCTCAGAAAAATGTGAAATACAAACCAGATGGTAAAAGAGGTATTGGAAGAACACGGAAAAGACGGGAATGATTGATTGTGAGTTCGGAACAGACAACAGCCTAATCCTTGAAAAGATGACTAAAATGAGGTTGGGAAGGGATTTGGGAAATGCATATTCATGCACATACTATAAGAATCTTAATGATTAGATTAGATGTACTTTTCATTCCAGTAGACCCAAATTGTGGAGACCCTCTTGGGTGTAGAACATGTTAGAATAAAATAAACAATAAATACAAAAAGAGAGCAGCTGTGTTAATATACCTTCCACAGATCCCAAATGTAATTGCCCTTGTGGATGTGGAATTGATCAGAAGAATAAAGATCTTAACAATATTTACATTTTAAAGGACATAAAACTTATTACTATGTACTAAATGTTGAATATACTAGGTGCATATGACGTTTTTTAGGATTATTTTATTTTTTTATATCACTTATTTACAATGGTCACATTATTGAACAAAATTAGTACTAAAGGCAAACTGATCACAATATTCACATTTGTGAATATTATATACAATAACATACCAGTACATCAAACACTTCTGCTAAGAAATTCATCGATGGAATAGAAGGAGATGGCACCAAAACATCCTTTAGAGTTTTTTCAAACTGAACTTTATTATGAGTAAATATTTTTATGGCTGCTGGCATGTTATTGAAAATGTATATTGCTGAATAGCGGACACCTTTCTGACCCAGAGTAAGTAAATTTAAATCTTTGTGAGAGTTATTTTTGTTTCTAGTATTGATCCCATCAACTGAGCTATTGGTCTGAAAAAAAAAGACATATTTTAATGACAAATTTCATTGGGGAATAAATGTGTGACAGCATTAGCTACCAATGCAAGTGTTTGTATCGACCATGGTCACGAACCAAGTGTTATATGTACATGACAATCTTTGGTTTTTGCTTCTCTAGTACGATCCGCAATGTTCAAGTCAGTCTGTTACTGTCCACTGTATTAGTAACATCTAATAACGCTTTTGTACTGTAAAGGGTGTGGTCATTGGGCTCCACTGCACCAAGTAACCTCCACAGTGGTGACCCCGACAAACCACTGGCTGCTGCCATCAAAAATCCCCGGCTGACCTGCCCCTAGGCGCTTCTGCTACCTCGACTACATATCGCAATTCACAACGGATGTGCGTTATATCAAGGGCACAGATAATGTGGTGGCGGATTTCCTCTCTCGCATCAATGCTCTCTCTACTGTCATCAATCTCTCTAACCTTTCCGCCATGCAATCCGCCGACGATGATCTCCTTGCTCTCATCTCTGTCCCTTCCTCTTCCCTACATCCCATCCGCACAACCTCTCCAGGTGTTACCAGTGAGGTATGGTGCAATGACTTGATGGGCAAACTCCAGCCCTTCATTTCCCACTCTCTTCAATTCCCATTTTTCAAAAGCTGCACAAGCTCGCGCACCTAGGTGTCAAAGCCTTGACACACCTGTTGTGCAAGGGTTTCATTTGGTACGACATGAGGCAGGATTGCCAGGCCTGGACCCACTCTTGTCGCGTGTCACTGGAACAAGGTCACATCTCACACCTCCCCTCCACTTGGTTCATTCCCTCCTCCTTCTGGCAGATTCCAGCACGTCCACATGGATCTTGTTGGCCCTCTGCCAGTGGTCGATGCTTACCAGTACATCCTTTCTATGATCGACCGCATCTCTACTTAACATCACTACTGAATCCGTCACTCGTTCTTTCATATCCACCTGGATTGCTCACTTTGGCTGCCCCTTGGTTATCACAACTGACCAGGGACGCCAATTCGAGAGTGGCCTTTTCACCCATACCTGCCACTTTTACGGCATTCGCCATATCCACACCACTGCCTATCATCCGCAGAGCAATGGGCTGGTGGAGCAGTGGCACCAGACCCTAAAAACTGCCCTTCAGTGCCACGGGTCACTATGGCTCAACAGCCTTCCTCTGATTCTCCTTGGCCTGCGTGCAACCTACAATGAGGACCTCTGTGGCACCATTGCAGAATTCATACAGCGTATTACAAAAAGGTACAGCCAAACTTTCAGGAAACATTCCTCATACACAAAGAAAGAAAATATGTTATGTGGACATGTGTCCAGAAACGCTTAATTTCATGTTAGAGCTCATTTTATTACTTCTCTTCAATTCACATTAATCATGAAATGGAAACACACAGCAACAGAACATACGAGCGTGACTTCAAACACTTTGTTACAGGAAATGTTCAAAATGTCCTCCATTAGCAAGGATACATGCATCCATTCTCCATTGCATGGAATCCCTGATGCGCTGATGCGGCCCTGGAGAATGGTGTATTGTATCACAGCCGTCCACAATATGAGCATGTAGAGTCTCTACATTTCGTACCGGGGTTGCGTAGACAAGAGCTTTCAACTGCCCCCATAAATGGAAGTCAAGAGGGTTGAGATCAGGAGAGCATGGAGGCCATGGAATTGGTCCGCCTCTACCAATCCATCGGTCACCGAACTGTTGTTGAGAAGCGTACGAACACATCGACTGAAATGTGCAGGAGCTCCATCATGCATGAACCACATGTTGTGTCATACTTGTAAAGGCACATGTTCTAGCAGAACAGGTAGAGTATCCTGTATGGAATCATGATAACGTTCTCCAGTGAGTGTAGGTGGAAGAACATGAGGCCCAATCAAGACATCACAAACAATTCCTGCCCAAACGTTCACAGAAAATCTGTGTTGATGACGTGATTGCACAATTGCATGCGGATTCTCGTCAGCCCACACGTGTTCATTGTGAAAATTTACAAACTGGTTGTGAATCAAGGAAGTACAGTACATACTAACAGAACAATTGCATATTTTGACAATTGTCTGCTTGAATTATTTCAATTTACCTTTAAAGAGAAATACTAAAATGAGCTCTAACTTGGAAATTAAGCATTTCCGGACACATGTCCATATAACATATTTTCTTTTTTTGTAAGTGAGGAATGTTTCCTGAAAGTTTGGCCATACCTGTATATGGGCAACGACTCGACTCACCTTACCGGGCGAGCTTGTCGCTCCGTCCCCATGCCCCTTGTTAGAGGATGTACCTTTCCTTGTAGACTGAGTCTGCCTCATCTGTGCTGCAGCCTCCTCTTCCCCTCCTGCCACTTTCCTCCACCTGTAACGGTACCTTCGGACCTGCAGCCTTGCGATTTCGTGTTCTTGCGTGATGACACCATCCACCCGCCCTTACAGCCCCCTTACTCTGGTTCTTATCATGTTCTCCTTAATGCAGAAAACACCTACACCAACATCCTCAGTGGCAAAACTTCCACCATCTCCGTTAATTTCCTGAAACCCATGCACCCCGATCCTGCTTTCCCTCCCATGGTCGAGGCTCCCTCCTCTACCTTCTCCTCATTCGAGGCTCCCCTTCCTCTCCCTCCTGCACTTCGCACCTCCCCCCCTTCTTTGCCTTTGTGTCACGCACCGATTTTGGTCATTGACTCCTCTTCCTACTCTCCATCCTCCCCCTTTAGAGGATTCTCTTGTCCCCTTCACCCCTCTGATCCCTGCTGTCAATTCTCCATCCCTGTTCCCCAGCTACTCACAACAGAGCTGTCCATCATGATGCGTGACTATAACCTATTCATTATGTGCATGTGAGCTTATTGAATGTTTCCAGCTGGCCTTCCTTCAGAGGCTCAGGCCTTCTTGCTCCCGCCGATCACTGTTCTAGTTATAGTTCAGGTCTGTGCCTCCTGCTCAAGCTGGCAACTCTCGCGACAAGTTACACTGCCTTCTAGATTGCAGAATTTCATTGTTTGAGGCCCTACTGCATGTTCGCTACCTCCCCGTCCTGACTACCAGATGGGACAGTAGAACTCAGTGTGCACGATGCCCTTTGTGTGTGCGTCTATTAGTGCTTGTGACTCTACCCCCCACCCCCCATGGCACTCTGGAGTTCTCCGTTCTGCGAGGGGGGGATCACGAACGAAGTGTTATATCTACATGACAATCTTTGGTTTTTGCTTTTCTAGTATGATCCGCCACATTCAAGTCAGTCTGTTATTGCCTGCTATGTTAGTAACATCTAATAAAGCTTTTGTACTGTAAAGCGTGTGGTCATTGGGCTCCACTGCTCCTAGTAACCTCCACCACAAATATATTGGGAAGCAGTAGTTAGTATCCCCAGTTCTGTAAATAACCTTCTGCAGGATGTTATTGAGTTGACACAAGAAATGATTTGTTTCACATATTTTTGGGCTCTGAAAACTTTAGCTTGACCTGATGAGTTGCCCCAGAAAATAATTCCATATGAGATTATGGAGTGAAATTGATAATAATATGCTAGCTATTTTTTTTATTTTTTTATTTTTATATATCCTATGTCTAACAGCATTCACATAGCAAACAGGGACTTGTTTAGGCACTTCAATAGTTCTGTGGTATGCTCCTCCAAGTTAAATTTATCAACCCAGAGTCTTGTATCTCCTTGTTGTCATACTTTAGTCGTATACTTGCAGGAAAACTTTTACAAGTCGTAAACTGTGTATAGTGTGTTTTTTTTTCAAGGTTTAGTGCCAGAGAATTGGCTAGAAACCATTTATTAACGTCAATGAAAATTTCATTAGCTGACCTTTCTAAGGCTGTATTTGATTTATTATTTATTCCAATGTTGGTGTCATCTGCAAATAAAACAAACTTGGCATCCAGTGATGTAGCTGTTGAAAGGTCACAGATATATGTAAGAAAAGGGAGGAGCCCTAAGACAGAACCTTGGGGAACCCCACATGTTATTAGTTCCCAATTGGATGAGGCATGGTCATTCAGTATACGTCTCTTTCCTATTGGCACCTTTTGTTTCCTGTTAGAGATATAATACTTAAACAATTCTGCAGCATTTCCTGTTACACCATAAAATTCTAATTTGCTCAAAAGGATATTTTAATTTACACAGTCAAATGCCTTTGACAGATGACAAAATATGTCAGTGGCCTGTAATTTATTGTCCATTGAATTAAGTACATTCTCTCTGTACGTGTAGATAGCCTGATCATTATCAGAACCCTTTAAAAATGCAAATTGGTACATGCATAATTACTAGTGGTCAGATGTTTAAGAAGACTGTACATTCTCTTTTCTAAGATTTTTGAGAATTCAGGCAAAAGTGAAGTGGATGAAAGTTTAATGGAATTGGTGGTGTTTTTTTTACAATGGCTTAGCTTCAGCGTATTTCGACCATTCGGAAAATGTTCCAATAATACGACTGGTTACACAAGTAGCCTAACATATCACCAAACTTGGAGGCACACTGTTTCATCCATGGAATTTTTTGATTTTAAGAATTTTATGGTGGACAGTCTTTCTGGTAGTGTTGTGAGTGTCACACTCACATTATTGTAGTTATTTGTAGTGACAAGTGAGAGATATTCCATTGCAGTAATTACTGGCACTAATAACCTCATCTTTTCAGTAATAGTTAAGAAATACTTATTGAAAATTGGAGCAACACTGCACTTATCTGTTACCCATGTGTCATCTACAAAGATGTTCAACAACAGACTGTTCACATGAACTTCAGCAGCTTTGTGAAATTTTCTTACACAAGGAATTGCTGTAAAATATCATGTTCAGATGTCTCCTTCTCATAATTGTAAACTAAACTTTTTTTGCCATGAGAAGTTTCATTTCTGATTATTTAATAAGGAGAAAAACACACAAACTAAGAATCATGATTTGACCAGCTCATCATAGTCTCAGCTGAAGCAGATGGTTTCTCAGCATCATCATGTACCTTTAATTGTTTTTACTATAATGCCTGCATTTTCAGATACATCATACAAACAAATCAAATGATTTGAAAACTGTATGTTACAAGATGAATAAATCACATTTCACATTTTGGACAGGAACTGAGTAAAACACATACGAACTTTGTGTGGTTCCTTAATAGTCGTTTATGATGTTACAAAATTGTATAATCTTCTCAGATTGGGAGTGGTTTGCACATAGTACAAACTATGCCTTGGCATTCTTTTCACAAGTTCTTGTTTGAAATTCTTAATGCACACCAATCATTGTAGAAGCATTGCCACAATATTGATCTCGGCTCATTGTTATATCTAGACCATACAATTCAGTAACCTGTAACATATATTTCATTATGTTACTGGCTCTTGTCCCAGTTTTCAGTAAACAGCTTCGAAAGTTTCTGAATTGTTGTATGAAAACTCTCTAATGTCACTCTGATCTGACACAATATTAAAAAACTATACAATAGTTGTGGAACATACTGCAGCAGTTACATGATTTAACAAATTATAGACAGTTTCTTCAATGTAATATAATTTAACATACAGTCCATACTTTGTGTTTTAAGAAAAACTTTTTTTTTTTTTTTTCAGTCCAGGGAGCCCGAAACAGAATATTGCAGTTTTAATACAACCATAATTATAGTACTCTTGCTAATAAAGAATTGGTTTCTTTTATAAACTTTCTACTTGGCCAGTTATTCTATAAGTGTTAGGAATGAAACAACGAAAAACTATATGTTTTTAAAGCTCGTGGCACAGGAACTGGCAAGTTTTGTCACTCTGACAGAGCTGTTACACAGTATTTACCACTCCACTTTTGCTGTACCACTGCTACCATGAATGTCTAGGAGTTGAAGTGAGACACCAGTGGACACGATGCTTCAGTTTGTGTTCGTTTCAGACCAAGTTGCAGACTAGTTCCAGTACCATTGTATTTAGCAGTTTGACAATTAGAACTTGTATTCCTTTTGCTATAGTAAACTGAAATAGGTCTTTAACAGCAATAGTTATGAAGTTAGTCTTCATGCAAATATTTTGTTATGAACATTAAGACTTGGTTGGCAAGTGCAGTACAGAAGCTATAGGGTACTATGTCCTGCCACAGACAGTGTAAAGTATATTTACAGTTCATTAATTGTTGCGATTGACAAAATGGATGATAATACAAGTGCCTAATTCTTAATACATTATACTGTAAAGAACTTTATAAAATGCTAGCAACTGCTGTGATTTATTGCAAAGATAATGGTGTACGCACAAATGCAAATTTATGAAAATTTGCATGTAGTTTTGTTGTCTTCAAATATAACAATTTTTCAAGAGTATATTATTCTTTGTATTTCAGTTACCAGTGATCCACCAACATTGTTTGCCTGTGTTGTGTGAGCATATTCCTAAATCCAGTGTAACCATTCCTATCTAGTCAAAATTCACTCAATCTTTTCCCACACAACTGTTAATTTATTAGATGTTATTCATCCACTGTTTGTTGTCTGTAAGACATTTTATGACCATTCGTTTTTGTCTGAATTCCATGAAATTTTTAGTCAGATTTGAAACATTATCAGTATAACAACACTATTTGACTTATTAACTTAGGATCTTCTTCATAATAAAACATTAAATTTTAAAGT
The DNA here is from genome assembly GCA_026315105.1 of Locusta migratoria. Lineage (NCBI taxonomy): Eukaryota > Metazoa > Arthropoda > Insecta > Orthoptera > Acrididae > Locusta > Locusta migratoria. The sequence continues at coordinate 278,984,286 of CM048747.1, read as the reverse complement.
AATTTCATAAGCAACCAATTGTAAATGTAATTCAAAATTGTCAGTCACTAAATATAATAGTGCTACATGAATATTACATACTAAAGAACAGTTGCTGTTTACCAGTCAGCATAACAGTATCTGCCAAAGGAGTAATAATTTTGACACTTAAAAAAAGTTTAGGCCTGTAGCCATAAGTGTTTAAACATTCTGTAATTAGGAGGAAGGTAAATATAAGAAACATTTTAAAGAACACATAAGAAGCACTTATTATGAAGAAAATGATTGCTATAAAGTAATTATAAAACAGTCAATGTACTTACAGCCAACATACTATTTATAACTGACAGTTGATAGTTGATTTCAGATGACACTCGAGCTTGCAGTAAATTTCAGTGATCGATTGATTAGTTGATTCAAAAAATAAATAAATAAAAAAACTTAAAAACTGTATGTATCTGTATTTATATTATTAGTATTATCTATTATTCAGCTAGTAAATTTTGTTTCTTGACATGTTTCACATCCACGAGGATCTCCTCAACATGGATCTATGGAACAAAAAACTGTTGTTGTTGTGGTCTTCAGTCCACACACTGGTTTGATGCAGCTCTCCACGCTACCCTGTCCTGTGCAAGTACCTTCATCTGAGAATATGTTCGGCAACCTACATCCTTTTGAATCTGCTTACTGTATTTGTCCCTCGGTCACCCTCTACGATTTTTACCCCACACACTTCCTTCTAATGCTAAGATGACGATTCCTTGATGTCTCAGAATGTGTCCCACCAATCTATCCCTTCTCTTAGTCAGGATATGCCAGAAACTGCTTTTCTCCCCAATTTGGTTAAGCACCTCCTCATTAGTTACGTGATCTACCCATCTAATTTACATCATTCGTCTGTAGCACCACATTTCGAACGCTTCTATCATCTTTTTGTCTGAACTCCTTATTGTCCACGTTTCACTCCCATACAATGCTACACTCCAGACAAATGCTTTCAGAAAGGACTTCCTAACGTTTAAATTAATATTGGATGTTATCAAGTTTCGCTTCTTTAGAAATGCTTTTCTTCCCATAGCCATTCTGCATTTTATATCTTCTCTACTTCGGCTATCAGATGTTATTTTGCTACCAAAATAACAAAACTCATCTACAACTTTTATTGCCTCATTACCTAATCTAATTCCTTCAGCATCACCTGATTTTCTGATATTACATTCCATTATCTTTGTTTTACTCTTGTTAATGTTCATCTTATATCTTCCTTTCAAGACACTGTCCATTCCATTCAATTGCTCTTCCAGACCCTTTGCAGTCTCTGACAAAATTACCATGTTGTCGGCAAACTGCAAACTTTTTATTTCTTCTCCCTGAACTTTAATTCCATCTCCAAATTTCTCCTTCTATTCTTTCACTGCCTGCTCAATGTATAGATTGAACAACATTGGGGAAAGGCTACAACGCTGTCTTACTCCCTTCCCAACCTCTGCGTCCCTTTCTTCCCCTTGGACTCTAATAACCGCTGTCTGGTTTTTGTACAGGTTGAATATAACTCTTCGCTCCCAATATTTTACCCCTGATACCTTCAGAATTTGAAAGAGTGTATTCCAGTCAACATTGTCAAAAGCTTTCTCCAAATCTACACATGCTAAAAATGTAGGTTTGCCTTTCTTTAGCCTATCTTCTAAGATAAGCCGTAATGTGAGGATTGCCTCCCGTGTTCCTACATTTCTCCTAAATCCGAACTGCTCTTCCCCGAGGTCAGATTCCACAAGTTTTTCCATTTGTCTGTAAATAATTCGTGTTAATATTTTGCAGCCATGACTTATTAAACTGATAGTTCTGTAATTTTCACACTTGTCTGCTCTTGCTTTCTTTGGATTTGGAATTACAATATTCGGGTGGTATTTCCCTTGTCTAATCTAATCTAATCTAATATCCGTTTATTGCGGTATGTCGGTTGCATAGATGGCATTAAGAAATAGAACTTTGAGGGATGTAGAGCAAGTCAAGTAGTAATGTTCCATGAGGGAATGGAAAATATATAGAGAGAAATAAACAGATTTGTTTTGTAATCTTAAATAATCTGACTCTGAACAGTCATCATCCAAATTAAACCAGTCTTTCTACTGAAGATCTTGACAACAACACCGCTCCCACTTTATTTTGATAATGTTCCTGTAGCTTCAGGTGATTTTTTAGTGACAAGGTTCAAATGTACCATTCTATGTTCTAGAGCTTAATAAATACACAGAATATATTTGTAACACTTTGTGAAAGCCTTAAAATAAGTTACTTTTCAACTTAGTTAACTGTTATATTTTTTTTTTTTTTTCAGTTGTCTTCCTCATTGGAAAGCCACTTTATGTCATCAAGAAGCCAGAAGGAAATGTGGTTTTAAAAGTTACAAAATGTATTACAGTAAGTATACCTATATTGTTTATATGTGCATTACTGTAACAATTTAATTGCTCTTTGAAATCCCCTTAGATTTTTCACAAAATGCACTTTGTACATTACCGTAAAAGTCATTCATGTACTTCATGACTGGATAATCAAACATGCGAAATAATACATAATGTTTAGTATGCGCTGCAGTGGCATAGTCTTCAGTCTAGACATTACCTGTATGCTATCATTAGTGTTTGGATATCCTTACAGATAAAAACATTCAAAAATTTCAAGAAGTTAGACCCCCATGAACCACAGACATTGCCGAGGTGGGGTGGCTTGCGTGCCTCAACGATACAGATAGCCGTACCGTAGGTGCAACCACAGCGGAGGGGTATCTGTGGAGAGGCCAGACAAACGTGTGGTTCCTGAAGAGGGGCAGCAGCCTTTTCAGTAGTTACAGGGGCAACAGTCTGGATGATTGACTGAGCTGGCCTTGTAACATCAGCTAAAGTGGCTTTGCCACACAGCTACTGCGAAGAGCTGAAAGCAAGGGGAAACTACAGCCGTTACCTTTCCCGAGGACATGCAGCTCTACTGTATGAACATATGATGATGGCATCCTCTCGGGTAAAATATTCTGGAGGTAAAATAGTCCCCCATTCAGATCTCCGGGCGGGGACTACTCAGGAGGATGTGATCATCAGGAAAGATAATACTGGCATTCTACGGGTCGGAGCGTGGAATGTTAGATCCCTTAATCGAGTAGGAAAATTAGAAAATTTAAAAAGGGAAATGGATAGGTTGAAGTTAGATATAGTGGGGATTAGTGAAGTTCGGTGGCAGGATGAACAGGATTTCTGGTCAGGTGAGTACAGGATTATAAATACAAAATCAGTTGGGGGTATCACAGGAGTAGGATTGATAATGAATAAGAAAATAGGAATGCGGGTCAACTACTATGACGAGCACAGTGATCGCATTATCATTGTCAAGATAGATACGAAGCCAACACCAACAACAGTAGTACAGGTGTATATGCCAACTAGCTCTGCTGATGATGAGGAAATCGAAGAAATATATGAGGAGCTAAAGGAAATTATTCAGACAATTAAGGCAGAGGAAAACTTAATTGTTATGGGAGACTGGAATTCGGTAGTAGGACAAGGAAGGGAAGGGAAGGTAGTAGGTGAATATGGTCTGGGCAAAAGGAATGAAAGAGGACGCCACCTTGTAGAATTTTGCACAGAACATAATTTAGTTATAAAAAACACCTGGTTCAAGAATCACAAAAGAAGGTTGTATATGTGGAAGAGACCAGGAGACACCGGGAGATACCAGATAGATTTTATAATGGTAAGACATAGATTTCGGAACCAGGTTTTACAGTGTAAGACATACCCAGGGGCAGATATAGACTCTGACCATAACTTGTTGGTTATGAACTGTAGACTGAAACTGAAGAAACTACAAAAAGGTAGGAAAATAAGGAGATGGGACCTGGATAAATTGAAGGAACCTGAGGTTCTTAAGAATTTCAGAGGGAGCTTTAGGCAACAATTGACAGAAACAGGGGAAAATAAAACAGTAGAGGAGGAATGGGTAAAATTGAGAGATGAAATAGTGAAGGTAGCAGAGGACAAAATAGGTAGGAAGGCAAGACCTACAAAAAATCCTTGGATATCACAGGAGATACTAAATTTAATCGATGAATGGAGAAAATATAAAAATGCAGTATATGAAACAGGCAAAATGGAGTACAGGCGACTAAGAAATGAGATTGACAGGAAGTGCAAAATGGCTAAGCAGGAGTGGCTAGAAGGCAAATGCAAGGATGTAGAAGAATGTATAAATAGGGGAAAAATAGATACAGCCTACAGGAAAATAAAAGAAACATTTGGAGATAAGAAAAACAGCTCTATGAATATTAAGGACACTGATGGAAAACCAGTTCTCAGCAAAGAAGGGAAAGCTGAAAGGTGGAAAGAGTATATAGAGGGGCTCTACAAAGGAAATGAACTTCGAGACAATATTGTAGGAAGGGAAGAGGATTTAGATGAAGATGAAATAGGTGATACTGTACTGAGAGAGGAATTTGACAGAGCCCTGAAAGACCTAAGTCGAAACAAGGCACCTGGAGTAGATGATATTCCCTCAGAGCTACTGAAATCTCTGGGAGAACCAGCCGTGACAAACCTGTTTCACCTGGTGTGTAAGATGTATGAGACAGGTGAAGTACCCTCAGACTTTAAGAAAAATGTTATAATCCCCATTCCAAAGAAAGCAGGTGCAGTCAGGTGTGAAAACTACAGAACCATCAGTTTAATAAGTCATGGTTGCAAAATATTAACACGAATTATATACAGAAGGATGGAAAAGCTGGTTGAAGCCGACCTCGGGGAAGATCAGTTTGGGTTCAGAAGAAATGTAGGCACACAAGAGGCAATACTCACTTTACGGCTTATCCTAGAAGATAGATTAAGAAAAGGCAAACCTACATTTCTAGCTTTTGTAGATTTGGAGAAGGCTTTTGACAATGTTGATTGGAACAAACTCTTTCAAGTTCTGAAGCAAGCAGGAGTAAAATATAGGGAGCATAAGGTTATTTACAACTTGTACAAAAACCAGACAGCGGTTGTCAGAGTTGAAGGGCATGAAAGGGATGCAGTGGTTGGAAAGGGAGTAAGGCAGGGCTGTAGTCTTTCTCCATTGTTATTCAATTTGTACATTGAGCAAGCCATAAAGGAAAGCAAGGAGAAATTTGGTGAAGGAATTAAAGTTCAGGGGGAAGAATTAAAAACATTGCGTTTTGTTGACGATATAGTAATTCTGAGAGAGACAGCAAAGGACCTGGAAGAGCAGTTGAACGGAATGGACAGTGTGCTGAAAGGTTCATATAAGATGAATATTAACAAGAGCAAAACAAGGGTAATATAGTGCAGTGTAAGAAAATCAGGTGATGCTGAAGGAATTAGATTAGGTAACGAAACAATAAAGGAGGTAGATGAGTTTTGTTACTTGGGCAGTAAAATAACAAATGATGGTCGCAGTACAGAGGATATAAAATGCAGAATGGCAATGGGTAGAAAAGCGTTTTTGAAAAAGAGAAATTTGTTAACATCTAATATTGATTTAAGCCTAAGGAAGTCCTTTCTGAAGGCATTTTTATGGAGTGTTGCCTTGTATGGGAGTGAGACATGGGTGATAAACAGTGCAGACTGGAAGAGGATTGAGGCTTTTGAAATATGGTGTTACAGAAGGATGCTGAAGATTAGGTGGGTGGATTGTGTAACTAATGAGGAGGTACTGAACAGAATTGGGGAGAAAAGAAATTTCTGGCATACCTTGACTAAAAGAAGGGGTAGATTGGTAGGACACATTCTTAGACATCAAGGAATTGTGAATTTAGCATTGGAGGGAAGTGTGTGGAGTAAAAATCGCAGGGGAAGACCAAGAGATGGATACAGTAAGCAGATTCAGACAGATGTAGGTTGCCATTCTTGTGTGGAGATGAAGAGGCTTGCTCAGGATAGGGTATTGTGGAGAGCTGCATCAAACCAGTCTCCGAACTGAAGACCACTACAACAACAAGACCAGTTTAAGAGTAAAAGTAAAATATTGCTTTTTATTTCTAGTACATGACACTTAAAAAAAATTCTGGACAATATCTTACCCATCGAGTAATTAAAGTACAATCATGATCAAGCTTAAGCAGAAACTTGTGTTCATGATTAAATTCAGAAAAAAATTGTATAAAAATCTCTCTTTGTGATAGTATTAATAACACCATATATGTTCTCTAACATCCATCCATAATATTTGCAATATAGAAAACTTCCTGATGCTTGAATGACTTTGTTGTCACTCATGTCATTTGTTTCACTTCCTTTTGTCACTCACCTCTCGTCATTGCCCACCTTCTAAATTAAGTTCAAAAACAATTTTTTAATTAACAACATGGATATAGAGCAAGATAGTCTACCCTCACTCCTTCGCAACCTCAACAACTCATCCACCTGCTTCACCTGGGCCCTCAAAACCCAGTGTGCCATCCTTCCTGGACATTGACCCTCCTCCTCCCTGATAGCTTCATCCACATCTCTGTCCACCTTACACCCATAACATAAGAACCACATTTTAACAGCTGCCATACCTACCAAACCAAAACATTCCTGATACGTCTGCAATGAGGAGAACTCCCATGTCCACTATGTTGAAAGTTTCACGAATGTCTTAACGAACAGGCACCAGAGCTTACCCACAGAGTGACTATATATTTCCATCACTCAATATTACCTGGGACTAGAATAACTGAACCACATCAGGGCTTTATCTATCTTGATGTCTTGAAATGAGGGACATCCTTCTCATGATCCTTTTAATATCCCCTCCAGTGGCAGTGCATCGTCCCCCCCCCCCCCAACCTTCACAATGTCCTAGTCCATTTCTATGCCAGTCAAAATCCCAGTACAAACCCCATATCTCTTTCGAAGATCCTGTTGCAAGACCTATCCAATCTAAGCACTTCATATTTTCCACTATCAGACAGTGCCTCTGTGATAGCAGCCATATCCTATACCATCTCTGCTACAAGCACTCTCTTTACTCTGCTGTGACTGCAGCCACTTGTCCATTAGGATGGACAGCCACTGCAAAACTTTGTCCAATAGCAAAGTGGTCCACCCTGTGGCACAATATGCAGCTGAACATAACAGGCTTGATTTTAATAGCTGTATCACAACCTGCGCCATCTGGACCCT